>OX940803.1:14656982-15166854 GCA_954870605.1 Acer campestre | reverse complement strand
TGATGCCCCACTTTTTAAAATTTTGATTTAATTATATAAAATTAAATAGTTTCATTAATATTTTTGATTTATTTATAGGATTACCCTTTTACATATTTTTCAAACTTAATGCACTCTATCTCTTTTTTTTTTTTTTTTTTTTTAAATACACTTCATCTCTAATCTTTGTATATAGTTCTCTCATATTCATTCACAATACTTCTTTTTCTTCTTATTACATGGTGAAACCATCCTTATTAGATGCTATTTTTATTTTTTTGTACTTGATTAGATTGTTGATGGTAGATTGTGAGTTTGATATTGATCGTCTGATGATTTTTTTGAACGATTGAGTTACGGTTTTGGTGTGGTTTCGTTTCATCAAAGATTAGGTTTTCTTAGTTGCGATTCTTGGTGCGATTTTGTTGTTTTTTTTTTTTTTTTTGATAAATAACATTAAACTAACTTTGTAAGATCTAGAATAATCTACAAAAAAAAATGATACAAATCGTAGAATGCCTGGAAGATCCGGAAGAAAATAAATAGAGAGAAAAAAAAAATAACAAACATGGATCTAGAATTTGAAAAGAAAAACAAAACAAACATGTGAAATAATAAAATCAATAAATACTAAACATGAAAAACATGATATCGAGATCTAAAAGAAAATATAAACAAAAGTAGTAAACATTCAATGATTTGAACTAATCTATGTCATTAGGGTTTTGAAATAAGGAAAGTAGGGTTTTATTAGTTTACTTTGTATATGATTTTTTAAAAATAAAAATTGTATGTCTTTTTAAGTAATTTGATAAAATAAAAAAAATACTAAATAATTTTAAAATTGGGGTATAAATAGTTTAGCAGTGGGTGTGTTAATAGCACCACTCTTTGAAAAATCACAGGATATAATTTAATTAATATTCGTATTTGCATTTTATGTTTCTCTTATAATTTTTTTTTTTTGAATTTTTAAAAATAAAATAAAATTTAGTAATGTACTTATTTAGAATATACATTTTATGGGACATCTCACTATGTTTTCCTGACCAGATGATGTCGATGTTTAGAAAAAAAAAAAACTAGGGATGGGCAAAAAAGCCCATAAACTGCGAAACAAACCAAATCAAACAAACCGTTCGTTTTTTTACTTTTAAAAAAAACCATATGGTTTTATTATAACAAAACCATATTATCTGGTCCGGTCTATGGTCCAAGTTTATCAAACCCGGACCAGACTGTAAACCGAATATTTTTAATTTACACAAACTTTTATTCTAGTATAGATCACACCCAAAACTTTTCAATAAAATAAATAAATAAATAAAATATTAAAGTCAAAAACTGTGATTTATTATTTTATGTGTTTTATTAACTCACCAACTTTAGTGCATGGTCGAAAAAACTCTATGATGAAATTGAAATTTATTTTCCTGTTTACTTTATGAAGTTATCATTTGTTTTGCATTGAATAATGGTAGAAAAAAAAATTTATATATAAATTTAAACTAAGGCAGCGCCACAAATACAAAACAAAGGATTTGATATAATTCTTAATTTTGTTTCTACTTTCTAATCATCAGGTATAAAACAACTTATCTCCATTGTCAATGTGCTTACTAGCTATTTTATTTTATTTTATTTTGATTATTCTTGCTATTTTAATTTGAAATGTATTTATCTAAAAAAATTTGAAATGTATGTTTTCTTTTAAACAAAATGTATATAATTAACTGCTCATTACGTTTTAATTTTTTTTTTTTTTGTGATAAGTCAAAACTACTAGACCTAACCAAACCGAATCGAACAGACACAATTTGATTTGATCTAGTCTGAAAAAGTGATTGGTCCAAACTGGTCCAGTTTTTCAAAAGACAAATTTTTTTGGTTTGGTCTGGTCCTAGTTGAAACCTAACCAAACCTTCAACTAGGACCAGACACGGCAAACCGAACCATGCCCGGCCCTAAAAAAACAAATAAATTATAGTCCACTCTGATCTTCAATCATGATTACATCCCCAGTAGAGCCTAATCTCAATAGATGGTCTGTACGCCCAGATTTTAATATAATATAAACTTAAATATTAAAAACATAACGATTCAACATTTCTAGAAGTAGACGCACGCCTCCAAATAACTAGTATATATTATATAAGTAAATATATATACAACCGGGGTTACAGCCGCCACAACACCGCAATGGAAAAAAGTGAATAAACACATGAACCCAAGTATTTATTATGCGGGTCCCATATATTTTTCTATTACAGTGCCGCTGTGGTTGTATGTAGCATTGCTCATATTATATTTACATACATGGGTAAGTAAGACTTGTTGCTTCCAAGAATCTTCAGCTTTTAAGATAAAAAAGCGATCGATTTTCCAAAGAAGATGATGGTAAGAATGGAAAAGAAGCAAAGCATATATAAACTTTGGAAAAAGAAATTCCTTTATCCATGCATAAAGTACGCCTACCAGGACATCAGATTCATATTTACACAAAGTACACATGATGTTCACCGGATTTTCTTTCAATCTTTTCAAAAGTAAAATTCCTTAAAGAGATCAGTACCTATGAAGTTTTTTTATTGTTTAGTATCCTAGTTTTCTCTCAGCCAGTCTTCTCTGTGATGATCATATATTGGTTGTGTGGTAGACTTCCAAATTCATTTTTATGAAATTTATGAAATGAGGTCGGCCAAGAGATGCCTCTTGTTGACATGTAAATTTGGTCAACATAAAGTCAAGGGGGTCAAATAACCACATAAACTGAAAGGTTGACTAGTCAACGAAAAGATGATGACTACAAGGTGTACTCATGAATTTTATTTTTGTTAGGATAGACTAAAACAAAATTATATATATAAAGTGAACATCAACGTTACTAGAAAATTTCATTAATTAAAAAACAAAAATACGGATTTAGATCTTCTTATGAGCTAATCTTTGTCCTGACCTAAATAGATATGGTGATATGTGTAATCAATAGCTGCGATTTATTTCTTTTACTTATTTCACTTTCATTATCATTAAATGCAAATATTATATTCAAGTGCTTTAGGTTAGGACAAAGATTAGCACAGCATGAGCCAAATTCCAAAAATACACATAGATAGAGGGATGGATTTGGATCCTCTATTGATCTATCTTTTTCCTGATCTAAAACAAACAATAAAAATGAAATAGATACGGTAAAAGAAATAAATCTAGCCATTGATTACACGCCATTAGATATATTTAAGTCAGAAAAAATATTAGATCAATAGAGGATCCAAATTCTAGAGGAAAATAATGAGTCTTACCTTTAAATTAAAATGATGAATAACAAATCCAAAACACTAATTAACTTGTTAATTAGAAAAAGAAAAAGAAAAATAACAAAGAAAAATACCTGAATTGAAGAATCCAAGATGAATATTTTTTTTATATTTATTTTTGTAATTGTAAATTTCAAGGGAGGAAAGAATTATTAATTGGAAGAGAGAGAGAAAGAAATAGATAATTGGCAGATGAGAGAGAAAGAGAGAGAATGAATTTTGATGTAAATACAATCTAGTGATTTGTAATTAAGTTAAGTGGCACCCATCTACTGACCTATTTATATCCCACTTTTTAATATTTTGATTAATTATATAAAATTAAATGGGTTTATTAATTTTTATTTATTTATTTATAAAACTATCATTTTATTTATTTTTCAAACTTAATACACCTAATCTATGTTTCAAAAAAAATAAAAATAAAAATACATCTCATTTATGATCTCTCTATACTTTCTCACCTCCATCGCATTATCGCAAAACTTATTTTTTCTTCTTATTATTTCATGGTGAAACCATTTTTCTAGATGCGAATTTTTTTGTTTTGTTTTTGTTTCTATAGTCGATTGTATTGTTGGTGGGAGATTGAGGGTATGGTATTGATCATCTCTGATTGTTTTTTAGAGCGTTGTAGTTAGGGTTTTTATGTGTTTTCGTTTCGTCAGAGATTAGGTTTTTTTTGTTACGATTCTTGTTGCGATTTTGTTGTCTTGGTTGTTGCTAGTGTGTGTGGTGTAGTTCGCGTCTAGTTGTGAAGGTCAATTTGGGTTCTTTTTTTTTCTTTTTTTTTGGGTTATTGTGCGATTGGAAGGGGATTCTCAAAAAATTATTCCAGATGCTTGATATTATTTTCAGACAATTCTTTTAGATGCTTACTATAATTTTCAGACAATTCTTCCAGATGTTTAATATCATTCTTAGACTCTTCCATAATATTTTGTACATGTGTAAGTTTTAGGGTTTGAAAGTTAAGAATTTTTTTTTTTCAACAAAACAAATTAAAGATGAACGGTGAACCTAAGGTTCTTATTTTTTGAAAAAAAATTGGGGTTTTATTAGATTTACTTTGTAGAAGCTTTTTTTTTTTAATATAAAAATTATATGTCTTTTTAAGTAATTTTATAAAGGAAAAATAAAAGAATATTAAATAATTTAAAAAGTGGAGCATATATAGGTCAGGAGAGAGGGTGCCAATAGCACTACTCTTAAGTTAAAAGAAGGATTTTTTTTTACTTTTTTATTTTAAGTTGTTTTTTTTTTTTTTTTTTTGGTATTTTTAAGTTTATTAACCATTCAAAAAAACAAACAAAATAACTTACTAATTTTAATTCTGACCCATTAAATTTTAATTGCAAAAAACAAATAATCCCTTAGATTTAATTCCACAAGAAAAGTTAAAATCCTATCCACCCTCTAGGTTTGTCATAAGTTTAATCAACAACCAATTAGATGTTTTAAAAATGTAAGGAAAATAAATAATAGGAATTTCAGGTCTTTGTCATAGTAGTAATTGATATTTTTTTGTCTGTACCAATATATATATAGTAACTTTCTGGTGCGAAATCGATTATGTATTGATAATTATTGGATTATTAGTTTTCTACCGGTACTTATTAGACTATTGTCGGTAGCAATCCGATAGCATCTATAGCAATCAATGATTCCGTATAAAAAATATTGCACCTGAAATATAATGTGAAATTTTTTATTATATATATATAAAGAAATTTTTCGATGATGACTTTTTACAATGTACACTTTAAGTACACTCGGTGAAATTTAATGGAATTTTTTGAATCGTGATGTATTTTTTGTATGGATGTTAAAAGAATGAAATAAATCTGTGGAAAAAAATTAAAAAATTTCAGGTACTAGAATTAATTTTTTCCGACTTTTTTTTTTTAAGATAAAACATTTAAAAATAAGGAAATATCAGAAAAAATAGTTCTTGAATCTAATTTTTTTAAAAAAAAAATTCTACTAAATTTACATTTTGTGTAGATAATATATTCAATGAAATCTACCTATAAATGAAATTTGAGAATTTTTCGATACAATTATTTTTCTTGAATTTTCTTATATTTCGCTCATTTTCTAATGTCTTCATATTTAAAAAAAAAAAAAAATCGAGATAAATAGTTGTAGAGCTTGAAAAATTCTCAAATTTTATTGATAAGTAGATTTTATTGAAGTTATCATCTACAAAAAAATTCATATCAAAATTCATAGACGTGATTTCATAAGGACCTCGATAAAATCCATCAATTTTAATGAATTTTGATCTGAATTTTTTTGTGGATGATAAATTCAATGAAATCTACTTGTATACAAAATTTGAAAATATTTAAAGAACTACAACTATTTTTTTTTTTTTTTCACTTTTCCTATTTTTCGCCATTTTTTTAATGCTTGCTATTCAACAAAATCGAAAGGAAAAAAAAAAAAAAGTTGTAGTTCTTTAAAAAAGTTCATATTTTGCATACACTTAGATTTGATTAAACTTATCATCGACAAAAAAATTTAGATCAAAATTCATTAAAATCGATGGATGTCATCGAGATCCTTACTTTGTGTTAAAATAAGGGATCTCTCATAAGAGAACTACTCAACAAGATAAAATTGGTCTGATGGTAAAGCCCTCACATATGCACCACGGGTCACGGATTCGAATCCTCTCCCTCCCCCAAAAAACTCTAAATTTATGTAATACTTCAAAAAAAATAAAAAAATAATAATATAACAAAATTGTTTGCTAAAAATCATCATAAATAGCAATCAAAACATAGTTCTAGGGATGTCAATTAAACTCGAACTCGTGGGATCCACCCGAACCCAACCCGCTTGGAGAGGGTTTGGTATGTGATAATAGAACTTGTGGATGGGTTTGGGTTTGAAGTTTCAACCCGTCACAGGTTCAAGTTTGGATGTGGAAAAAATATCAAACCCGAACCTGTGAACCCGTTTGATTTAATAATTATTTAACAAGCAATATTATAATATTTACTTTTAAATTTTGTTTTTATCTTTTATTGGACACATCATATCATATCATAGACAGCTGGATCCCATTATTTGTACTTTCAAATTTTAAAATATTTTTCCATTGTTTTTTTCCTTTTTCTTTTTATCTTCGGTCCTTTCATCTTCTTCTCTTCTCGATCTTCAACCCACACACACTCGCTCTTCAAAATTAAAACTCATCTTCTTCATTTATTTTCTCTACAACTTATTTTATATTTTTCGTTTTCTCTTCAAAATTAAAACTCATCTTCTTCATATATTCTTCTTCTTGAACATTTTTTTTTAGCCTTTTTTTGCTTTTTTTTTTTTTTTCCTCTGAAGTCTGATCAAAGAAAACTAACTTACATGGTTGTCGGCAACTGGGCTTGACTCAGACCAAGTGACGCACACAGGAGTGAGTCACTTTGGAACAACAAATCCTCAGGAGTTCACGGGTTCGTGGACGGGTTTGCATGTTGCTAAAATCCGTGGGTGAAACCCGAACCCGAACCCGCTACATTTCGTGGGTTCACGGGTGGATATGGATATCATTTTCTTTAGCAGGTTTGGGTTAGGTTTTTCCAAAACCCACCCAAACCCAACCCTTTGCCATTCCTACATAGTTCCAAGATGTCTTGAGTTGAAATTTTTTCTTGGCAACTCCATTTTGTTCTCTTACTATCACTAATAATAGCCTGAATCGAGATGTTCAACACTTCAACTACACCACTTCCTACAATTAAGCAGGAATTTCAGATATTTGAATATTTGATGGAGTGGTCTTTCCAATATTTCAACTATTTTGACAGATATCTCTTGCTGTCAAACTTCCGTTCAAATAAAAATAAAATTTTCATTTATCCATCAAGTCTGGTAAATATTCTTGTTAAGGTTGTACATGAACAAAATGTTGACCCTTTCAAATCAAGCCAAGGGTAGTAAAAAAAAATTACAAATCAAAATAATTAATTTCCTAAAAACCATCAACAATAACTTAACAATAAAATAAACCTTCATAAACCCTTTCTGTTTCTCACTCCCTCTCTAATTAGAAAGTTGATGTTTGACTAATTGATTAATATTTGGAGAACTTCAGTTGTCAATGAGGTCAGGTAAAATATTTCTTCCACAAAACCATGAAACAGACCAACTCATTTTCTATAAATAAAAATTCATCAACAACTATGAAAACAGACTACGTAACCTCCAAATATTTTAACAGACTGTGTACCTATCCATCAAAATATTTCATTTTATAACTTGTGCAGGCCTCTCATTCAATTTCACCCATCTAAAGTTTTGAGGTTCTCTTCTAAACTTAAATTTGTCTCCAACACCATCCATTTTCTCACCTTGTCTCTCTATCAATTGAAGTTTTACTATTATTGTCTTTTGTCTTCCAATGGGGTGTGGAGGATCAAAGATGAACCCTGAAAGGGAAGCAGTGGCTTCTAAGTTCCCTCCTCGTCTTCGACACAGGTTAGAGGAGATAAAAAGACGAAGGAATGCAGCTGCAATGAAAGGGACTCTATCCAAGAAAGAATTGCTCAAGGAAGGTGACGCTTCTCACGATTCTGCTGATGACAAGAGCCCATCTCCGTCTTCTTCCTCTGAAGAGAGTTTAAGGGCTGCAAGGATTGCACCGGAGCCAGAACCCGTGTCTATTAAAGAAGAAGATGATAACAATGCAGCACTGGAGGAAGAAAATATTGTAGAAAAGGAAGGACAAGATGAACAAGAAAGTGAAGAAGAAGAAAGGTTCAGCAACGTTGGAGTTGGATATGTTTGTCCTGGCTCACCAAGCTTCAGAGTTTATTGTGCTGAAGCATTGGAACCCATCAACAATGATATCGCGACAGATAAGGATGATATTGCGACAGAGGAAAAGCCTCGAAGAGAGGACAGTGGTGAGATTGTTTCATCAATGAATTCTAATGAGGTATGAACACAAACCAACTTCTTTGTCATTTGTAATAAACAAAATTCTAATAAGAGTATTAAGTTTCAGGTTTTGTG
The DNA here is from genome assembly GCA_954870605.1 of Acer campestre. NCBI lineage: Eukaryota > Viridiplantae > Streptophyta > Magnoliopsida > Sapindales > Sapindaceae > Acer > Acer campestre. Next base: position 15,158,539 of record OX940803.1, on the reverse strand, counting down.
TCTTACATTTTTCTGTGTTTCGCCTTACCTCAGGGATCGTCTAAGGGATTGGAGGTGAATACAAGAGACAAGGCAGAGAAAGGGAAGAAAGGAAAGAGACTCGGGAAGAGAAAATCAAATCCTGTAAGGAAGTTACTGAACGTGAAATCATGCTACTGCAACGGTGGTCATCACAACAACACCCGTCTTCTGTCTCAGAAAACGGTTGCTTAATTATGCTAGGAAGAATCAATCAATAGAGGCTTTTACTTTAAATTTTTTGTTTCATGAGACTCCTTTTGCAAGTATACAGGAAGCTTGTGTAAGAAAAAGTGTAAGCCGCATGAATATCAATAATGTACTTCTATATATATATATATGACCTTCTAGCTGTTTTTCAGTTAAAACATTTTGCTTTGCATCTTTTTACTTGAGCAATGCTGATTCCAAGCACCAATTGAGAAGAACATAACTCAGATATTCTGACAATCATATGACTAAAAAGACAAATAGATTAACATTGTCAACTGATGATGTTCTCTAAAGATTAATGGAACAAAAGGTCCAAAACAAACAGGAAGAAAGGCTTAAACTGATATCACAATTTTATTTACCCCATTCATACTCTTAAACTCGAAAAACCTAGCCATCACTATTCATCACTCAATCCTTTAAATAATGGAGCCTAGCTAATTCATTTCTATTAAAGCTGTTTACTTTTCTTTAAAAGGTTAAGATGTTCCAGCTTAGCTGCCTTCTCAACTTCACAATTTCCATATCTAACATCTCAAAATAATTTATCCAAAGGCTATTAAACTCTTGATCAACTGATGTTCAATCACTGTCAAACATATCAACTTTAAGGCAAAAATGCAGGGAAAATAAAACAGAAAGGATTACACCCACCTGACTTCAATTTCCCTCTTCTGAACTTGTTTCGAATCAGAGATTGCTTCCGGGACAATTCTCACTTGCTTCTATTTCCTTTTCTTGCTTGATTGGTCTACATAATAAGACCACAAACAAGATGATCATCATCAGTTACTGGAACTGTCGTTGACTCCGAGATTGGCCACCATAAGCTACATTGTATGAAAGTTTCAAACATCTCCTTTCCTACATGTGAAAAAAATTAGCACCTGAAGACAGCAGGTTAAATGGTTTACAACAATCTGGTACAATCCATCCCTGCAACGCTGTCTTTTGCAACAAATCTTCCTTAATTTTTTTTTTTCTTTTAAATTAGCAATTCCTGCATGCTTACAAGATCAATACCTCACAGTGAGCAGACTTGTACAGATTCCTATTCACCTTGAGAGGGCCAAATTATGAAAGAGAAAAGATCAAATTAAACAAAATTGAAAGATAGCAATGATATAATAAAAGGCTACTTGAATCAGATATTTAGCAAACAAAACCATTACATATAAAGCATTATCAGCTGAGGTCCAGAAGAGGCACAAAATAAGATAATCACATACTGGCAAACCAATTGAATCAGTAATATAATAACTGATCCAATTTACACATTTTACTTAATTAAATACCTGCACACACAAACCAAGAAAAGCAAATAGCTGCACACACCATGCCTACTCAGATGGGAAAGCTGCAGACAGGAACTCCTCATCCTCCATGAAAATCTGCAAATTCTTGGACTTCATAAGAAACCCGACAGCTTCTTCATCGAATTCCAGCAGGAAGGCCAACCTAATCAGCTCAGCTAGTGCATTTATATGATCTTCCATTTCCCATAACACTCCCTTGGATATGACTTCAGAAAAGTGTGTTGCATATTCAAGGAGGTTTTTGTGTCCATTTGACCTGTCCAACCTCTGTGTGAAAAGAATTGAACTCTCTCTATCCCAACGTATCATTTGGCTTACTCTCACATTCACAATTTCCCCCGAGGTCAGTGATAAACTATACCTTTCTTCAATTCGTTCTTCAGTCTCCTGTACTGAGAGATTCTGGAGGCACTTGACAGCTTCATATCTCTTCGATGCTTCCAGCTTAAGAGCAGGATTGCCTAGAAAGCCAAGAATGAGCTTAGCCAACGCTTTGTCAATATATATATCCCTTGGTTTCACCTGCTTGAATTCCACACCTTCTTCTAAGGACAATTCTTGCTTCTGTACAGACGCAGAGATTGTGCGAACCCCAATTTTGCTAAATATTTCAAGCAACTTAGTCCGAGGCAAATCAGGCAAGCTAGGCTGAGGATACCAAACAAATATTGAGCCACAAGAAGACTGTTCAAAAGCATCCTTCAGTTGCAGGTCATCAGCAATGAAGACATCACGCCTGTCAGACAACAAAATTCCCTCCGAGCCTGAATCAACGGGCAGTTTCACCAAGCAGTCAGCAAGCAGTTTCACCAAGCAGTCAGCAAGAAGTGCTTCGGTCTTCAAACTCCAGTACCTCATAACACAAACCCAAAAGGCACAACACTCACCACTTGAAAGTTGATGTTCTGAACTTTCCCAAACCTTCCAAAGCTTGCAAAAATCACCAACTGTAGGAATGGATTTAACACCAAAAGCACTGGCAAAGAATCCCAATAACTTCTCGTCGTAGTGTTTGTCTAATACATACAATTGTGAACTGAAAAGATCATCTTTATCATGTAAAACACATTCTGTAGGATTGACCCACTGTCCATTCTCACTACCATCCGGAATCCAAATCCTTCTGCCAGCATCTGCATTAGCTTCCCACTTAAATTCTGCCAGGAAATTATATATCCGAGTAATGGTGACCAAGTCAGAGTGGGAATCAAGGTGGCTAGCAAGCAACGGACATCCTTTTCCAACTTCAACAATTACTCCTATGGAGTTCAATTCTTTTCTGTAAGAATTAATTTCAGAACCATAGAAGGTTTCTTCAATGAAAGGCCCATCAGTCGGCTTCAAATGTTTCCACTCTACATCAAACAAGCAGCACTGGTCTGGACTCCTATAACCAGCACCAGCATTAGTCTTCAACCATTTTTGAGAAACCTTTTTCAAAAATGACCCAGAAAACGAATACCCCTTCTCTTGCAATATCCGAATGCATTTCAGCAGTGATAATACATTAGCACGAGTGATTCTGCTGGGATCCAAGGAAAAACAAAGATTATCGGCCACAAACATCACACCGTCCTCCAATTTAATAACAACTCCCATGCTCTTCAACTCTTTTTCGTATTCATGAATTGCCCGGCCATAGTGGGTGTCACTGTCATCAATAAAAGGAAGCACAGTAATTGGAGCGATAGATTCCCACTCTGGACCAAACAGAATGCATTCAGATGGAGATCGATGAGAACCAAGCCGTGTCCACAACCACTTCCCCTCACGGATGCATTTCCTTAAATCAGAAGGAAATCTGTTAGAAAAGTTCTTCAGCTGCCTGTAACACGAAAGAAAAGACAAGACATTATCTTTCGAAATGGATGATGTAGAAGCCCGCCGCTTAAAGAGATCAGCAAATGCTTTGACAGCCTCCTCAAAATCAACCAACACCCCTAATTTCTTCAACTCCGCTTTATAGCACAAGATGGTGCTTCCATAAAAGTTTTGATCAAGGATGGGAATACCACTGAACACGTGTAAAAGACATCCCCATTCAGGATCAAACAAAAAACTTTCAACTGGACTCTTGAAACCAGAATCTGTCTTCAAGCACTTTAAATGTTGAAGTGCTTTAGCAAACTTGTCAGCGGATTTTGTATAATTATGCATGCAAGCCAGTACTAAAATAGTGGCATCGGAAGTGAGAGGACATGAGGGAGGCATTTTCAAGTGTTCAGCAACAAGCTGGTAATTGCCACCGAAGCCCACGACAACACCGAGCAACTGGAGTTCCGTCTTGAAACTAAGGATTTCGACACCATAGTGATCTTGATCGATGAAAGGAATGCTGCTGATTTGTGAGGCAACTTCCCACTCCTGACAAAATAAAATGGATCCAACTGGAGACGTGTAACCCTGTGACGTCTTTAGCCATCTTCCATCTTTGATACTGTGAATGAAACTATCCGGTGGAAGAAGACTTTCTCTTAAAAATTTAATAAAATTAAGTATTGAGAACAGGGTCCCTTTAGTTAGATTGCAAGATGCTGCCAAAGACATTAGACGCTTCCCGATGAATGAGCACGCTTCTGCATATTCAAACATTACTCCGATAGTTTTCAACTCCTCCTTGTACTCCAATATTCTTTCACCGTAAAAACTCGGGTCCACCAGGGGAATGTCAACGAGCACTGATCCATTCTGTAGAATTTTTCCCAATGAATCATTAAGATAAAATGACTGTGCCGGCGGCCTATATGAAGAGGAGCCATTCATTGTCACTCTTAGCCAACTACCTTCTTTGATGCAATTCAGAAACCTTTGTGGGATGTCAATTCTAATAATTCTCAACCTTCTAATCCAATCCAGGAGCAAAAAAGCATTTTGCTTTGTGAGTGGGGAAGACAAAACTGGAATCCCAGCATTGGGAGGAGTTATATCCGGGATATCAGAAGCATGAACATGAGACCTTAGGAACTGCAAGAGTTGTACCCCAGTTGTAGTTTGGCCAGCATAATTGCCAGGACGCAAATAGTCTTCTCCTAGTTCAATATAGCCTTCATGTGTCCATGGATTTGAACCCATCAGTTCTACCCATTTGCTTCCATTAGCAGGTACAAGAATCTTATTCCTTCTTGTGTACGACTGCACGTTGTCAACAAGTGGCATTTTCAAACACAGAGAAACAACCTCCACTGCTGACAAATAACTCTTTGAATATGAGTGGTACAAAAAGTGAGCATAGGCTACAGCCAGCTTCCGATCACCATTTAATTTATAACTGAGAACATCTGCATACTCACTAACTTTAACAACCTTCACTCGATCCTTCATCCAATCAAGCAATGTTTCCTTCTTCGAACATGAACGAATGGCTATATGTGTGCTTTGTGGCATAAAGAAATAATTAGCGACATATCGGAATTCTCTATTCCAATCAATCAACCATGAATCATGACGTGAAAAGCACACCACCCTCCGATTGTTATCATTAATGCTGCACAAAGCCACCTTCCCATCAAGGTCCATGTATTTTATCAAGGGAATGTTCTTGATATTGGTGCAGCTGAATTTGGATGACCAATTATCAGCTAGGAAAAGGAGAAGCTCCAAATAAACATCCTCGGATACCCCCATTATCAGATCAGAACTTTGTATGCACTTTCCATACCAATCATTGCTGACTTGTCCCACACCCAAGAAGTTTAGTACCTGATCATACTCTTGTTTATCGAACGAAGAACTGAGAACACATATCCCATGATTTGACAGATTATTCAAGTTCACACCTTGATGCTTTGCTTTCTCCAAAATATTCCAAAAAGTGGGCATTAGCCTACCCACTTCACAGGGCTTGTGGAAGAACTTCTGCTTCAAGTAGGACTCACTAGGGATAATATTTTCTTCAACCAGCTTTGCTTTAATCTCTTCCCTGACAGCATTCAACTCTGGAATGGAAGGGCTGGTGACCGGCAAGAAGCTAAACATCGGAGGCAAACTAGACACCGGAGCATCTTCTGTCAGTTTCACCAACGAAGTTAATGCATTAACAAATGCATAAGGCACGCAGCCAAGAATCCCTTTGTTCCACTTATCATCAAAGAGTATGGTTTCCCTCGATGATGATAGAAGGAAATCTGCTTGCATGATGAAGGGAAAATTCGTCACCATTTCAGTAGGAAGAAATGCATATATCCCAGGAGAAGTAGTCCCTCGCTGAAGACGCTCCCCGTAAGGAAATGCCAAAGTGATGACCCACTCATCTACTTCCATTCTTCTTTCCACTTTGTTTTTCTCATTAACAGGAAACTTTTGCTTCCACATATAATAGCTGCATTCTTTGTCAAACTTGTCACCCTGTGCAGCGAGATGGAGCGTAGAGGACTCCGCATCAATGTTCTTCCTTTTGACAAAGTTTGTCTCACTGGTTATAGCTATAGCACTGACAGTGTTGAGCTTGGGATTCTCGTTATGTTCTTTGACAGAGAGTCTCTTTATCTTGGTCAGGAATAAGAGAACTTCAGGTTGAACACTAGAGAGCTGCTGCTTGACAGCATTGACCTTGTCAGCCTTCAAAGGCAAGATCAGAGTTGTGGTTGGAAGAGTAGAACCAGAACCATAAATTTGCTGAATTTCGGAGAGTTTTGGATTCTCCTCAACCCATTCAGGAACCACGTAACCGAGATTGCAGTGTGGACAGGGGTCTTCATTGAAACGAATCTGATAGCCATTACTGAAAATGTAAGGCCGAGAAGTGATCAAAAACACACTCTTGAACCCAATTCCTGCGTGTTACAAAAATAGAACATGTATTAGAAGTTAGAACTACGCATTGTACATACACAAAACTGAGATATCTTTTGTCCTCTACAAAGAAGATAGGATTGTGGATTGGTGAGAAACAAATAAATAATTTTTTAACTCAGGCGAAATTTCAAAATTAAAATGCAAAATAATTTTAAAGGCCACCAAAGCCTCTAGGAATCAACCTCTTTCACATTGCTAGATGTGCTCTATATTTCTAATTTTCTATAAAATTCAGAATATATTAAAATTTCAATAATAACTTTTATTTGTTTTAAAATTTCAATTTATATTAATATTTACTGTGGTGTATATATACTTTATGTAAAAAAACAAAAACAAAAACCAAAAAGATACTCTTGACCTTTACATTAACCTAATAAAATTCGGTACAAAGAATTATGTGATGATTTTTCAAAACTTAAGGATCTCTAGAAGCACTTTTCTACTGTCTACCTTTATAAAAATAAAAAAATAAAAAAATACACCATATGGGTTAGTGGCAACTTGATTCCATAATCTATCATTACTATCTCTAACTTTACATTATGCATCTCGTGGAATACATATAAATTAGTTTTTGTAGGACCGTTAACATTCTTTTACTGATTTGTTTAGACTTTTAATATGATATCCAGGATTACATATAAATTGATGGAAAACCATGGTTCATCTAATATTGAAGATTTGAATTTGTTCTTAAGCTTGCAAGATTTAAATTATTTTTTCTACTTTTTGAATTGTTAATCAATAATTTTCATACTCATGATTTAATCTTGAACTATGTACTTTACAAATTTTTAATAATCATGGAGATGTTGCAGCTTAAAACCCATCCCTTTACAAACCTATTAAATAATACTTCTCTTGTATATCTTGCAGAAACTTATTAGTATCATTTGTGAGCGGAAAAGAAAATATTTAATTATAATGAAATTAGATTTGATTTTGGAAAATAAATTAGGTTTTGTAGTAATGCAGATATTATTTATATGGGTCTAAAGTCAAAATGTTTTTAGTAATTTTAAAAAAAAAAAAAAAAACATATATAGAAAACGTTATTTCAGTAATTCACCCAATTTTAAAATTTGAGAATATAACATTTACTATTTATACATAAGAAAATAGTAAAAGCAAACCTCACTTTCTCTCTCTTTTTATCGCTTCCCAGAATCTCTTTCTGCAATTAAAAGCCGATTCTATTGCTAAATGCTTTAAAGTAATTTAAGCTTTCTACTTTTATTATTTTTGTTTGGTTGATGAAAAAAAAAAAAAAACATTTGGAATTTAATCTCAACCTGCTATCAACATCACTACGATTTTCTATAACTTATATGACTTAAAGCTTTTGAATTTCTTTAAATAAATGTGAAAATTAAACTTATAAAACAGAAAATTTGAAACAAAATTATCCAGGAAACACTGTTTCTCTCATTTCTGTAAATAATTAATCTAGAGACTAGAATTTGTAAGCAGAATTCACCATTAACAGAATTTGTATTCGTGTTTTGGTTGATTATTCTTTAAAGTAACTTCTTTGCAACATCAAGGTTCTTTTTTTATAAAATAAAAAAATAATAATCATGTAATGGTATTCTATTAGAAGTAATATATATGCCACAATATAGGATCTGTATATAGAAATAAATGATAGATACCAAAACAAAAACAAAAACAAAAACAAAAAAGATTCTGGGAGATAAAATATGTGGAAATAACAATTTCTAATTAAAAAAATAAAATGAGAGAAGATGAAGAAGGTACCTTTCTCGCCAATATAGCCACGTTTTCTGTTGCCTTTCTTGGTGGACTTGGCAAAACTGCAAATGGAGTTAATGTTGGAAGGAGAGAAGCCCTTCTCGTTGTTGAACATGAGAAGAGTGGCTTCAGCTCCCGTGCCTGTTATGTCACGCGATGTTATTACATACTCCAGCGATGGATTTACACCCGACGGATACTCATTGTCTTCTGCGTTCTGTCAAATAATAAAAAAAAAGTACACTTTGTTAATTAATGAACATAATAACTTCATATTATTATTATTATTATTATTATTATAAGAAGAAGAGACCTGAATGAGTTCCATGAGAAAATGAACATCCTTGGCGTAAAGTTCAGCGGAGAGCATTTTCACAGTGAGGTGAAATTCCTCCATTAGCGGATTCACTTCACCTCCGATGGAGAACTTCTTCCTCCTGATCTCCTCAATGTGCTCTTTCGGTGTCGCCATAACAAAATATCACCAAATAATCAAACGGTTGCTAGTTGCTAGAGAGAGCGCTTTGAACTTGAACAAAACCAAAATGTCTGTTCTTGAATGAAATGAGATAGTGGAGAGATACTTAATAGAAAAAGGAAAACTTGTAGGCGAAGGCGTTGATAAAATAAAAAATAAAGAAGCAGAGAAAAAGGGAAAAGTAAAAGACGTTAGTACGGTAAATTGAGAGAGTCTCGGAAGCTCATTCGACCGCGTAGCCTACCTGTAGTCAAGTCGTCGTCCTTTCTGGCCTTTTCTATTCCCCACAGACTGATTAGGCTCATCAATTCTAATTCTTTATTACTAGATAATTGTGAATTTGAAGTTATTCAAATCTAAGGTCCCGGTTGATTTTTTATCTGAAGACTGAACAGTGTTGAATGTTACTGAAGACTAAATAGTGACTGAAAATTGAAAACTGAAAACTAAAAAATATGTTTGTTTTTTTTCACTGAAAACTGAATATAAGTGATAAGTAGTTTGTTTTTTAAATTACAAATATCTAGAAATTAATACTTTTATAGCTATACCCTTAAAACTATTATTTGTTATATATTTACATTTTAATATATTAAGGATAACTATAACAAGTAATTTAATAATTGTAAAACAAAGTTATTTAGTTATTAATAATATTTTAAATTTATATAAATAATTTAAAATTTTATATGAATTTTTATTTTTTTTTGTTTTAGTGAAATCCCATTTACACACTTTAAGTATTGTAATCTTTATATATATATATATATATATGAAAGTGTCAATGCCACCTTATCTACTATATGAAAATTACCTGACATTTGTAATACTAATTTTCAAAATAAGTAAAACAGATGTATAGCAAGTTGAACATCAATTATTTCCCCTCTCCCTTTTCTTTTTTTATTTCTTAATTGACACTAAAATCTAAATGTACTAAAAAATTTGTTCTCGGATCCCTAATATAATCGTAATTTAGTTATATTGAATAATTGATTACAATAGAACTATGGAAGTATAAGAACAAACCGGTATAAATAACAAGTGTAATAAAAAAAAATGATGTTACACTTTAAGCCCAGTTCACATAATATATACACATGTACAAATGAATTGGAATTCTCTTGCTTTAAGGCCAATTCAAATATATAGTAATAAATCGTCTACTATATACATAACTTTTTTTTTTTTTTTTGGTTATTAATTGAAATGAACATCTCAAAACCTACCAAAAAAAAAAAAATTCATAACAAAATCACCATGAAAATCATTATCCAGTTATTAATTTGCTTGGATCTAAAACAAACCTATATAATTTTCAGAACAAGTAAAAGAGATGCAATCAAACACTAAAAAAATTATTGAAACTAATAATCAAATTATGAAAAGAAAAAAAAAAAAAAAACGAGTCCTTACTAGAATCCGGAATACGCTAAGAAAACTATTATCTAGTTGTTTGAGTTTTAAAGCAACTAAGTTTTGTGATGCTATAATTGTTTATGGTGAGAAAAAAAAAATATATTAATATGAATAACATTTTAATAGAAGATAAAATTGAAAATAAGTTAGATTGATGAGGATAGTTTTGGAAGTAAAAAAATTGCATTAAATTCCAGTGGATTTCTATTAAGTGAAAAGTGAAAAGTGAAAAGTGAAAATTTTTCACTTTTCTAAACAAGTGGTTTTATGGGTTATTTAAGTGATTTTATCACTTAAAAAAAACAAACAAAATAACTTAATATAGCACATTAAGTGCCTAAGTATTAAGTGAAAAAATCAAATAGGGCCTAAGAGTATTTTCAAAAGACTCTTCTATTTTCACTCTTCAAATGTTTATTTGCTTACCTATGTGGTAATTTGAAAAGTGAAAAAAGAGAAGCCCCTCCAAAAGATTATTCAATTAGAAATATGTTTATATTATTTTAATGAAAACACTCAAATTCCTCCCCCAACAAATCTAATTACCCTTCATTTTTTTTCAAGCTAGATATAATAATATGTTATTATTAAATATTCAATATTAGTCTCATTTTAAAAATCTAAATGAGATCTTTTTAATGGTATAATTTTTATGATGATAAAATTTATAAATTAAAACTTATTATATATTAATTGAATTTAATTAAAAAGATAAAAAGATATAGATGTCAAATATTAATGATGATATGATATAAAAAAATAATATAATAATAATTGAAGAGGGAGAAGTTTCTCTTCAATATTGAAGAGAGAGAAGCAAAATCTTATTTGAAGAGTATGTTAGAACAAAATATGCTGATGTGGCTCTTTTGACTTTAACAAATATCTCATTTGAAGAGCCTTTTGAAGATACTCTAAGAATTTGGACCCTATTTTTCCTAATATAAAACATTTCGAAAAAATAATCTATATTTAAAAATAATAAAAGTGAAATAAATAAAAGAAGTTAATATAGTCATTGATTACACATGCCACCAGATCTATTTAGTTCGGAATAAAGGACTATTTAGAGCATCTCCATACCAAATTATTGTATCAATGCTAAAATTTAGCATAGGGTGCAAAAACCATCCTCCAATGCAGTGCCAAATTTGACACAACAATAAATACTCATTTTTTAATTACAAAAATACCATTATATATTTTTTTTAAATGAAATAATGAATACATTAATGAAACTTTACATTGGAAATAATAAATGCATTAATGGTAAGTGTTTACTTTTATAATTTTAATTAATAAAATAATAAAAATAGCATTTTAAATAGAATTATGCATTGGAGCATAATGCTAAATTGATGTGTCAAATATAGCATTTTACGTTTTTTTTTTTTTTTTTGTCAAATTTAGTATTGACATTGACATATGTATTGGAGATGATATTAATTCGAAATAAAGTATTAGAATATATCTGATCCAATTGTAAGAGGGATCAGATTCTTCAATTGTAAAAGGGATGCCTACCCCTCAAAGCAATCTCCATAATTGTTCATAATTGTTCAAAGGTGCCAATATTCTAAACAAAAACCATGAAAAAAATGCAGTGAAGCCTACTCTATATATATATATATATGAAGTGACTCGTAGTCACTGCTAATTCATATATTGAAATATGTAACATGATTTTTATTTTATTTAGAAAAAACAAAACAAAACAAAAATGTAACATGATTTAAATATAACTCATAAACCCATAATGGTTTTTCTTATTTTAAATTTGAATTAATATTTAAGATATACAAATACATGAGTGTGTGTTACAAATTACAATACTCATACTATCCCAATCATGCAAATTGTAGAATTTGCATAACAACCAAATAAATTTCCATTTGCTTACCTTTTTACATTGTCCAAATTCATTACTCAAATGATGTGTCAAACTAATTTATACATATTACGTTATCAATATATCATCTCATAATCAATATATGATTGTCATATTATCTCGACAAATTTTTGAAAAGTGGACATTATTTAACATTTTTAATCTAATTTCAATTTATTAATTTATTTAATAATGAAAAGATTGACATGTTAATACACACATTAAATAAATTAAAACAACAATTAACCATTTAAACTACATTTATTTAATGTATATTTCTAAATTCTAAGTATTGTAATTAATTCATTAAAGTTTCAAGAACTTAAAGTTTAACCTAGTTGCAGGACACCTTAATGCTATGTGGGGACCGACTTCTATAGTACATAGCATGTTGAAAGGAAAACTTAATCAAGGAGGAAAACTTTTACTAGGAATAGCATGATAAATTATAATTGAAAGAGGAATAAAAAAGAAAAACAAAAGTTTGTACCGTCAATTTAAAAATAAGAATCAACTGTCAAATGGCCAGTTTGGTATTGCTGTAACTTTTGTAATAATTACTGTTAGCTATACTAAATAAATAATCAGCTATGAAGTTTGTACTTTTAAAACTACCGTATAGCTTAAAAACAGTATACATATGTTTGGTAATTTTATTTTAAAAGTGCTAAAATTAGTTACAGTGATTAAAATAGACATGATTTTAGAATATCATTTTATTTTTTTCATTAATTATATATATTAAATCAATATTTAAGTAGAATATTTAAATTAGAAAAAAAAATTATATAAGAACAATAAAAATATTTTAAAAAAATTTTATAAATTAAATCAATATTTAATTATAATATTTAATTTTTTAGATGAAATAAAGTATATAAAAGATTTTAATTTGATTTCATAAGAATAATAATGATATTTTAAAAGATTCATTAAATGCTGAAATAGATTATTCTATAATCACTTTCAAAAAGTAACCCCCTCCTACTTCTCAAAATCATTGTAAAAACTTGTCAGAATATCAATTAATCACTTTCGGAAGTTTTACCAAACATCATTTTATGTTAAAATTATAAAATAAGCTGATTTTAACTTCTTAAAAGCAATACTAAACTGGCCCAAAGTCTTCTTAAGACTTCTTATTATATTTTATTATTTCTTGATTAATTAAGTATAGTTATATAACAAATAAAGGCCAACATGGGCGTAGCTCAACTAGTAGATAGATAAGACTGAGATTTGGGTAAATGAATCCCAAATCAGAGGCTCAAATCCTACTAATAGCGAAAGTTTTGAAAAAAAATATTTGGTCCCGAATTAATAGATATTGTTTAAAAATATAGCAAATAAAGCAATTAGGGCCTATAGATTTAACATAATTATATTTAAATCTCTCCATAAAAGTTGGTAGAGACGGTTAATCCTTAACCTCTTTTACTACAAGAACTATTACCAAATTGAGATCCCTATATTTGATAAGAACTATAATTTAAAAAACAATTAAAATAAAATATTTTAATAATATCAAGATGGTTTAATTAAACATAATGTCCATAAAAAAAATAAAAAAATTAAACATAATGTATCAAATTATCACCAATAATTGAATATATATATATATATGGACTTTCAAGTGAGGAATTCCTTATTTTAATTTCGGCAAGGACCATGATGAAATCACTTCTATTTTTATGAATTTTGATCTAAATATTTTTCTTATGGATGATGAGTATAACGAAATCTACCTATGAATAAAATTTGAGAATTTTCAAGCATTAGGACTATTTATCCCGATTTTACTAAATGCAAAGGCATCCGAAAAATGAGAGAAATATAAGAAAATTCAAAACAATAGTTGCAGTACTTGAAAAATTCTCAAATTTTATTCATCCGTAGATTTCAATGAACTTATCATTTACACAGAAATTCAAATCAAAAATTTTTAAAATCGATGTAATTTCATCAAGATCTTTGCCAAAATTAAAATAAGGGATCCCCCACATGAAAGTTCTTTTGCCAACAAGATACCAAAGCTTTCTTGTAAAATACTATCACACTTTTACAAGTCAACAAGGAGCCAACTTTTAATATTTTATCTAATTTCAAGTCTCAGATGAGTAAGGAAAATTTTAAGCGTCTCCATATTGCTGAGACCAAGATTCGCCATGATTCTGCGACTTTAGCAGCCCAAACAGAATTACGCCTTGTTCGGCTTATTGCTAATTGAGTCGCATAGGTTAAGGCAGAAAGGAATTATTCAGGGTCTAGTTAATTAGGTTCATGTTTCTTTATCTTTTGTTGAGGTCTAAGCGCCTTTTAAGATTTATGTTTTAGGCCTGTGCGTCCTCTGTTTTTTTTTTCTTTTTTTTTCTTATTAATAAAAGGTTTTGGATTTTTAGTTTTAAAAAAATAAAAAATTTCAGTGTCAACATGTAAAAGTCAACTAATTTTCACTTTTATAAATATATAGAGTAAGCCTAAACAATACCAGCGAGATTTTCAATAAACAATATATTATATAATTAAATTTTTGCACTTAATTTTTGTATCATTACACTGTAATTTTGAAATTAGATTAGTAACAATTTTTTAAAAGAAATTTTCAATATTAATACCATATGATTTTGTATTTTGTATTTTTTTAAACATACCTAATTTGAAGACCATTTTTTATAAAATAAGTAATGATTTTATAAGGGGTAATTTATACTGATTTCAAAATATTTTCAAGATTGAGGTGGCCGTCTCTCATTAATCTAACATATCTTATTTGGCTTTGGAAAAAAAATGTAAATTCAAAGGGTAGTTTAGTAAATTCAACCATTTAAGGATAATTTTGAAATCGAAGATATGAGCCTAAATGGCAACAAATCCATATTGACTTTTGATACTAGAACCAACTTAATGAGTTGACTTTATATAGCACAAGAGTAAATAACTTCCTAAAATACCCATTTTTACTTTTTTATTTTATTTTTCTCTTTCTTCAACCTCTCAAAAATCTTCTCTTTCATTTTTATGGTTTTTTCTCTCACTCCACAACTTCCCTCTCTCAAAATCAAAGTTCATTTCACTATTTTGGACTTAAATCTATATAAAAAAAAGATAGAAAAAACATAAATTTGGAAAATTTCTAGAAACAAGCCTGTTTTCGAGACGTATTTTGGTATTTCTAACACTTATTTTGGTTTTTCTGAAATTTGAGACTTATTTGGTATTTTCAAGTTTTATTGGACATTTTTACAAATTCGAGACATATTAGGGGTGAAATAAGAAAAAAAAAATTAAAAATAAAACTTTCTTTTTCATCATTGACCTCCATTAGAGGTCTAACAGACCCCAATGAAAGTTGTTTAGATCTCCATTGGGGGTCTAGAGGTCGAACCCTCGATTAATGAAGGTCACTTCCATCAATAGAGGTTTAAAAAAATAATTGAAAAAAGGATGTAAAAATGGGGGTATTTTTGTCCATTATCATACTTTAGTGCAATTTAAACTTAGATTATTAAACCAGTACCAAACTGCCAATCACAAAAGAGCTTCATTAAAAAAATACTAATACTAAACAACTCAAAAATTTAGCCCAAATTTCAACCCAAATGATGTGACAAATGATTTTTTCATTAATCACATCATCTCATGTTGTGTGTGGTGGTGACAACTCACTTGCCACATCATTTAGGTTGAAATTTGGACTAAATTTTTGGATCGTCCGACATTACTTTTAAAAAAACAAAAAATGCTAGAAAAGTTGTGGCCTCTTTTGAAGTTTTCAAAAAAAATTCAAGATATAATTTGAATATAAAAATAAAAAATGCAAGATGGGCTACCCTAGCGGCCTAGCCCTCCCTTAAACATGTCCAACTCTGGTTACAAATTAGAAAATTGTAAAAAAAATAATAATAATAAAAATTGTTATAAAAGGAAGCATTTTTATTCTTGGATTAGGTGAATTAAATATGGTGACAATGTTTTTTGTTTGTACAATGAAAATAGATGAAATACAAAATTAATCAAAGCAAAGCAAAGTAAATAGAGAGAAAAAATTTGAATTGGAAATCTGGCATTTCCAATATAGTTTTTGCACTTCAATATGATGGAGACTTGTAGGTTAATTGTTGTAGAGTGCAGATATTATTTTGATTTATTTTTAATTGACTAGGGTTTAACCATCTATGGTTGTAAGTTAATTACTTATATTATTTTGAGCTTTGACCCACTTTTAATTATTTTAATTTGTCTTATTGGTCTTCTTGTTCAGGATATTTTTGTATTAAAATATTTTAATAAAATATGAGTGTGTAAATCATATTTTTGGATGACAATCTCGACACCCTTTACAAAATTACTTATAAACTTCAAAGAATCTAACGGTTTATTTTATGTTGCAAGTTGAAATAGTACTAATAACTTTAAAAAAAAAAAAAAAAAAAAAAAGGTCAATCATCTGAAGAAAAATAAAATAAAATGGCAATGAGTCAATGACCAAATAAGTTGTACTAGTTATTTAATGCTGAGCATCTCCGACCCAATACACCAATTTATCATTAAAAGAGTATTTTTTTTACACCAAAATTTTTTCTACTCCAATGTATTCACACCAAATTTTACACACACACAAAAAAGAAAAACATCTTTAAAGAATATTCCCCCAATAAATATTTATGAGTAATGTTATACGATCCAAATAATTAACCTAAATGATGTGGCAAGTGAGTTGTCATCATCACGCACAACATGGGATGGTGTGGTTAATGAACAAATCATTTGCAACATCATTTGTGTTGAAATTTGGGCTAAATTTGTGGGTAGTCTAGCATTAGTGAATATTTATACAATACCAATTAGTTTATATTAGTTAACTTATACAATATTCAATAATTTTATGAGAGAAAACCAAAACTAACCACTTGAAACATTAAACTTTTGTTAGTAACCACTTTTGAAATTTTAATTATTAATAACCATTTTTAAAAAAAAAATTCAGTATATATCCATCAATTACCAGAGTACCCCAGAAAATAGTGTTTTTTAAACCTCGAAGCAAACTTGAAATCATGACTAAATTGAAATATCAAAACTTGAAATCATGCCTAATTGGAAATATTCAAACTTGAAATCATGCCTAAATGGAAATATTCAAACTTGAAATGTGGACTAAATTGAAATTAGGATTAGGTTTTTTTTTTTTTTTTTTTTTTTTTCCCTTCTTCTTCTTCCTTTTCTTCTTCCTCAATTGAAATTAGGATTAGGGTTTTTGGAATCAATTGAACCAATTGCAGACCCATCGCCGGTCATCGGTCATCGGAGCCCTACGAAGCCACCGGACGTCGCACGAACCAGCGGTGGCCACGAACCCACCGCTTGTAGTCGCACGAAGCAGTCCAACGGCTTCGTCGCACCAACTGCAGCTCCACCGCCTGTCGTCGCACGTCCCATCGCCTGTCGTCGCATGTCCGGCGCAGCCCGGACAATTCGGAGATGACTCTGGTGATGGGCGAAGACTTCGATGATGGGCGAAGACTCCGACGATGGGCGGCGGGATGGAGAGAAGAAAAGAGAGAGAGGATCAGGAGAGAGAGAGAGAGCAGAGGAGAGAGAAAGAAAAGAGAGAAAAGAGAGAGAGAGAGAGAGAGAGAGAGAGAGTGTGTGTGTGTGTGTTTGGGGACCCTTTTTATATGAGGACTTTCTTGTAATTTCTCAAAAAAATTGTTGTAGTCGATTAAAATTTCGTTTGTGGTTAAAAACAAATTTCCCATAATATATGTGGTCAGTTTTGGCACTTTCCACTGATTTTGTTGATATAAAATATATATCAAATTGGGTATCATTTTAAAGATCTCAACGAGATCTTTCCAACGGTATATTTTTTGAGAACACATATTATTATAATTAAGTATGAGAGGGTTAAATTAATAATTTTAACAAATATTAATTACTGATGTGACATTTAACAATAAAAAAAAAATGGTGGAGCTACCGTGCTCACCCACCGTAGCTCCATTAAATATTTATGGTGTTTTGTGTGTTCATTGGAAATGATTTTTTGGTGTATTTGGTATGTTAATTGGAGATGTTCTAGGTAATTTATGACTTTTTACAAAAGTGACCAAATTGGTCTTTAACTTTTCAAAATTGTACCATTTTCATCTTCCAACCAAATTTCAATTAGTCAACTCTAACAGTCAAAAGTTTTTTTTACGTGAAAGTACAAAAAATACCCTTTGAAATTAAATAATAACTTAAATAAAATAATAATAACTAAATAAAAAAAAAACTAAAAATAATAAAAAGGCAAACACAATTATAATTACAAAAAAAAAAAGTAATTAAAAAACAATTTAAACAAATATTAATTAAAAAATAAATTAAAATTAACAGGAAAATTGAATATTAATTACTAAAATATAAATATAAGAAAAAATAAAATAAAAATGTGAGCCACTTAAATTGTCACCTTCGGTGGAGAAGGCTAGTTGCCTCCATATATAGGTTGTGGAGGAGGCCGACCTCCTCCGTTTTCAGGTTGTAGAGATTGCATCCTACGTTATCATGGATGGCAACGGGGTGGGTTCAGGGTGGGGTGGTTCTCCCCATCCCCACATAAAACCCAACAATATATGGAGCGGGGTAGGGAGGGACAGTATATGCTTTACTAATCCCCACCCATTTACCCCATTTACTCCATTTAGCCAATTTATCAAAATTATTTATTAAAATAACAAATATATATCCTAATGGATATGATTTAATATATAAAGTATTTCCCAAAATTTATTGAAAATCATCTCATAAACATTAAAAATAAACATAAATCTCACAACTAAACAAATAAATTCAATAAATTTTAAACATAACATCAAAAAAAAAAAAAAAGATTATATTTTAAGCGGGGCGGGGCGAGGATTATAAAACTCATCCCCGCCCCATACCCATTGCGGGTTTTACTATCTATCTTCATCCCCGTCCCATCCCTATCAAATTGAAACCCATACCTATCCCATAAGTGTGGGTCCCCTTACCTGCGGGTTATTTTGTCATCCTTATACACTATCGTGTTCATAAAGACGCTCTTCCAACTATCTTGTTGTGGAGTAGGCAACCTCCTCCACAGGATGCTTGTTAGTTGTTACCTTCTTTTTTATATATAATTTTTTAAAAAATAAATTTTTGTATAAATAATGGTTTTTTTTAAAAAAAAAATAAAATTTAGATGTGTAAAAAATATATGTATGTGAGACAGTTGTCAATTTATTATAGATACACTCATCAAAAAATTAAATTTTATATTAAAAGTAAAATTTAACCTTAAAATATGTTAAATTCGACTAATGTGACTAACGTCTATTAGTAGGGGTGGAACTGGAATTGTGGAATTGAGGAGCCAAATGATAAAATTTAAAAATTATGGTACTAAAATGTAAATATATATTTTCAGTGGGCTGGCCCCCCCTAGCCTCCATGGGTTCCGCCCCTGTCTATTAGGTAAAAGGACTAATTTACTATTGGTGAAAAATATAGGTAATAGATAGGTCAAAAACGAAAGAGTCACAAAGTATTTAGAATTAAGAAAATAGTATGGGTGTTATTTTGTAATTGCCAAAAAAAAAAAAAAAACAATAAAGCATGTAAGACAATGTTATATTAGTATTTAATACTGCGCAGACAAAATGGGTCAAGGCCACGCGCGTCGTTTGGTTCATATTAGATCGTCGTTTTTGAGATTTACTCATTGGCCGTCGAATCGCATATTCAGTCTCTGTTTCATCAAACCAATCATCACCAGCCAGGTATACCTCTTTATTCTTTCGCGCTCCAGATTTCATTTTCATTGAAAATCTTTACTCTCTCTAAATCTTTGAATTTCCATATCTAACATCTCAAAATAATTTATCCAAAGGCTATTAAACTCTTGATCAACTAATGTTCAAACACTATCAAACATATAAACTTGAAGGCAAAAATGCAGGGAAAAAAAAAAACAGAAAGGATTACACCCACCTGACTTCAATTTCCCTCTTCTAAACTTGTTTCGAATCAGAGATTGCTTCCAGGACAATTCTCACTTGCTTCTATTTCCTTTTCTTGCTTGATTGGTCTACATAATAAGACCACAAACACGATGATCATCATCAGTTACTGGAACAGTCGTTGACTCCGAGATTGGCCACCGTAAGCTACATTGTATTAAAGTTTCAAACATCTCCTTTTCTACATGTGAAAAAAATTAGTACCTGCAGACAGCAGGTTAAATGGTTTACAACAATCTGGTACAATCCATCCCTGCAACGCTGTTTGCAACAAGATCAATACCTCACAGTGAGCAGACTTGTACAGATTCCTATTCATAGAAGCATCTCTCACCTTGAGAGGGTCAAATTATGAAAGAGAAAAGATCAAATTAAACAAAATTGAAAGATAGCAATGATATAATGAAAGGCTACTTGAATCAGATATTTAGCAAACAAAACCATTACATATAAAGCATTATCAGCTGAGGTCCAGAACAGGCACAAAATAAGATAATCACACACTGGCAAACCAATTGAATCAGTAATATAACAACTGATCCAATATTACACATTTTATTTAATTAAATACCTGCACACACAAACCAAGAAAAGCAAATAGCTGCACACACCATGCCTACTCAGATGGGAAAGCTGCAGACAGGAACTCCTCATCCTCCATGAAAATCTGCAAATTCTTGGACTTCATAAGAAACCCGACAGTTTCTTCATCGAATTCCAGCAGGAAGGCCAACCTAATCAGCTCAGCTAGTGCATTGATATGATCTTCCATTTCCCATAACACTCCCTTGGATATGACTTCAGAAAAGTGTGTTGCATATTCAAGGAGGTTTTTGTGTCCATTAGACCTGTCCAACCTCTGTGTGAAAAGAATTGAACTCTCTCTATCCCAACGAATCATTTGACTTACTCTCACATTCACAATTTCCCCTGAGGTCAGTGATAAACTATACCTTTCTTCAATTGGTTCTTCAGTCTCCTGTACTGAGAGATTCTGGAGGCACTTGACAGCTTCATGTCTCTTCGATGCTTCCAGCTTAAGAGCAGGATTGCCTAGAAAGCCAAGAATGAGCTTAGCCAACGCTTTGTCAATATATATATCCCTTGGTTTCACCTGCTTGAATTCCACACCTTCTTCTAAGGACAATTCTTGCTTCTGTACAGACTCAGAGATTGTGCGAACCCCAATTTTGCTAAATATTTCAAGCAACTTAGTCCGAGGTAAAGCAGGCAAGCTAGGCTGAGGATACCAAACAAATATTGAGCCACAAGAAGACTGTTCAAAAGCATCCTTCAGTTGCAGGTCATCAGCAATGAAGACATCACGCCTGTCAAACAACAAAATTCCCTCCGAGCCTGAATCAACGGGTAGCTTCACCAAGCAGTCAGCAAGAAGTGCTTCAGTCTTCGAACTCCAGTGCCTCATAACACAAAACCAAAAGGCACAGCACTCACCACTTGAAAGTTGATGTTCTGAACTTTCCCAAACCTTCCAAAGCTTGCAAAAATCACTAACTGTAGGAATGGATTTAACACCAAAAGCACTGGCGAAGAATCCCAATAACTTCCGGTCGTAGTGTTTGTCTAATACATACAATTGTGAACTGAAAAGGTCATCTTTATCATATAAAACACATTCTGTAGGATTGACCCACTGTCCATTCTCACTACCATCCGGAATCCAAATCCTTCTGCCAGCATCTGCATTAGCTTCCCACTTAAATTCTGCCAGGAAATTATATATCCGAGTAATGGTGACCAAGTCAGAGTGGGAATCAAGGTGGCTAGCAAGCAACGAACATCCTTTTCCAACATCAACAATTACTCCTAAGGAGTTCAATTCTTTTCTGTAAGAATTAATTTCAGAACCATAGAAGGTTTCTTCAATGAAAGGCCCATCAGTCGGCTTCACATGTTTCCACTCTGCATCAAACAAGCAGCACTGGTCTGGACTCCTATAACCAGCACCAGCATTAGTCTTCAACCATTTTTGAGAAACCTTTTTCGAAAATGACTCAGGAAACGAATACCCCTTCTCTTGCAATATCCGAATGCATTTCAGCAGTGATAGTACATTAACTCGAGTGATTCTGCTGGGATCCGAGGGAAAACAAAGACTGTCAGCCACAAACTTCACACCGTCCTCCAATTTAATAACAACTCCCATGCCCTTCAACTCTTTTTCGTATTCATGAATTGCCCGGCCATAGTGGGTGTCACTGTCATCAATAAAAGGAAGCACAGTAATTGGAGCGACAGATTCCCACTCTGGACCAAACAGAATGCATTCAGATGGAGATCGATGAGAACCAAGCCGTGTCCACAACCACTTCCCCTCACGGATGCATTTCCTTAAATCAGAAGGAAATCTGTGAGAAAAGTTCTTCAGCTGCCTGTAACTCGAAAGAAAAGACAAGACATTATCTTTCGAAATGGATGATGTGGAAGCCCGCCGCTTAAAGAGATCAGCAAATGCTTTCACAGCCTCCTCAAAATCAACCAACACTCCTAATTTCTTCAACTCCGCTTTATAGCACAAGATGATGCTTCCATAAAAGTTTTGATCAAGGATGGGAATACCACTGAAAACCTGTAAAAGACATCCCCATTCATGATCAAACAAAAAACTTTCAACTGGACTCTTGAAACCAGAATCTGTCTTCAAGCACTTTAAATGTTGAAGTGCTTTAACAAACTTGTCAGCGGATCTTGGATAATTACGCATGCAAGCCAGTACTAAAAGAGTGGCATCGGAAGTGAGAGGACATGAGGGAGGCATTTTCAAGTGTTCAGCAACAAGCTGGTAATTGCCACCGAAGCCCACAACAACACCGAGCAACTGGAGTTCCGTCTTGAAACTAAGGATTTCGACACCATAGTGATCTTGATCGATGAAAGGAATGCTGCTGATTTGTGAGGCAACTTTCCACTCCTGACAAAATAAAATGGATCCAACTGGAGACATGTAACCCTGTGACGTCTTTAGCCATCTTCCATCTTTGATACTGCGAATGAAACTATCCAGTGGAAGAAGACTTTCTCCTAAAAATTTAATAAAATTAAGTATTGAGAACAGGGTCCCTTTAGTTAGATTGCAAGATGCTGCCAAAGACATTAGACGCTTCCCGATGAATGAGCACGCTTCTGCATATTCAAACATTACTCCAATAGTTTTCAACTCATCCTTGTACTCCAATATTCTTTCACCATAAAAACTCGGGTCCACCAGGGGAATGTCAACGAGCACTGATCCATTCTGTAGAATTTTTCCCAATGGATCATTAAGATAAAATGACTGTGCCGGTGGCCTATATGAAGAGGAGCCATTCATTGTCACTCTTAGCCAACTACCTTCTTTGATGCAATTCAGAAACCTTTGTGGGATGTCAATTCCAATAATTCTCAACCTTCTAATCCAATCCAGGAGCAAAAAAGCATTTTGCTTTGTGAGTGGGGAAGACAAAGCTGGAATCCCCGCATTGGGAGGAGTTATATCCGGGATATCAGAAGCTTGAACATGAGACCTTAGGAACTGCAAGAGTTGTCCCCCAGTTGTAGTCTGGCCAGCATAATTGCCAGGACGCAAATAGTCTTCTCCTAGTTCAATATAGCCTTCATGTGTCCATGGATTTGAATCAATCAGTTCTACCCATTTGCTTCCATTAGCAGGTACAAGAATCTTATTCCTTCTTGTGTTCGACTGCCCGTAATTGTCAACAAGTGGCATTTTCGAACACAGAGTAGCAACCTCCCCTGCTGACAAATAACTCTTTGAATATGAGTGGTACAAAAAGTGAGCATAGGCTACAGCCAGCTTCCGATCACCATTTAATTTATAACTGAGAACATCTGCATACTCACTAACTGTAACAACCTTCACTAGAACCTTCATCCAATCAAGCAATGTTTCCTTCTTCGAACATGAACGAATGGCTATATGTGTGCTTTGTGGCATAAAAAAATAATTAGCGACATATCGGAATTCTCTATTCCAATCAATCAACCATGAATCATGACGTGAAAGGCACACCACCCGCTGATTGTTATCATTAATGCTGCACAAAGCCACCTTCCCATCAAGGTCCATGTATTTTATCAAAGGAATGTTCTTGATGTTGGTGCAGCTGAATTTGGATGACCAATTATCAGCTAGGAAAAGGAGAAGGTCCAAATAAACATCCTCGGATACCCCCATTATCAGATCAGAACTCTGTATGCACTTTCCATACCAATCATTGCTGACTTGTCCCACACCCAAGAAGTTTAGTACCTGATCATACTCTTGTTTATCGAACGAAGAACTGAGAACACATATCCCATGATTTGACAGATTATTCAAGTTCACACCTTGATTCTTTGCTTTCTCCAAAATATTCCAAAAAGCGGGCATTAGCCTCCCCACTTCACAGGGCTTGTGGAAGAACTTCTGCTTCAAGTAGGACTCACTGGGGATAATATTTTCTTCAACCAGCTTTGCTTTAATCTCTTCCCTGACAGCATTCAACTCTGCAAAGGGAGAGCTGATGACCGGCAAGAAGCTAAACATCGGAGGCAAACTAGACACTGGAGCATCTTCTGTCAGTTTCACCAACGAAGTTAATGCATTAACAAATGCATAAGGCACGCGGTCAAGAATCCCTTTGTTCCACTTATCATCAAAGAGTATGGTTTCCCTCGATGATGATAGAAGGAAATCTGCTTGCATGACGAAGGGAAAATTCGTCACCATTTCAGTAGGCAGAAATGCATAGATCCCAGGAGAAGTAGTCCCTCGCTGAAGACGCTCCCCGTAAGGAAATGCCAAAGTGATGACCCACTCATCTACTTCCATTCTTCTTTCCACTTTGTTTTTCTCGTTAACAGGAAACTTTTGCTTCCACATATAATAGCTGCATTCTTTGTCAAACTTGTCACCCTGTGCAGCGAGATGGAGCGTAGAGGACTCCGCATCAATGTTCTTCCTTTTCACAAAGTTTGTCTCACTGGTTATAGCTATAGCACTGACAGTGTTGAGATTGGGATTCTCGTTATGTTCTTTGACAGAGAGACTCTTTATCTTGGTCAGGAATAAGAGAACTTCAGGTTGAACACTAGAGAGCTGCTGCTTGACAGCATTGACCTTGTCAGCCTTCAAAGGCAAGATCAGAGTTGTGGTTGGAAGAGTAGAACCAGAACCATAAATTTGCTGAATTTCGGAGAGTTTTGGATTCTCCTCAACCCATTCAGGAACCACGTAACCGAGATTGCAGTGTGGACAGGGTTCTTCATTGAAACGAATCTGATAGCCATTACTGAAAATGTAAGGCCGAGAAGTGATCAAAAACACACTCTTGAACCCAATTCCTGCGTGTTACAAAAATAAAACATGTATTAGAAGTTAGAACTACGCATTGTACATACACAAAACTGAGATATCTTTTGTCGTATACAAAAAGATAGGATTATTGATTTGTGGGAAACAAATAAATAATTTTTTAACTCAGGCGAAATTTCAAAATTAAAATGCAAAATAATTTTAAAGGCCACCAAAGCCTCTAGGAATCAACCTCTTTCACATTGCTAGATGTGCTCTATATTTCTAATTTTCTATAAAATTCAGAATATATTAAAATTTCAATAATAACCTTTATTTGTTTTAAAATTTCAATTTATATTAATATTTACTGTGGTGTATATATATTTTATGTAAAAAAACAAAAACATAAACCAAAAAGATACTCTTGACCTTTACAAAACTTAAGCATATGATGATTATGTGATGATACAAAGAATTATGTGATGATTTTTCAAAACTTAAGGATCTCTAGAAGCACTTTTCTACTGTCTACCTTTATTAAAAAAAAAAAAAAATACACCATATGGGTTCGTGGCAACTTGATTCCATAATCTATCATTACTATCTCTAACTTTACATTATGCATCTCGTGTAATACCTATAAATTAGTTTTTGCAGGACCGTTAACATTCTTTTACTGATTTGTTTAGACTTTTAATATGATATCCAGGATTACATATAAATTGATGGAAAACCATGGTTCATCTAATATTGAAGATTTGAATTTGTTCTTAAGCTTGCAAGATTTAAATTATTTTTTCTACTTTTTGAATTGTTAATCAATAATTTTCGTACTCATGATTTAATCTTGAACTATGTACTTTACAAATTTTTAATAATCATGGAGATGTTGCAGCTTAAAACCCATCCCTTTACAAACCTATTAAATAATACTTCTCTTGTATATCTTGCAGAAACTTATTAGGATCATTTGTGAGCGGAAAAGAAAATATTTAATTATAATGAAATTAGATTTGATTTTGGAAAATAAATTAGGTTTTGTAGTAATGCAGATATTATTTATATGGGTCTAAAGTCAAAATGTTTTTAGTAATTTAAAAAAAAAAAAACATGGGTGTATGTGGAGAGAGTTTATTGTGTAGTGATAGAGAGCCACCCAAACAAAAAACATACATAGAAAACGTTATTTCAGTAATTCACCCAATTTTAAAATTTGAGAATATAACATTTACTATTTATACATAAGAAAATAGTAAAAGCAAACCTCACTTTCTCTCTCTTTTTATCGCTTCCCAGACTCTCTTTCTCCAATTAAAAGCCGATTCTATTGCTAAATGCTTTAAAGTAATTTAAGCTTTCTACTTTTAAAAAAAAAAAAAACATTTGGAATTTAATCTCAACCTGCTATCAACATCACTACGATTTTCTATAACTTATATGACTTAAAGCTTTTGAATTTCTTTAAATATATGTGAAAATTAAACTTATAAAACAGAAAATTTGAAACAAAATTATCCAGGAAACACCGTTTCTCTCATTTCTGTAAATAATTAATCTAGAGACTAGAATTTGTAAGCAGAATTTGTATTCGTGTTTTGGTTGATTATTCTTTAAAGTAACTTCTTTGCAACATCAAGGTTCTTTTTTTTAAAAAAATAAAATAAAATCATATAATGGTATTCTATTAGAAGTAATATATATGCCACAATATAGGATCTGTATATAGAAATAGATGATAGATACCAAAACAAAACAAAAAAAAAACAAAAAAAGATTCTGGGAGATAAAATATGTGGAAATAACAATTTCTAATTAAAAAAATAAAATGAGAGAAGATGAAGAAGGTACCTTTCTCGCCAATATAGCCACGTTTTCTGTTGCCTTTCTTGGTGGACTTGGCAACACTGCAAATGGAGTTAATGTTGGAAGGAGAGAAGCCCTTCTCGTTGTTGAACATGAGAAGAGTGACTTCAGCTCCCGTGCCTGTTATGTCACGCGATGTTATTACATACTCCAGCGATGGATTTACACCCGACGGATACTCATTGTCTTCTGCGTTCTGTCAAATAATAAAAAAAAAGTACACTTTGTTAATTAATGAACATAATAACTTCATATTATTATTATTATTATTATTATAAGAAGAAGAGACCTGAATGAGTTCCATGAGAAAATGAACATCCTTGGCGTAAAGTTCAGCGGAGAGCATTTTGACAGTGAGGTGAAATTCCTCCATTAGCGGATTCACTTCACCTCCGATGGAGAACTTCTTCCTCCTGATCTCCTCAATGTGCTCTTTCGGTGTCGCCATAACAAAATATCACCAAATAATCAAACGGTTGCTACTTGCTAGAGAGAGCGCTTTGAACTTGAACAAAACCAAAATGTCTGTTCTTGAATGAAATGAGATAGTGGAGAGATACTTAATAGAAAAAGGAAAACTTGTAGGCGAAGGCGTTAATAAAATAAAAAATAAAGAAGCAGAGAACAAGGGAAAAGTAGAAGACGTTAGTACGATACTACGATAAATTGAGAGAGTCTCGGTCCTCTCGGAAGCTCATTCGACCGTCTAGCCTACCTAGAGTCAAGTCGTCGTCCTTTCTGACCTTTTCTTTTCCCCACAGACTGATTAGGCTCATTAATTCTAATTCTTTATTACTAGATAATTGTGAATTTGAATAACTTTATTGAATTGAAGTTATTCAAATCTAAGGTCCCGGTTGATTTTTTATCTGAAGACTGAACAGTGTTGAATGTTACTGAAGATTGAATAGTGACTAAAAATTGAAAACTGAAAACTAAAAAACATGTTTGTTTTTTTTCACTGAAAACTGAATATAAATGATAAGTCGTTTGTTTTTTAAATTACAAATATCTAGAAATTAATACTTTTACAGCTATACCCTTAAAACTATTATTTGTTATATATTTACATTTTAATATATTAAGGATAACTATAACAAGTAATTTAATAATTGTAAAACAAAGTTATTTAGTTATTAATAATATTTTAAATTTATATAAATAATTTAAAATTTTATATGAATTTTTATTTTTTTTGTTTTAGTGAAATCCCATTTACACACTTTAAGTATTGTAATCTTTATATATATATATATATGAAAGTGTCAATGCCACCTTATCTACTATATGAAAATTACCTGACAATTGTAACACTAATTTTCAAAATAAGTAAAACAGATGTATAGCAAGTTGAACATCAATTATTTCCCCTCTCCCTTTTCTTTTTTTATTTTTTTAATTGACACTAAAATCTAAATGTACTAAAAAATTTGTTCTCGGATCCCTAATATAATCGTAATTTAGTTATATTGAAGAATTGATTACAATAGAACTATGGAAGTATAAGAACAAACCGGTATAAATAACAAGTGTAATAAAAAAAAATGATGTTACACTTTAAGCCCAGTTCACATAATATATACACATGTACAAATGAATTGGAATTCTCTTGCTTTAAGGCCAATTCAAATATATAATAATAAATCGTCTACTATATACATAACTTTTTTTTTTTTTTTGGTTATTAATTGAAATGAACATCTCAAAACCTACCAAAAAAAAAATTTCATAACAAAATCACCATGAAAACCATTATCCAGTTATTAATTTGCTTGGATCTAAAACAAACCTATATAATTTTCAGAACAAGTAAAAGAGATGCAATCAAACACTAAAAAAATTATTGAAACTAATAATCAAATTATGAAAAAAAAAAAAAAAAAAAAAAACGAGTCCTTACTAGAATCCGGAATACGCTAGGAAAACTATTATCTAGTTATCTGAGTTTTGAAGCAACTAAATTTTGTGATGCTATAATTGTTTATGGTGAGAAGAAAAAAATATATTAATATGAATAACATTTTAATAGAAGATAAAATTGAAAATAAGTTAGATTGATGAGGATAGTTTTGGAAGTAAAAAAATTGCATTAAATTCCAATGGATTTCTATTAAGTGAAAAGTGAAAGGTGAAAATTTTTCACTTTTCTAAACAAGTGGTTTTAGGGGTTATTTAAGTGATTTTATCACTTAAAAAAAACAAACAAAATAACTTAATATAGCACATTAAGTGCCATTAAGTATTAAGTGAAAAAATCAAATAGGGCCTAAGAGCATTTTCAAAAGACTCTTCTATTTTCACTCTTCAAATGTTTATTTGCTTACCTATGTGGCAATTTGAAAAGTGAAAAAAAAGAAGCCTCTCCAAAAGACTATTCAATTAGAAATATGTTTATATTATTTTAATGAAAGCACTCAAATTCCTCCCCCAACAAATCTAATTACCCTTCATTTTTTTTCAAGTTAGATATAATAATATGTTATTATTAAATATTCAATATTAGTCTCATTTTAAAGATCTAAATGAGATCTTTTTAATGGTATAATTTTTATGATGATAAAATTTATAAATTAAAACTTATTATATATTAATTGAATTTAATTAAAAAGATAAAAAGATATAGATGTCAAATATAAATGATGATATGATATAAAAAAATAATATAATAATAATTGAAGAGGGAGAAGTTGCTCTTCAATATTGAAGAGAGAGAAGTAAAATCTTATTTGAAGAATCTCATTTGAAGAGCATGTTAGAACAAAATATGCTGATGGCTCTTTTGAATTTAACAAATATCTTATTTGAAGAGCCTTGTGAAGATACTCTAAGAATTTGGACCCTATTTTTCCTAATATAAAACATTTCGAAAAAATACTCTATATTTAAAAATAATAAAAGTGAAATAAATAAAAGAAGTTAATCTAGTCATTGATTACACATGCCACCGGATTTATTTAGTTCGGAATAAAGGACTATTTAGAGCATCTCCATACCAAATTATTGTATCAATGCTAAAATTTAGCATAGGGTGCAAAAACCATCCTCCAATGCAGTGTCAAATTTGACACAACAATAAATACTCAATTTTTAATAACAAAAATATCATTATATTTTTTTTTTAAAAATGAAATAATGAATGCATTAATGGAACTTTACATTGGAAATAATAAATGCATTAATGGTAAGTGTTTACTTTTATAATTTTAATTAATAAAATAATAAAAATAGTATTTTAAATAGAATTATGCATTAGAGCATAATGCTAAATTGATGTGTCAAATATAGCATTTTACGTTTTTTTTTTTTTTTTTGTCAAATTTAGTATTGACATTGACATATGCATCGGAGATAATCTTAATTCGAAATAAAGTATTAGAATATATCTGATCCAATTGTAAGAGGGATCAGATTCTTCAATTGTAAAAGGGATGCCCACCCCTCAAAGCAATCTCCATAATTGTTCATAATTGTTCAAAGGTGTCAATATTCTAAACAAAAACCATGAAAAAAATGCAGTGAAGCCTACTCTATATATATATATGAAATGACTCATAGTCACTGCTAATTCATATATTTAAATATGTAACATGATTTTTATTTTATTTAGAAAAAACAAAACAAAACAAATATGTAACATGATTTAAATATAACTCATAAACCCATAATGGTTTTTCTTATTTTAAATTTGAATTAATATTTAAGATATACAAATACATGAGTGTGTGTTACAAATTACAATACTCATACTATCCCAATCATGCAAATTGTAGAATTTGCATAACAACCAAATAAATTTCCATTTGCTTACCTTTTTACATTGTCCAAATTCATTACTCAAATGATGTGTCAAACTAATTTATACATATTACGTTATCAATATATCATCTCATAATCAATATATGATTGTCATATTATCTCGACAAATTTTTGAAAAGTGGACATTATTTAACATTTTTAATCTAATTTCAATTTATTAATTTATTTAATAATGAAAAGATTGACATGTTAATACACACATTAAATAAATTAAAACAACAATTAACCATTTAAACTAAATTTATTTAATGTATATTTCTAAATTCTAAGTATTGAAATTAATTCATTAAAGTTTCAAGAACTTAAAGTTTAACCTAGTTGCAGGACACCTTAATGCTATGTGGGGACCGACTTCTATAGTACATAGCATGTTGAAAGGAAAACTTAATCAAGGAGGAAAACTTTTACTAGGAATAGCATGATAAATTATAATTGAAAGAGGAATAAAAAAGAAAAACAAAAGTTTGTACCGTCAATTTAAAAATAAGAATCAACTGTCAAATGGCCAGTTTGGTATTGCTGTAACTTTTGTAATAATTACTGTTAGCTATACTAAATAAATAATCAGCTGTGAAGTTAATCAGCTAATGTTTGGTTAATTGTACTTTTAAAACTACCGTATAGCTTAAAAACAGTATACATATGTTTGGTAATTTTATTTTAAAAGTGCTAAAATTAGTTACAGTGATTAAAATAGACATGATTTTAGAACATCATTTCATTTTTTTCATTAATTATATATATTAAATCAATATTTAAGTAGAATATTTAAATTAGAAAAAAAAAATTATATAAGAACAATAAAAATATTTTTAAAAGATTTTATAAATCAAATCAATATTTAATTATAATATTTAATTTTTTAGATGAAATAAAGTATATAAAAGATTTTAATTTGATTTCATAAGAATAATAATGATATTTTAAAAGATTCATTAAATGCTGAAATAGATTATTCTATAATCACTTTCAAAAAGTAACTCCCTCCTACTTCTCAAAATCATTGTAAAAACTTGTCAGAATATCAATTAATCACTTTCGGAAGTTTTACCAAACATCATTTTATGTCAAAATTATAAAATAAGCTGATTTTAACTTTTTAAAAGTAATACTAAACTGGCCCAAAGTCTTCTTAAGACTTCTTATTATATTTTATTATTTATTGATTAATTAAGTATAGTTATATAACAAATAAAGGCCAACATGGGCGTAGCTCAACTAGTAGATAGACAAAATTGAGATTTGGGTAAATGAATCCCAAATCAAAGGCTCAAATCCTACCAATAGCGAAAGTTTTGAAAAAAAATATTTGGTCCCGAATTAATAGATATTGTTTAAAAATATAGCAAATAAAGCAATTAGGGCCTATAGATTTAACATAATTATATTTAAATCTCCCCATAAAAGTTGGTAGAG
This sequence comes from Acer campestre, assembly GCA_954870605.1. Taxonomy (NCBI): domain Eukaryota; kingdom Viridiplantae; phylum Streptophyta; class Magnoliopsida; order Sapindales; family Sapindaceae; genus Acer; species Acer campestre. The sequence continues at coordinate 15,126,237 of OX940803.1, read as the reverse complement.
ACGGTTAATCCTTAACCTCTTACTTTTACTACAAGAACTATTACCAAATTGAGATCCCTATATTTGATAAGAACTATAATTTAAAAAACAATTAAAATAAAATATTTTAATAATATCAAGATGGTTTAATTAAACATAATGTATCAAATTATCACCAATAATTGAATATATATATATATGGACTTTCAAGTGAGGGATTCCTTATTTTAATTTCGGCAAGGACCATGATGAAATCAGTTCTATTTTTATGAATTTTGATCTAAATATTTTTTTTATGGATGATGAGTATAATGAAATCTACCTATGAATAAAATTTGAGAATTTTCAAGCATTAGGACTATCTATCCCGATTTTATTAAATACAAAGGCATCCGAAAAATGAGAGAAATATAAGAAAATTCAAAACAATAGTTGTAGTACTTGAAAAATTCTCATATTTTATTCATATCATAGATTTCAATGAACTTATCATTCACACAGAAATTCAAATCAAAATTTTTAAAAATCGATGTAATTTCATCAAGATCTTTGCCAAAATTAAAATAAGGGATCCCCCACATGAAAGTTCTTTTGCCAACAAGATACCAAAGCTTTCTTGTAAAATACTATCACACTTTTACAAGTCAATAAGGAGCCAACTTTTAATATTTTATCTAATTCCAAATCTCAAATGAGTAAGGAAAATTCTAAGCGTCTCCATGTTGCTGAGACCAAGATTCGCCATGATTCTGCGACTTTAGCAGCCCAAACAGAATTACGCCTTGTCCGGCTTATTGCTAATTGAGTCGCATAGGTTAAGGTAGAAAGGAATTATTCAGGGTCTAGTTAATTAGGTTCATGTTTCTTTATCTTTTGTTGAGGTCTAAGTGCCTTTTAAGATTTATGTTTTAGGCCTGTGCGTCCTCTGTTTTTTTTTTTTCTTTCCTTTTCTTATTAATAAAAGGTTTTGGATTTTTAGTTTAAAAAAAAATAAACTATTTCAGTGTCAACATGTAAAAGTCAACTAATTTTCACTTTTATAAATATATAGAGTAAGCCTAAACAATACCAGCGAGATTTTCAATAAACAATATATTATATAATTAAATTTTTGCACTTAATTTTTGTATCATTACACTGTAATTTTGAAATTAGATTAGTAACAATTTTTTAAAAGAAATTTTCAATATTAATATCCATATGATTTTGTATTTTTTATTTTTTTAAACATACCTAATTTGAAGACCATTTTTTATAAAATAAGTAATGATTTTATAAGGGGTAATTTATACTGATTTTAAAATATTTTCAAGATTGAGGTGGCCGTCTCTCATTAATCTAACAAATCTTATTTGGCTTTGGAAAAAAAAGTTAAATTCAAAGGGTAGTTTAGTAAATTCAACCATTTAAGGATAATTTTGAAATCGAAGATATGAGCCTAAATGGCAACAAATCCATATTGACTTTGGATACTAGAACCAACTTAATGAGTGGACTTTATATAGCACAAGAGTAAATAACTTCCTAAAATACCCATTTTTACTTTTTTATTTTATTTTTCTCTTTCTTCAACCTCTCAAAAATCTTCTCTTTCACTTTTATGGTTTTTTCTCTCACTCCACAACTTCCCTCTCTCAAAATCAAAGTTCATTTCACTATTTTGGACTTAAATCTATATAAAAAAAAGATAGAAAAAACATAAATTTGGAAAATTTCTAGAAACAAGCCTGTTTTCGAGACTTATTTTGGTATTTCTAACACTTATTTTGGTTTTTCTGAAATTTGAGACTTATTTGGTATTTTCAAGTTTTATTGGACATTTTTACAAATTCGAGACATATTAGGGGTGAAATAAGAAAAATAAAATTAAAAATAAAACTTTCTTTTTCATCATTGACCTCCATTAGAGGTCTAACAGACCCCAATGAAAGTTGTTTAGACCTCCATTGGGGGTCTAGAGGTCGAACCCTCGATTAATGAAGGTCACTTCCATCAATAGAGGTTTAAAAAAATAATTGAAAAAAGGATGTAAAAATGGGGGTATTTTTGTCCATTATCATACTTTAGTGCAATTTAAACTTAGATTATTAAACCAGTGCCAAACTGCCAATCACAAAAGAGCTTCATTAAAAAAATACTAATACTAAACAACTCAAAAATTTAGCCCAAATTTCAACCCAAATGATGTGATAAGTGATTTTTTCATTAACCACATCATCTCATGTTGTGTGTGGTGATGACAACTCACTTGCCACATCATTTAGGTTGAAATTTGGACTAAATTTTTGGATTGTCCGACATTACTTTTAAAAAAACAAAAAATGCTAGAAAAGTTGTGGCCTCTTTTGAAGTTTTCAAAAAAAATTCAAGATATAATTTGAATATAAAAATAAAAAATGCAAGATGGGCTACCCTAGCGGCCAGTGGCGGACCTAGGAATTTTAACCATGTGGGGCACTTGAACAAAATAATAATTATATTATAAAAAATATTAAAAATCAAGATCATAATAAAATGAGTTTTTTTACATAAAGAAAAATTCATGATATACTGAAGTTTATATAAAATAAAATAAATAGAACACATACTCAAGATGAACTAAATAACATTACGTTAAAAAAAATAAAAGTAAAAACAAGAAACACAACATTAAAAATTAAATAATAACAAGAAAAACAACATAAACAATTAAATTGCAATATTTATTCTTCTTAAAATAATAAATTACAATCTAATTTTATAATAAGAAATTTGTTTTATATTTATAATGAATTCACTTTAAATTATACAAAAATAATTGATCAATAAATATTACTAGACATGTTTTTGATTTTTTTTATTCTTTTAATTATTGATAAATTATTGATTTATTGATTCGAAATAAATTAAAACTATAAAATAAAGAAAAATACCATGGATAAAATAAAATGAATCATAATAATAGATGTACTATTTTAATATAATAAATTAAAATTTGAGATTTTAGTGTTTATTGATTGGAAACTAAACCTATTAAAAATAATAAAAGTTCACAATAATAGATAATTTAAAATAAAATAAATTGAATTAAGTAACCACAACTTAAAAATAGTTAAGAAGTTGACAATGACGGAAAAGAGAAAATAAATTGTTTTATTTTAGAATTAGATGAAAATTTGAGAAAGAAATTGGAAAGGATTGTAAAATAAAAAAGGCATAAAAATTATTAAAATTACATTATAAAATTAAATTTGTAAAATAAGATATTCATTTTCGAAAAAAGTAAATGGTGGGACTTGAACCACCACCACCAATACAAAAAAGTGACCAAGAACAAATTTTACTAACAGCTGTTTTGTTATAATAATTTTTATTTAATATGTATATATATCTGATTGAAAGCAAAATCATTTTTTTTTTATTTTGAGGTTGGGCACGGGCCCCACCTAGTCTAAAGGTGGGTCCGCCCCTGCTAGCGGCCTAGCCCTCCCTTAAACATGTCCAACTCTGGTTACAAATTAGAAAATTGTAAAAAAAATAATAATAATAAAAATTGTTATAAAAGGAAGCCTTTATCAAAAAAAAAAAAAAAAGTTATAAAAGGAAGCATTTTTATTCTTGGATTAGGTGAATTAAATATGGTGACAATGTTTTTTGTTTGTACAATGAAAATAGATGAAATACAAAATTAATCAAAGCAAAGCAAAGTAAATAGAGAGAAAAAATTTGAATTGGAAATCTGGCATTTCCAATATAGTTTTTGCACTTCAATATGATGGAGACTTGTAGGTTAATTGTTGTAGAGTGCAGATATTATTTTGATTTATTTTTAATTGACTAGGGTTTAACCATCTATGGTTGTAAGTTAATTACTTATATTATTTTGAGCTTTGACCCACTTTTAATTATTTTAATTTGTCTTATTGGTCTTCTTGTTCAGGATATTTTTGTATTAAAATATTTTAATAAAATATGAGTGTGTAAATCATATTTTTGGATGACAATCTCGACACCCTTTACAAAATTACTTATAAACTTCAAAGAATCTAACGGTTTATTTTATGTTGCAAGTTGAAATAGTACTAATAACTTTTTTAAAAAAAAAGGTCAATCATCTAAAGAAAAATAAAATAAAATGGCAATGACCAAATAAGTTGTACTAGTTATTTAATGCTGAGCATCTCCGACCCAATACACCAATTTATCAATAAAAGAGTATTTTTTTTACACCAAAATTTTTTCTACTCCAATGTATTCACACCAAATTTTACACACAAAAAAAAAAAAAACATCTTTAAAGAATATTGCCCCAATAAATATTTATGAGTAATGTTATACGATCCAAATAATTAACCTAAATTTTAACCTAAATGATGTGGCAAGTGAGTTGTCATCACCACGCACAACATGGGATGGTGTGGTTAATGAACAAATCATTTGCAACATCATTTGTGTTGAAATTTGGGCTAAATTTTTGGGTAGTCTAGCATTAGTGAATATTTATACAATACCAATTAGTTTATATTAGTTAACTTATACAATATTCAATAATTTTATGAGAGAAAACCAAAACTAACCACTTGAAACATTAAACTTTTGTTAGTAACCACTTTTGAAATTTTAATTATTAATAACCATTTTTTTAAAAAAAAAATTCAGTATATATCCATCAATTACCAGAGTACCCCTGAAAATAGTGTTTTTTAAACCTCGAAGCAAACTTGAAATCATGACTAAATTGAAATATCAAAACTTGAAATCATGCCTAATTGGAAATATCCAAACTTGAAATCATGCCTAAATGGAAATATTCAAACTTGAAATGTGGACTAAATTGAAATTAGGATTAGGTTTTTTTTTTTTTTTTCTCCCTTCTTCTTCTTCCTCTTCTTCTTACTCAATTGAAATTAGGATTAGGGTTTTTGGAATCAATTGAACCAATTGCAGACCCATCGCCGGTCATCGGTCATCGGAGCCCTACGAAGCCACCGGACGTCGTACGAACCAGCGGTGGCCACGAACCCACCGCTTGTAGTCGCACGAAGCAGTCCAGCGGCTTCGTCGCACCAACTGCAGCTCCACCGCCTGTCGTCGCACGTCCCACCGCCTGTCGTCGCATGTCCGGCGCAGCCCGGACAGTTCGGAGATGACTCCGGTGATGGGCGAAGACTCCGATGATGGGCGAAGACTTCGACGATGGGCGGCGGGATGGAGAGGAGAAAAGAGAGAGAGAGAGAGAGCAGAGGAGAGAGAAAGAAAAGAGAGAAAAGAGAGAGAGAGAGAGAGAGTATGTGTGTGTGTGTGTGTGTGTGTTTGGGGACCCTTTTTATATGAGGACTTTCTTGTAATTTCTCAAAAAAAATGGTTGTAAACGATTAAAATTTCGTTTGTGGTTAAAAACAAATTTCTCATAATATATGTGGTCAGTTTTGGCAATTTTCACTGATTTTGTTGATATAAAATATATATCAAATTGGGTATCATTTTAAAGATCTCAACGAGATCTTTCCAACGGTATATTTTTTGAGAACACATATTGTTATAATTAAGTATGAGAGGGTTAAATTAATAATTTTAACAAATATTAATTACTGATGTGACATTTAACAATGAAAAAAAAATGGTGGAGCTACCGTGCTCACCCACTGTAGCTCCACTAAATATTTATGGTGTTTTTTTGTGTGTTCATTGGAAATGATTTTTTGGTGTATTTGGTATGTTAATTGGAGATGTTTTAGGTAATTTATGACTTTTTACAAAAGTGACCAAATTGGTCTTTAACTTTTCAAAATTGTACCATTTTCATCTTCCAACCAAATTTCAATTAGTCAACTCTAACAGTCAAAAGTTTTTTTTACGTGAAAGTACAAAAAATACCCTTTGAAATTAAATAATAACTTAAATAAAATAATAATAACTAAATAAAAAAAAAACTAAAAATAATAAAAAGGCACACACAATTATAATTACAAAAAAAAAAAGTAATTAAAAAACAATTTAAACAAATATTAATTAGGGAAAATTGCACAAACTTACCCTAACGTTCCATATTATAGCATAATATTCAACAAATACATTTAATTGCACAAACAACCCCTCATGTTAGTCAAATATGGTTAAAAATAACCATAGACCATTATTTTTTTTTTGAAAGCCCCAAATTGCCCCTACACTTTATTACAAAAAAAAATATTAATTGCGCTTTATTTAAAATATTATCTACTTTAAATTATTAGAATATAAAAAATATATACTAAATATAATCCTTTTTAAATCAAAAAAGTTCAAAAATAATATATTAAAAACAAAACAATTTAGGAAAACTTTATTTTGAGAAAATACAATTTAATAATATTTTAAAAACAAAACAAAAAAAAAATGTTATTTTGAGAAAATATATTTTAAAATTATGCAAGTCCAATATGAATAGTGGTAATGTGCTATATATTTTTGAATTTTTTTTTTGTTTTTATTATATTATTTTTGATTTTTTTTTATTTAAAAAGGATTGTGTTTAGTATTTTAAACACAAATATAAATAAAATCATCAAAAGTTTGAAATAAAAATATAATCATTAGAACCGAAAATTTGTTCAATGTTCATCTCTATAAGACAAAATAATTTGACTCAATATAAATTACGCATTATATTTTGATTCAAAAATAAAAAAATAAATATTAAATATAATCCTTTTTAAATAAAATAAAAATATGTTTTAAATTTCAAAAAGATATAGCACATTACCACTATTTATATTGGACTTGCATAATTTTAAATTATATTTTCTCAAAACAACATTTTTTTAAAAATATTATTAAATTGTATTTTCTCAAAATAAAGTTTTCCTAAATTGTTTTGTTTTTAATATATTATTTTTGATTTTTTTTTATTTAAAAAGGATTATGTTTAGTATTTATTTTTTATATTCTAATAATTTAAAGTAGATAATATTTTAAATAAAGAGCAATTAAGATTTTTTTTGTAATAAAGTGCAGGGGCAATTTGGGGCTTTTAAAAAAATAATGGTCAATGGTTATTTTTAACCAAATTTGACTAACAGGAGGGGTTGTTTGTGCAATTAAATGTATTTGTTGAATATTATGCTATAATAGGGAACGTTAGGGTAAGTTTGTGCAATTTTCCCTATTAATTAAAAAATAAATTAAAATTAACAGGAAAATTGAATATTAATTACTAAAATATAAATATAAGAAAAAATAAAATAAAAATGTGAGCCACTTAAATTGTCACCTTCGGTGGAGAAGGCTAGTTGCCTCCATATTTAGGTTGTGGAGGAGGCCGACCTCCTCCGTTTTCAGGTTGCAGAGATTGCATCCTACATTATCATGGATGGCAACGGGGTGGGTTCAGGGCCGGGTGGTTCTCCCCATCCCCACATAAAACCCAACAATATATGGAGCGGGGTAGGGAGGGGCGGTATATGCTTTACTAATCCCCACCCATTTACCCCATTTACTCCATTTAACCAATTTATTAAAATTATTTATTAAAATAATAAATATATATCCTAATGAATATGATTTAATATATAAAGTATTTCCCAAAATTTATTGAAAATCATCTCATAAACATTAAAAATAAACATAAATCTCACAACTAAACAAATAAATTCAATAAATTTTAAACATAACATCAAAAAAAAAAACAAAAAAACTAAAAAACTAAAAAACTAAAAAAAAAAAAAAGATTATATTTTAAGCGGGGTGGGGCGAGGATTATAAAACTCATCCCCGCCCCATACCCATTGCGGGTTTTACTATCTATCTTCATCCCCGTCCTATCCCTATCAAATTGAAACCCATACCTATCCCATAAGTGTGGGTCCCCTTATCTGCGGGTTATTTTGTCATCCTTAGACACTATCGTGTTCATAAAGAGGCTCTTCCCACTATCTTGTTGTGGAGTAGGCAACCTCCTCCACCGGAGGCTTGTTAGTTGTTACCTTCTTTTTTATATATAATTTTTTTTAAAATAAATTTTTGTATAAATAATGGTTTTTTTTTTTAAAAAAAAAAAAAATTTAGATGTGTAAAATATATATATATATGTGAGACAGTTGTCAATTTATTATAGATACACTCATCAAAAAATTAAATTTTATATTAAAAGTAAAATTTAACCTTAAAATATGTTAAATTCGACTAATGTGACTAACGTCTATTAGTAGGGGTGGAACTGGAATTGTGGAATTGAGGAGCCAAATGATAAAATTTAAAAATTATGGTACTAAAATGTAAAATTTATATATATTTTTTTAATTATAAATTTTTAACTATATATATATATATATTTTTTCAGTGGGCTGGCGGCTGGCCCCCCCTAGCCTCCATGGGTTCCGCCCCTGTCTCTGTCTATTAGGTAAAAGGACTAATTTACTATTAGTGAAAAATATAGGTAATAGATAGGTCAAAAACGAAAGAGTCACAAAGTATTTAGAATTAAGAATAGTATGGGTGTTATTTTGTAATTGCCAAAAAAAAAAAAACAATAAAGGATGTAAGACAATGTTATATTAGTATTTAATACTGCGCAGACAAAATGGGTCAAGGCCACGCGCGTCGTTTGGTTCATATTAGATCGTCGTTTTTGAGATTTACTCATTGGCCGTCGAATCGCATATTCAGTCTCTGTTTCATCAAACCAATCATCACCAGCCAGGTATACCTCTTTATTCTTTCGCGCTCCAGATTTCATTTTCATTGAAAATCTTTACTCTCTCTAAATCTTTGAATTTCCATATCTAACATCTCAAAATAATTTATCCAAAGGCTATTAAACTCTTGATCAACTAATGTTCAAACACTATCAAACATATAAACTTGAAGGCAAAAATGCAGGGAAAAAAAAAACATAAAGGATTACACCCACCTGACTTCAATTTCCCTCTTCTGAACTTGTTTCGAATCAGAGATTGCTTCCAGGACAATTCTCACTTGCTTCTATTTCCTTTTCTTGCTTGATTGGTCTACATAATAAGACCAGAAACAAGATGATCATCATCAGTTACTGGAACTGTCGTTGACTCCGAGATTGGCCACCGTAAGCTACATTGTATTAAAGTTTCAAACATCTCCTTTCCTACATGTGAAAAAAATTAGTACCTGCAGACAGCAGGTTAAATGGTTTACATCAATCTGGTACAATCCATCCCTGCAACGCTGTTTGCAACAAGATCAATACCTCACAGTGAGCAGACTTGTACAGATTCCTATTCATAGAAGCATCTCTCACCTTGAGAGGGTCAAATTATGAAAGAGAAAAGATCAAATTAAACAAAATTGAAAAACAGCAATGATATAATAAAAGGCTACTTGAATCAGATATTTAGCAAACAAAACCATTACATATAAAGCATCATCAGCTGAGGTCCAGAAGGGCACAAAATAAGATAATCACATACTGGCAAACCAATTGAATCAGTAATATAATAACTGATCCAATATTACACATTTTACTTAATTAAATACCTGCACACACAAACCAAGAAAAGAAAATAGCTGCAAATTCTTGGAAAGTTGCAGACAGGAACTCCTCATCCTCCATGAAAATCTGCAAATTCTTGGACTTCATAAGAAACCCAACAGTTTCTTCATCGAATTCCAGCAGGAAGGCCAACCTAATCAGCTCAGCTAGTGCATTTATATGATCTTCCATTTCCCATAACACTCCCTTGGATATGACTTCAGAAAAGTGTGTTGCATATTCAAGGAGGTTTTTGTGTCCATTAGACCTGTCCAACCTCTGTGTGAAAAGAATTGAACTCTCTCTATCCCAACGAATCATTTGACTTACTCTCACATTCACAATTTCCTCTGAGGTCAGTGATAAACTATACCTTTCTTCAATTGGTTCTTCAGTCTCCTGTACTGAGAGATTCTGGAGGCACTTGACAGCTTCATATCTCTTCGATGCTTCCAGCTTAAGAGCAGGATTGCCTAGAAAGCCAAGAATGAGCTTAGCCAACGCTTTGTCAATATATATATCCCTTGGTTTCACCTGCTTGAATTCCACACCTTCTTCTAAGGACAATTCTTGCTTCTGTACAGACTCAGATATTGTGCGAACCCCAATTTTGCTAAATATTTCAAGCAACTTAGTCCGAGGCAAATCAGGCAAGCTAGGCTGAGGATACCAAACAAATATTGAGCCACAAGAAGACTGTTCAAAAGCATCCTTCAGTTGCAGGTCATCAGCAATGAAGACATCACGCCTGTCAAATAACAAAATTCCCTCTGAGCCTGAATCAACGGGTAGCTTCACCAAGCAATCAGCAAGAAGTGCTTCGGTCTTCGAACTCCAGTGCCTCATAACACAAACCCAAAAGGCACAGCACTCACCACTTGAAAGTTGATGTTCTGAACTTTCCCAAACCTTCCAAAGCTTGCAAAAATCACCAACTGTAGGAATGGATTTAACACCAAAAGCACTGGTGAAGAATCCCAATAACTTCCGGTCGTAGTGTTTGTCTAATACATACAAGTGTGAACTGAAAAGGTCATCTTTATCATGTAAAACACATTCTGTAGGATTGACCCACTGTCCATTCTCACTACCATCCGGAATCCAAATCCTTCTGCCAGCATCTGCATTAGCTTCCCACTTAAATTCTGCCAGGAAATTATATATCCGAGTAATGGTGACCAAGTCAGAGTGGGAATCAAGGTGGCTAGCAAGCAACGAACATCCTTTTCCAACATCAACAATTACTCCTAAGGAGTTCAATTCTTTTCTGTAAGAATTAATTTCAGAACCATAGAAGGTTTCTTCAATGAAAGGCCCATCAGTCGGCTTCAAATGTTTCCACTCTGCATCAAACAAGCAGCACTGGTCTGGACTCCTATAACCAGCACCAGCATTAGTCTTCAACCATTTTTGAGAAACCTTTTTCGAAAATGACTCAGGAAACGAATACTCCTTCTCTTGCAATATCCGAATGCATTTCAGCAGTGATAGTACATTAACACGAGTGATTCTGCTGGGATCCGTGGGAAAACAAAGACTATCGGCCACAAACTTCACACCGTCCTCCAATTTAATAACAACTCCCATGCCCTTCAACTCTTTTTCGTATTCATGAATTGCTCGGCCATAGTGGGTGTCACTGTCATCAATAAAAGGAAGCACAGTAATTGGAGCGATAGATTCCCACTCTGGACCAAACAGAATGCATTCAGATGGAGATCGATGAGAACCAAGCCGTGTCCACAACCACTTCCCCTCACGGATGCATTTCCATAAATCAGAAGGAAATCTGTGAGAAAAGTTCTTCAGCTGCCTGTAACACGAAAGAAAAGACAAGACATTATCTTTCAAAATGGATGATGTGGAAGCCCGCCGCTTAAAGAGATCAGTAAATGCTTTGACAGCCTCCTCAAAATCAACCAACACCCCTAATTTCTTCAACTCCGCTTTATAGCACAAGATGGTGCTTCCATAAAAGTTTTGATCAAGGATGGGAATACCACTGAAAACCTGTAAAAGACATCCCCATTCAGGATCAAACAAAAAACTTTCAACTGGACTCTTGAAACCAGAATCTGTCCTCAAGCACTTTAAATGTTGAAGTGCTTTAACAAACTTGTCAGCGGATTTTGGATAATTACGCATGCAAACCAGTACTAAAATAGTGGCATCGGAAGTGAGAGGACATGAGGGAGGCATTTTCAAGTGTTCAGCAACAAGCTGGTAATTGCCACCGAAGCCCACAACAACACCGAGCAACTGGAGTTCCGTCTTGAAACTAAGGATTTCGACACCATAGTGATCTTGATCGATGAAAGGAATGCTGCTGATTTGTGAGGCAACTTTCCACTCCTGACAAAATAAAATGGATCCAACTGGAGACATGTAACCCTGTGACGTCTTTAGCCATCTTCCATCTTTGATACTGCGAATGAAACTATCCAGTGGAAGAAGACTTTCTCCTAAAAATTTAATAAAATTAAGTATTGAGAACAGGGTCCCTTTAGTTAGATTGCAAGATGCTGCCAAAGACATTAGACGCTTCCCGATGAATGAGCACGCTTCTGCATATTCAAACATTACTCCAATAGTTTTCAACTCATCCTTGTACTCCAATATTCTTTCACCATAAAAACTCGGGTCCACCAGGGGAATGTCAACGAGCACTGATCCATTCTGTAGAATTTTTCCCAATGGATCATTAAGATAAAATGACTGTGCCGGTGGCCTATATGAAGAGGAGCCATTCATTGTCACTCTTAGCCAACTACCTTCTTTGATGCAATTCAGAAACCTTTGTGGGATGTCAATTCCAATAATTCTCAACCTTCTAATCCAATCCAGGAGCAAAAAAGCATTTTGCTTTGTGAGTGGGGAAGACAAAGCTGGAATCCCCGCATTGGGAGGAGTTATATCCGGGATATCAGAAGCTTGAACATGAGACCTTAGGAACTGCAAGAGTTGTCCCCCAGTTGTAGTCTGGCCAGCATAATTGCCAGGACGCAAATAGTCTTCTCCTAGTTCAATATAGCCTTCATGTGTCCATGGATTTGAATCAATCAGTTCTACCCATTTGCTTCCATTAGCAGGTACAAGAATCTTATTCCTTCTTGTGTTCGACTGCCCGTAATTGTCAACAAGTGGCATTTTCGAACACAGAGTAGCAACCTCCCCTGCTGACAAATAACTCTTTGAATATGAGTGGTACAAAAAGTGAGCATAGGCTACAGCCAGCTTCGGATCACCATTTAATTTATAACTGAGAACATCTGCATACTCACTAACTTTAACAACCTTCACTCGAACCTTCATCCAATCAAGCAATGTTTCCTTCTTCGAACATGAACGAATGGCTATATGTGTGCTTTGTGGCATAAAGAAATAATTAGCGACATATCGGAATTCTCTATTCCAATCAATCAACCATGAATCATGACGTGAAAGGCACACCACCCTCTGATTGTTATCATTAATGCTGCACAAAGCCACCTTCCCATCAAGGTCCATGTATTTTATCAAGGGAATGTTCTTGATATTGGTGCTGCTGAATTTGGATGACCAATTATCAGCTAGGAAAAGGAGAAGCTCCAAATAAACATCCTCGGATACCCCCATTATCAGATCAGAACTCTGTATGCACTTTCCATACCAATCATTGCTGACTTGTCCCACACCCAAGAAGTTTAGTACCTGATCATACTCTTGTTTATCGAACGAAGAACTGAGAACACATATCCCATGATTTGACAGATTATTCAAGTTCACACCTTGATGCTTTGCTTTCTCCAAAATATTCCAAAAAGTGGGCATTAGCCTACCCACTTCACAGGGCTTGTGGAAGAACTTCTGCTTCAAGTAGGACTCACTAGGGATAATATTTTCTTCAACCAGCTTTGCTTTAATCTCTTCCCTGACAGCATTCAACTCTGGAATGGAAGGGCTGGTGACCGGCAAGAAGCTAAACATCGGAGGCAAACTAGACACCGGAGCATCTTCTGTCAGTTTCACCAACGAAGTTAATGCATTAACAAATGCATAAGGCACGCAGCCAAGAATCCCTTTGTTCCACTTATCATCAAAGAGTATGGTTTCCCTCGATGATGATAGAAGGAAATCTGCTTGCATGATGAAGGGAAAATTCGTCACCATTTCAGTAGGAAGAAATGCATATATCCCAGGAGAAGTAGTCCCTCGCTGAAGACGCTCCCCGTAAGGAAATGCCAAAGTGATGACCCACTCATCTACTTCCATTCTTCTTTCCACTTTGTTTTTCTCATTAACAGGAAACTTTTGCTTCCACATATAATAGCTGCATTCTTTGTCAAACTTGTCACCCTGTGCAGCAAGATGGAGCGTAGAGGACTCCGCATCAATGTTCTTCCTTTTGACAAAGTTTGTCTCACTGGTTATAGCTATAGCACTGACAGTGTTGAGCTTGGGATTCTCGTTATGTTCTTTGACAGAGAGACTCTTTATCTTGGTCAGGAATAAGAGAACTTCAGGTTGAACACTAGAGAGCTGCTGCTTGACAGCATTGACCTTGTCAGCCTTCAAAGGCAAGATCAGAGTTGTGGTTGGAAGAGTAGAACCAGAACCATAAATTTGCTGAATTTCGGAGAGTTTTGGATTCTCCTCAACCCATTCAGGAACCACGTAACCGAGATTGCAGTGTGGACAGGGGTCTTCATTGAAACGAATATGATAGCCATTACTGAAAATGTAAGGCCGAGAAGTGATCAAAAACACACTCTTGAACCCAATTCCTGCGTGTTACAAAAATAGAACATGTATTAGAAGTTAGAACTACGCATTGTACATACACAAAACTGAGATATCTTTTGTCCTCTACAAAGAAGATAGGATTGTGGATTGGTGAGAAACAAATAAATAATTTTTTAACTCATGCGAAATTTCAAAATTAAAATGCAAAATAATTTTAAAGGCCACCAAAGCCTCTAGGAATCAACCTCTTTCACATTGCTAGATGTGCTCTATATTTCTAATTTTCTATAAAATTCAGAATATATTAAAATTTCAATAATAACTTTTATTTGTTTTAAAATTTCAATTTATATTAATATTTACTGTGGTGTATATATATTTTATGTAAAAAAACAAAAACAAAAACAAAAAAGATACTCTTGACCTTTACATTAACCTAATAAAATTCGGTACAAAGAATTATGTGATGATTTTTCAAAACTTAAGGATCTCTAGAAGCACATTTCTACGGTCTACCTTTTTTTTTAAAAAAAAAAATACCATATGGGTTGGCGGCAACTTGATTCTATAATCTATCATTACTATCTCTAACTTTACATTATGCATCTCGTGGAATACATATAAATTAGTTTTTGTAGATTTGTTTAGACTTTTAATATGATATCTAGGATTACATATAAATTGATGGAAAACCATGGTTCATCTAATATTGAAGATTTGAATTTGTGTCTTAAGCTTGCAAGATTTAAATTTTTTTTTCTACTTTTTGAATTGTTAATCAATAATTTTCATACTCATGATTTAGTCTTGAACTATATACTTTACAAATTTTTAATAATCATGGTGATGTTGCAGCTTAAAACCCATCCCTTTAAAAACCTATTAAATAATACTTCTCTTGTATATCTTGCAGAAACTATAACATTTTCCTCTCATTTAACCTATTTTAAAGTGTTTAAAATAGAAAGAAATTATTCCACTCATTTCCTTCCATTTCCCTCCATTTCCTTTCCTTTCCTTTCCCTCTCATTTAACCATCCAAACAAGAAATTAGAAATCCCCCAAAAACCTTTCCTTTCCTTTCTCTCCAATTCCCTCAAACCAAACATAGTGTTAGGATCATTTGTGAGCAGAAAAGAAAATATTTAATTATAATGAAATTAGTTTTGATTTTGGAAAATTATTTATATGGGTCTAAAGAGTAAGTTTATTTACTCAAAAGTCAAAAAGTTTTTGGTAATTTAAAAAAAAAAAAAACATGGGTGTATGTGGAGAGAGTTTATTGTGTAGCGATAGAGAGCCACCCAAACAAAAAGCATATATAGAAAACGTTACCGAATAACCTCTAATTACAGTAATTCACCCAATTTTAAAATTTGAGGATATTACATAAGAAAATAGTAAAAGCAAACCTCACTTTCTTTCTCCAATTAAAAGCTGTTTCTATTGCTAAATGCTTTAAAGTAATTTAAGCTTTCTACTTTTATTATTTTTGTTTGATTGATGTAAAACTATAAAAAAAAAAAAAAAAAAAAAAAAAAAAAAAAAAAAAACATTTGGAATTTAATCTCAACCTGCTATCAACATCACTACGATTTTCTATAACTTATGACTTAAAGCTTTTGAATTTCTTTAAATATATGTGAAAATTAAACTTATAAAACAGAAAATTTGAAACAAAATTATCCAGGAAACACTGTTTCTCTCATTTCTGTAAATAATTAATCTAGAGACTAGAATTTGTAAGCAGAATTCACCATTAACAGAATTTGTATTCGTGTTTTGGTTGATTATTCTTTAAAGTAACTTCTTTGCAACATCAAGGTTCTTTTAAAAAAAAAAAAATATCATATAATGGTATTCTATTAGTAGTAATATATATGCCACAATATAGGATCTGTATATAGAAATAAATGATAGATACCAAAACAAAAACAAAAACAAAAACAAAAGATTCTGGGAGATAAAATATGTGGAAATAACAATTTCTAATTAAAAAAATAAAATGAGAGAAGATGAAGAAGGTACCTTTCTCGCCAATATAGCCACGTTTTCTGTTGCCCTTCTTGGTGGACTTGGCAACACTGCAAATGGAGTTAATGTTGGAAGGAGAGAAGCCCTTCTCGTTGTTGAACATGAGAAGAGTGGCTTCAGCTCCCGTGCCTGTTATGTCACGCGATGTTATTACAAACTCCAGCGATGGATTTACACCCGACGGATACTCATTGTCCTCTGCGTTCTGTCAAATAATAAAAAATAAAAAAAAGCACACTTTGTTAATTAATGAACATAATAACTTCATATTATTATTATTATTATTATTATAAGAAGAAGAGACCTGAATGAGTTCCATGAGAAAATGAACATCCTTGGCGTAAAGTTCAGCGGAGAGCATTTTGACAGTGAGGTGAAATTCCTCCATTAGCGGATTCACTTCACCTCCGATGGAGAACTTCTTCCTCCTGATCTCCTCAATGTGCTCTTTTGGTGTCGCCATAACAAAATATCACCAAATAATCAAACGGTTGCTACTTGCTAGAGAGAGCGCTTTGAACTTGAACAAAACCAAAATGTCTGTTCTTGAATGAAATGAGATAGTGGAGAGATACTTAATAGAAAAAGGAAAACTTGTAGGCGAAGGCGTTAATAAAATAAAAAATAAAGAAGCAGAGAAAAAGGGAAAAGGATAAGACGTTAGTACGGTGGGAATTGCTACAATGCAGTGAAAAAAAATCACTTCATCATGCAGTGATTTTTTTGGTTAAATTTTAGCCATCAGATGAACCATTATTGATATCGACGGTTGAGATTATTTAGGGAGTAAATAAACAATTTATCAATTAAAAACAAAAAGAAACCGGAAACCTATTACATTTGATGTTCTCGTCTGAAATAAAATCCTCAACACTGCTACACTTCAATTTCCAGCTAAAACACAAGAAATCAACTAAAATGGCATCTTCACTAGTATACAAAACCCTAAAATGAATCAGAATCCCTAACCCCATTAGAGTTCTCACTACTTCTTCCCGTACCCACCACCTCAGCTCCACCGCCGCTGTTCATCAACAGACTCAATCCGACGATCCATCTTCCTCCTTCACCTTCTCCCCATCATCCTCCAACGAAAACGATGAGAGCATCTTCATCAAGGGACCCAAGGAGGAAACGACGTCGTTGTCTTCAGTTACAATGCCGATGTCGTTCATGACAGGGTCGATTGTGGGCAGGAGGTTTTACAAGCAAGTGACGACGAGAGAGGCCGATGACAGGAATGGGTGGACGGTGATGCTTGATTATCGTACGCTCAAGACTCCTTCCAAGAGAGCTCTCAAGTTACCAACTTTGGGTCTAGCCAAGGCCATTGACGCCGAGTGGGACTACCAGGTTTGTTTATGTGCTCCATTCACTTTTTTTTTGCTGTTTTTTGATTTGGGAATTTCGTGGGTGTAGTTGGGTTCAAGTGATTGAAAATGGATCACTTTATGTTTGTACTGGTAGTAACTCAAATGGGCTTCATTGAAAATTTTAAATGATTTTATCCTTTGATTAGGGCTATGCTAATCTTATAGTGACTAAAATGGGTTACTGTTTTGATGTGCTAATGTAATTCTATTTGGGTGTCTTTGTTTGAAAATTTGATCTTGCGACTGTTTTATTGGAAGTCATTAAAATTTGATCTCAGGTGGGTAAGGTCGCTTGAAGGAAAACGAGCACACACACAACACAAAGGCCCCAACTGGTTGCATTAAACATTTTCATTTGAAAAATGTGGAAAGGTCTCCATTCTCTAACGGTACCCTTTGCCAGACAAAACACACAGACACAGAGAGACAGAGAGAGATTGATCAGATGAAATAAATTCTCTAATTGAATGCACCCAACAACCCAAAAGCCATCAAATTCAATTCTCTCAGCAGCAGCAGCACTCTCAACCTGGTCCCAGTTTCGCAGTGAGACAGTGTAAATTTTTTTACTTCTTATTCTTTTTCCTTTACTTGCTTCCACATTCAAATCAACATCCACACCTTTCCATGCAATTATAACTTACCCATTAAAGAATTCTTTCTATATTTCCCTTGCCCATCTCACTAAATCACTCTAAAATCTGTGTCCGGTGCTATATATATACACATATATCATATTGAACTTTGGTTTTTGGTTTTTAGAGATAGAGAATGTGTGTGCTTCTGATACTTTGTGGAGATTTATGAGGACTAATAGAATGGATGGTTTCAATGTAGAAGAGGGTGGGGAGGCAGCTGGGAAGAGAGATAATAATGTTCATGCACAACAACACAGGCGATCTAAGAGGTGTATTTTTGTTTTATTTTTGTCTGGTGACAAATGTTACTTTCCTTCAATATATCTGTGGGAATTTATAAAATAATATAGAAAATAAAGAAATCAGAGTTTGAAGGCTTTTTTTGTTTGTCTTTTATGGAAGTTGAATTTGTATCTATAATTTTTCTGCATTAGATATTCATTTTGCTTCATTACCAGATTTCTGGTTTCTTTTAGGATTATCTTAAAGACTACACTGCTGTTATTTCGATAATTAAGTTACTGGGCCGTCATTAGTTTAGTGGGTTGATAATGATATGATAATGACTACTTGAAGCTGAATGATATACTGAGTGAGAAAAATGTTGAGATCTAGTGAGTATATTAGAGGCACAATAGGATCCATGCAGCTCAGCTTTTCTGGTTCACTTTGAAGCTCGGTAAAGGATTTGAATCAAGGTGCTAAGTTGAGTAACATAGGAGTTTGAGTGGATTCCAACATTTAGTTTTGCTTGAGTTGAGATATGTAATGTGACAGTGTGGGAAATTATTGGAAAGTAGGACCGGTAGTTTAGAGTCTTTAGACCAATGCAAACATACCTTAAAGTTGATCTTGTATAGGTTAACAGTTGTTCAGGTTGGCTGCAAAATAATGGTTTGCATTATGATTTCAATTGATTCTTTGTTCAGCATTTTTTTTTTCTTGTTCTTTTCTATTTTTTTAAAATTGCAGTTTCCATTCAATTTCCTTGGTTGTGAAACAAGAAAAGTTGACTGTTGGCATATTATTTGATATGTTTTACGGTTCTAAATGAAGTGTTTTGGTCAAAAAATTGTTTCTGTGATCAGTTGAAAATGTTTGTGAAAAAGTTTTGCTGAGTCGAGTTAAATAACTATAGACTCCAAGTTCACATTGCGATAATCAGATTCAGGTGGATCCTTTCTGACAGTCAAATATTATTCTGGTTTTTCCTTGCAGTGCTACTGACAGAAATTTGGATATCTCAAGACATGGAGTTTTGCATTCCAAATAGAAGGACCTGAACAAATCACATGTGAGAACAGATATTTCTAAATATAATCATCTCATATTACTTCTTGCATGAAAACCAAAACAATGTTTTAATTAATCGAAGAGAAGTGCCTAAGCCAAGTATTGTAATGATGGATGTGAATACTGAAAGAGATAATTTACCGTCTTTTGATTGGTCATACTACTTTTCTTTTCATTTGTAATTAACAGGCATCGCCACTTTCAACAAGAGCTTACAAGGCACAGAATCCTCTTAATGACCATCCCAGTCCTAGCAACAAGAGTACTTCATCGAACCAGCGAGCCTCCTTGGAAGAAGATGTAAGCATTAGCATTGAAAGTCCATATATTAAAATCCTAGCATAATGATGATTGTTCAGCTCTCATAGTATTCCTTGCATAATCCTAGTCAAAATTAATTTTAAATATTAAATTATTATAGGATGCTTGAATAAATTCCCAAAGAATGTACATGGACCTTTGCTGACTCCTATGTTTAGTCAAAGAATATCTATAGAAGTCTCATTCAATCATTTTGGTTACACAGCTAAGATTGCTAAGATTATTTCGGATAGAGACTCTGGGAGATCAAGGGGTTTTGGGTTTGTTAATTTCTCTAGTGAGGACTCTGCCCAGACAGCCATGTCGGCTATGGATGGCCAGGAGCTGAATGGGAGGAGCATTCGTGTGAATTTTGCTAATGAGAGACCCAGTGGTACTAGATACGGCAGCGGCGGCTATCGTGGTAACCAAGGAGGCTATGGAAATGACAATGAAGGAAGTAGCTATTAAGCAGATTGTTGTTAAATTTATGAGCTTGATTCTATAGGTTGCTGTTAATTTTGGAATTAAGGGTTGAATATCATGTTTAGCAGGATGAATTTTTTAATCAATGGAATATTTATGTGCTTTTTTGGTTACAAGTTATTGTTTTTTTACATATTCTTATGGGTAAGCTTAAAAAAAATCCTATGCACTTAGTGGTGTGGAGTAATTGCCAACTGCGGGTAGATTGTTTGTTTACTGCAATGTCTGGCTGAGCAATATATTATTTGCCAACTGCAGGTAGATTGTTTTTTTACTACAGGTAGTTTCAATGTCTGGTTGAGCATTGCCAACTGCTGTTAGTAAGTTATCTGCAATTACGTTGCTTGTATGTGTTTATTGGCTTTCGATTTGTCTCAAAAAAAAAAAAAAATTCAAGAAATGTTGTTGCCCAAATGAAATCAAAGATGGGTTTGTTGTCAATCATCAACCGGAGTTCATGCACTTTTTCTGCAAATCATCACCACAGGACTCCATTAATGGCTCCACTTGCTCGGGATTTCAAAACCCCAGCTTCCAATTCGCTTTATTCAAAATTGTTTAAAGACAATGTCACTCTTTTAAAATGTCCTATGATTGATCTCATGAATGTCTAGAATAAATGAAAAAAACATAAATGCATTTGCTATTAGGAACTAAGAAATCTAAACTATGGGGGTTGTATTCAATTTGGATTTGGAAAGACTTATAATGATTTTTATAAAATTCTCTAAATTTCTCTTACTCTCCCAAGAGACTTTTGAATGTTGGGGATTTGAATCAATGAACGCGGAAGTAGCAATTAACGTCTATAGCAAAAAAAAATAAGATGAGACAAAATAAATAATCACATAACACAAGATTTACGTGGGATTGCATGATGGATGCAGCTATCAGCACACCAAGTATCACAAACGTAAGTTCATATCCAATTAAAGAAGGGTCCGGCTACTATGTAGTGAAAAAAAATCCCTGTACATACAGTGATAAATAGTAAAGAATGTAGTTCGTTGGATCTATTTTTACTTTAACTTATCGTTAATTAAATTAAGCTATTTTAATTATTCAATTTTTGTGACCTTTTTGCTAAAAATATTACAACACTAAACTGTGAGTTTTGTAACACTAAACCATACTAGTTTTACGTGTATGATACTTTTGTAAAACAATATATACTAGTTTCACATTTATGAAACCAGTGTATTTATAAAACCATACTGGTTTCACGTGTATGAAATTAGTGTATTTGTAAAACAATACTAGTTTAATTGGATTAAACTAGTGCATTTATAAAACCATATTAGTTTAATTGGAGTGTATTAGCCGTCGTCTAGAAATGCTAACACTCGGCAACAAAACACAAACATTTGATTGTATTGGATTAGATTTAATTGGAGTGTACTATTCTTATACATGTTTGGTGATATTTCGTATTATACTATATCAATATATACAAATGTTGGATGTGATTTTAGTTTATAAAGGTTGAACAATATGTTGTGATAAGTAGAAACAACGGTTCAAAATACAGTGTACTAGGAAATAAAGAAGATATTAAGTCTTATTTGTGGTGGACGAAGCTTCATAATGTTATAGTATTTTGCAACTTGTAAATTCCTTCTCAAAAGAATAATACAAGATCCGTTTCTTTTTTTAAGTTGTGTGAATAATCAGGGGTTTACAAGTCTATAGCTGGTATTATAGTTTAGAAGTAGTTTTTAAGAAACCATGAATTGGTTACTGAAGCTATAAATGTAGTTACAAGCTAATTTTATGGAAGAAACCCTTAAGTAGTTACCAAACCAGTAAAAGTAGTTACCACACCCATAAAAGTAGTTACCATAGCCGTAAAAGTAGTTACAAGCTCATTTCATGGAAGAAACCCTTAAGTAGTTACCAAACCCTTAAGTAGTGCGACCCCATGGCAAGCTGAACAAGCTCACCTCAAGATCGCCTTAAACAGGAAAAATTCATCACTCAGACCCGAGAAGATTGCGACCTTGGGGTGATCTCCTTGAGGTCACTCCAAGATCGCTTTTTTGAACGGTGTAGTTACCAACATGTGAAAGTAGTTACCAAAGCCGTCAAAGTAGTTACTAGATGATTTTTGTGAAAAAAAACCCTTAAGTAGTTACCACACCGTAAAAAACGTTACCAATGCCGTTAAAGTAGTTACCCAGAAATTTTTGTGGATTGAAGCCCTTAAGTAGTTACCAAACCGTGAATCTAGTTACCAGACCCGTGAAACTAGTTACCAGGTTACAATGAAAAAACCCTTAAGTAGTTACCAACCCGTGAAACTAGTTACCAGAGCCGAAGAAATAGTTACCCAGAAAATTTTGTGGATTGAAGCCCTTAAGTAGTTACCAAACCGTGAATCTAGTTACCAGACCCGTGAAACTAGTTACCAGGTTACAATCAAAAAACCCTTAAGTAGTTACCAACCCGTGAAACTAGTTACCAGAGCCGAAGAAATAGTTACCCAGAAAATTTTGTGGGTTGAAGCCCTTAAGTAGTTACCAAACCGTGAATCTAGTTACCAGACCCGTGAAACTAGTTACCAGGTTACAATCAAAAAACCCTTAAGTAGTTACCAACCCGTGAAACTAGTTACCAGAGCCGAAGAAATAGTTACCCAGAAAATTTTGGAGCCGAAGAAATAGTTACCCAGAAAATTTTGTGGATTGAAGCCCTTAAGTAGTTACCAAACCGTAAATGTAGTTACCAGACCCGTGAAACTAGTTACCAGGTTACAATGAAAAAACCCTTAAGTAGTTACCAACCCGTGAAACTAGTTACTAGAGCCGAAGAAATAGTTACCCAGAAAATTTTGTGGATTGAAGCCCTTAAGTAGTTACCAAACCGTGAATCTAGTTACCAGACCCGTGAAACTAGTTACCAGGTTACAATCAAAAAACCCTTAAGTAGTTACCAACCCGTGAAACTAGTTACCAAAGCCGAAGAAATAGTTACCCAGAAAATTTTGTGGATTGAAGCCCTTAAGTAGTTACCAAACCGTAAATGTAGTTACCAGACCCGTGAAACTAGTTACCAGGTTACAATGAAAAAACCCTTAAGTAGTTACCAACCCGTGAAACTAGTTACTAGAGCCGAAGAAATAGTTACCCAGAAAATTTTGTGGATTGAAGCCCTTAAGTAGTTACCAAACCGTGAATCTAGTTACCAGACCCGTGAAACTAGTTACCAGGTTACAATGAAAAAACCCTTAAGTAGTTACCAACCCGTGAAACTAGTTACCAGAGCCGAAGAAATAGTTACCCAGAAAATTTTGTGGATTGAAGCCCTTAAGTAGTTACCAAACCGTGAATCTAGTTACCAGACCCGTGAAACTAGTTACCAGGTTACAATCAAAAAACCCTTAAGTAGTTACCAACCCATGAAACTAGTTACCAGAGCCGAAGAAATAGTTACCCAGAAAATTTTGTGGGTTGAAGCCCTTAAGTAGTTACCAAACCGTGAATCTAGTTACCAGACCCGTGAAACTAGTTACCAGGTTACAATCAAAAAACCCTTAAGTAGTTACCAACCCGTGAAACTAGTTACCAGAGCCGAAGAAATAGTTACCCAGAAAATTTTGGAGCCGAAGAAATAGTTACCCAGAAAATTTTGTGGATTGAAGCCCTTAAGTAGTTACCAAACCGTGAATCTAGTTACCAGACCCGTGAAACTAGTTACCAGGTTACAATCAAAAAACCCTTAAGTAGTTACCAACCCGTGAAACTAGTTACCAGAGCCGAAGAAATAGTTACCCAGAAAATTTTGGAGCCGAAGAAATAGTTACCCAGAAAATTTTGTGGATTGAAGCCCTTAAGTAGTTACCAAACCGTAAATGTAGTTACCAGACCCGTGAAACTAGTTACCAGGTTACAATGAAAAAACCCTTAAGTAGTTACCAACCCGTGAAACTAGTTACTAGAGCCGAAGAAATAGTTACCCAGAAAATTTTGTGGATTGAAGCCCTTAAGTAGTTACCAAACCGTGAATCTAGTTACCAGACCCGTGAAACTAGTTACCAGGTTACAATCAAAAAACCCTTAAGTAGTTACCAACCCGTGAAACTAGTTACCAAAGCCGAAGAAATAGTTACCCAGAAAATTTTGTGGATTGAAGCCCTTAAGTAGTTACCAAACCGTAAATGTAGTTACCAGACCCGTGAAACTAGTTACCAGGTTACAATGAAAAAACCCTTAAGTAGTTACCAACCCGTGAAACTAGTTACTAGAGCCGAAGAAATAGTTACCCAGAAAATTTTGTGGATTGAAGCCCTTAAGTAGTTACCAAACCGTGAATCTAGTTACCAGACCCGTGAAACTAGTTACCAGGTTACAATGAAAAAACCCTTAAGTAGTTACCAACCCGTGAAACTAGTTACCAGAGCCGAAGAAATAGTTACCCAGAAAATTTTGTGGATTGAAGCCCTTAAGTAGTTACCAAACCGTGAATCTAGTTACCAGACCCGTGAAACTAGTTACCAGGTTACAATCAAAAAACCCTTAAGTAGTTACCAACCCATGAAACTAGTTACCAGAGCCGAAGAAATAGTTACCCAGAAAATTTTGTGGGTTGAAGCCCTTAAGTAGTTACCAAACCGTGAATCTAGTTACCAGACCCGTGAAACTAGTTACCAGGTTACAATCAAAAAACCCTTAAGTAGTTACCAACCCGTGAAACTAGTTACCAGAGCCGAAGAAATAGTTACCCAGAAAATTTTGGAGCCGAAGAAATAGTTACCCAGAAAATTTTGTGGATTGAAGCCCTTAAGTAGTTACCAAACCGTAAAAAACGTTACCAATGCCGTTAAAGTAGTTACCCAGAAATTTTTGTGGATTGAAGCCCTTAAGTAGTTACCAAACCGTGAATCTAGTTACCAGACCCGTGAAACTAGTTACCAGGTTACAATGAAAAAACCCTTAAGTAGTTACCAACCCGTGAAACTAGTTACCAGAGCCGAAGAAATAGTTACCCAGAAAATTTTGTGGATTGAAGCCCTTAAGTAGTTACCAAACCGTGAATCTAGTTACCAGACCCGTGAAACTAGTTACCAGGTTACAATCAAAAAACCCTTAAGTAGTTACCAACCCGTGAAACTAGTTACCAGAGCCGAAGAAATAGTTACCCAGAAAATTTTGTGGGTTGAAGCCCTTAAGTAGTTACCAAACCGTGAATCTAGTTACCAGACCCGTGAAACTAGTTACCAGGTTACAATCAAAAAACCCTTAAGTAGTTACCAACCCGTGAAACTAGTTACCAGAGCCGAAGAAATAGTTACCCAGAAAATTTTGGAGCCGAAGAAATAGTTACCCAGAAAATTTTGTGGATTGAAGCCCTTAAGTAGTTACCAAACCGTAAATGTAGTTACCAGACCCGTGAAACTAGTTACCAGGTTACAATGAAAAAACCCTTAAGTAGTTACCAACCCGTGAAACTAGTTACTAGAGCCGAAGAAATAGTTACCCAGAAAATTTTGTGGATTGAAGCCCTTAAGTAGTTACCAAACCGTGAATCTAGTTACCAGACCCGTGAAACTAGTTACCAGGTTACAATCAAAAAACCCTTAAGTAGTTACCAACCCGTGAAACTAGTTACCAAAGCCGAAGAAATAGTTACCCAGAAAATTTTGTGGATTGAAGCCCTTAAGTAGTTACCAAACCGTAAATGTAGTTACCAGACCCGTGAAACTAGTTACCAGGTTACAATGAAAAAACCCTTAAGTAGTTACCAACCCGTGAAACTAGTTACTAGAGCCGAAGAAATAGTTACCCAGAAAATTTTGTGGATTGAAGCCCTTAAGTAGTTACCAAACCGTGAATCTAGTTACCAGACCCGTGAAACTAGTTACCAGGTTACAATGAAAAAACCCTTAAGTAGTTACCAACCCGTGAAACTAGTTACCAGAGCCGAAGAAATAGTTACCCAGAAAATTTTGTGGATTGAAGCCCTTAAGTAGTTACCAAACCGTGAATCTAGTTACCAGACCCGTGAAACTAGTTACCAGGTTACAATCAAAAAACCCTTAAGTAGTTACCAACCCATGAAACTAGTTACCAGAGCCGAAGAAATAGTTACCCAGAAAATTTTGTGGGTTGAAGCCCTTAAGTAGTTACCAAACCGTGAATCTAGTTACCAGACCCGTGAAACTAGTTACCAGGTTACAATCAAAAAACCCTTAAGTAGTTACCAACCCGTGAAACTAGTTACCAGAGCCGAAGAAATAGTTACCCAGAAAATTTTGTGGATTGAAGCCCTTAAGTAGTTACCAAACCGTGAATCTAGTTACCAGACCCGTGAAACTAGTTACCAGGTTACAATCAAAAAACCCTTAAGTAGTTACCAACCCGTGAAACTAGTTACCAGAGCCGAAGAAATAGTTACCCAGAAAATTTTGTGGGTTGAAGCCCTTAAGTAGTTACCAAACCGTGAATCTAGTTACCAGACCCGTGAAACTAGTTACCAGGTTACAACAAAAAACCCTTAAGTAGTTACCAACCCGTGAAACTAGTTACTAGAGCCGAAGAAATAGTTACCCAGAAAATTTTGTGGATTGAAGCCCTTAAGTAGTTACCAAACCGTGAATCTAGTTACCAGACCCGTGAAACTAGTTACCAGTTTACAATCAAAAAACCCTTAAGTAGTTACCAACCCGTTTAAGTAGTTACTAGACCCGAAAAAATAGTTACCATGCCCGTAAAAGTAGTTACCCAGATGATTTTGTGAGAGAAACCGTTAAGTAGTTACCAATTCCGAAGAAGTAGTTACCAAATCCCTCAAAATAGTTACCGTGAAAAATATTATAAAATAACTTCATTTATTTTAATATAAACATTAATAATTTTTTATTAATATTTAAATTTTTTTTTTATCTGATTTATATTATTATTAAAGTCAAATCAATTGATATATATTATTATTTTAATCAAAAAGGACAAAAAAAAAGGGCAATTGCCGGTGGAAACCTTTGCTTTTCTTCAATGTACAGTGCAAACCACTGTTTTTTTTGCTTGCATGGTGCAGTGATTAAAAATCACTGCATTGTAGCCGGACCCTAGTACGGTAAATTGAGAGTCTCGGTCCTCTCGGAAGCTCATTCGACCGCCTAGCCTACCTGGAGTCAAGTCGTCGTCCTTTCTGGCCTTTTCTTTTCCCCACAGACTGATCAGGCTCATTAATTCTAATTCTTTATTACTAGATAATTGTGAATTTGAATAACTTGATCGAATTGAAGTTATTCGATTCTAAGAACTCTTTTTCTTGATATAATAAAGTTATAAGAAAAATCGCACACACACAAATCTAAACGCATAGATAATATGAAGCAATAAGAAGAAAAAAATGATACCAAAGATTTTACATGGTTCAGCAATTTACCTACGTCCACGAAGTGTACCGCATTCAATCCACTACTTTCAGAGTTGATTACAATCTTTCTGTCTCTCTACAATTTGTTCTCTATCTCTCTAGCAACTTTTTCCTCACACACGGTGATTTTAACACACATTAGGATTTACATAATTGTGGTATTTATATGGGAGTACTAGGGTTGAGCAAGTCCTAATTGGAATCTATTTCCTTTTCTTATTTCTTCTCTACGCAAGAAAACGTATAGCACACGGATTTGTGTCTGACCGCTCAAGGTGCCACAGTGCTCCTCAAAGACGGTAAAAATCCCCGACCCGCCCCAAACCCGCGGGGCCCCGGTCCGTTTGGGTCGGGTTTGGGGCAGTAAAAACGGGTAACGGGGCGTGTTTGGGGCACATTTCTTGACCCGCCCGGGTTACTGGGTCGGGTATGGGGCGGTCCCTTTTGACTCGACCCGCCCCGTTTGACCCGGAATATATATATATTTTTTAAATATAAAAGGAAAAGAAAGAAGGAAACCCTATGTTAGCCGACAAGAAAACAATTTGAAAGAAATAAAGTGATATATATATATATATTTCGAGTTTAAACCCAAGAAGACTATATATATATAGATATAAACTCGAGATATATATATATATAAATATATGCTTGTTTTCAAGAAGACAAAGTGATGATGAAGATATTGGATGGATTTTGTTATTGAAATTTTTTAAGTTTAAACTATTTTAGTGAAGATGTTGAATGGATTTTATTGATACCGAAAATGTTGTATGTATTTTGTATTTTTGTTCAAGTCATTTTGGGATTTGTATTTTGTACTTTACGGATGAATTTAATATTCATTAAACTTAGTTATCGTGCTATATTAAATTTAAATTTACGTAAATGAATCGGGTCATTCGGGTCGGGTTTGGGGCACCCTTGACCCAAACGGATCGGGTTTGGGGTGGAAATTGAAAACCCGTTCGGGTCACGAGTCGGGTTTGGGGCAACCGTTGAAAATCGGGTTTCGGGTTTGGGGCGGCCTTGACCCGCCCCGCCCCATTGCCATCCCTCTGTGACAAACACCGCTGTCAAAGCCGTTCTCAAAATTCACAACGCAACACACAGCGTGAAGCACTGATGCCTGACCATTGTCTGAGCTGCTGTCAAAATACACAGCGCTCTTCCTTTAATGGCATACCGCTATCATTGCCGCTTTGAAAGCCAAAGTGCAATGCACAGTGGTTAGCTTTGATTTGGCCGCTCCACACCACTGTCATTGCAAATCTTCACACCGATGTGTATTACACAGCATGAAGCAATCAATTTCAAACATCTTTTTTTGTTGACTTTCAATTATCATTCTTCAACAAATCCTCAACAACTTGCTTTAATTAATTTCACACAAATTAATTTGCTTTTGCTATTTCATTGTTGAATTGAAGTCTTCACCAATAATCCCAACAATCTCCCATTTGAAAATTAAAACTCAATAGACGTTCTCCATCCTTCCTCGATGATTTAGTGGATAAATAACAGTGCACTTATTCCCCACGTCTTTATTCTTGAAGACCCACTGAAGCTGTGCACAGCTTCAGTTTCTTAGTAGTGACTGGCTTGATTAACATGTCAGTTGGATTCTTGCTACCTACTATCTTCACAAGCTTTAACACACCTTCTTCGATTAACAATCGAATGAAGTGGTAGCGAAGATCTATATGCTTGGTCCTAGAATGGAACGTCGAATTCTTGGCCAAGTGTATTGCATTCTGACTATCACTATGCAACACATTCATCACTTGATCGAATCTCAACTCAGTTAACAAACTTTGTAACCATATCATCTCCTTGCTTGATTCTGTCACAGCCACATACTCTACTTCAGTTGTAGAGATTGTCACTATCTTCTGCAACTAGGACATCCAACTAATCGTGGTACAAGCCATTGTGAACACATATACGGTGGTACTTCTTCTGTTGTCCACCTCCCCAACAAAATCTGAATCCACATAACCTTCCAACTTGAGTTCATCTCTTCTGAAGGTTAGACATCTTTCTGTTATACCCCGCGGGTATCTTAGGATCCACTTCACAGCCTCCTAGTGAGGCTTACCTGGATTGGACATGTAACGACTCATAACTCCCGCTACATGGGAAATATCTGGTCTTGTGCAAGTCATGGCATACATTAGACTTCCAATGGCTGAAGCATAAGGAACCCTAGCCATGAAGTCCTTCTTCTCTTCCGTCTTTGGACTCTGATCCTTGGACAACTTGAAATGACTAGCCAAAG
This sequence comes from Acer campestre, assembly GCA_954870605.1. Taxonomy (NCBI): domain Eukaryota; kingdom Viridiplantae; phylum Streptophyta; class Magnoliopsida; order Sapindales; family Sapindaceae; genus Acer; species Acer campestre. The sequence continues at coordinate 15,096,297 of OX940803.1, read as the reverse complement.
GTGTTCTCACCGATTTCGCATCATCCATGCTGAATCTCTACAACACCTTCTAAACGGACTCTGTTTGAGAAAGCTTCAATGTACCTTCATGTTCATCTCTATTAATTCTTATTCCAAGAATATGTTTTGCTGCACCTAAATCATTTATCTCGAACTCACTCGAGAGTTGCTTTTTCAAATTGTTAATCTCTTTTAAATCTGCACCAGCTACTAACATGTCATCAACATAAAGTAGCAAGATAATAAAACTTGACATAACCTTTTTGAAATAGCAGCAGTGCTCAGCATTGCATCTGAAATATTCATTGTCTTACATAAACCCATCAAACTTCTTGTACCACTGTTGAGGAGTTTGTTCTAAACCATACAAGCTATTTGCCAACCTACACACCAACTCTTCATTGCCCTCTTCCGTAAACCCCTCTAGTTGCTTCATGTATATTTCTTCCTCCAAATCACTGTGAAGAAAGGCAGTCTTCATATCTAACTGCTCCAAATATAACTCTTTTGCTGCGACAATACTTAATACTAACCGAATCGTAGTTAGTTTAACAACAGGAGAGAATATTTCAGAGTAGTCAATACCTTCTATTTGTTTAAAGCCTTTGACCACTAGTCATGCCTTGTATCTATTTGAACCATCAAGTTCCTCTTTGATCCGAAACACCCATTTATTCTGTAGGGCTTTCTTTCCTTTAGGTAACTTGGCTAACTCCCAAGTTTGATTATAAATCAATGACTTCATCTCATCGTTCATTGCAAGCTCCCACTTGCTTGCATCTTTTCTTTGATATGCCTCATCATAGCACTCAGGTTTCCCTGCATCTGTCAACCGCATGTATTGCAAGTACTTTCTATTTGGTATAGGAGTTCAAGTTGATATTCTCACTGCACTCTGAGCTTGTGTCGCTGGAACATCTCTATGTGAGATATGATCTATAACCTAGAGTGGCACATCTTGTTTTTCATCATTCTGATTAACTAGTTCCACGATCTTATAATCTAATACATCATTCAGCCCAAAGTACTCTGGCTCTTCCAGCTCAGACACATGTGTGTTTATATCTTTGTACATAACCCTTTCATTGAAGACAACATATTTACTTTTGATAATCTTACGATTTTGGTTATCCCACAGCATATAACCAAACTCATCTTCTCTATAGCCCACCAAAGTGCACTTCACTAACTTGGCGTCTAACTTATTTTTCGCATGATCACCTATATATACATAAGAAACACACCCAAATACTTTAAGATGAGAAAGTTTTATCTCTTTCCCGATCCAGATCTCTTCTGGTATAGTGAGGTCCAAAGGCTTTGATGGTCCTCTATTGATCAAATATGCTGTTGTATTGACTGTTTCCGCCCAGAACTGTTTTGGTAACCCAAAATGTAACCTCATGCTTCTGGCTCTCTCAGACAATGACATATTCATCAGTTCTGCTATCCATTATGTTGTTGGGTTCCGGAAACCATTCTACTAAGCTTTATCCTGCTCAAATAGCAAAACCTCTTAAACTTACTGTCTTCATATTCTCCACCATTGTCTGAATGCAGTTTTTTGATCTTTAACCCTGTCTCGTTCTCAACCTTAGTTTTCCCTCTCTTGAAAGCATTAAATACCTCGGACTTGTATTTTAGAAAATAAACTCATACCTTTCTTGAGTGGTCGTCAATGAATGTGACAAAATACTCCTACCTCAGGTTGACGAGACTGAAGCTGAACCTCAAACATCGATATGCACTAATTCCAGCTTCTCCTTTGTTGGTATCCATCCGGTCTTCTTGAAGCTCACTCGCTTCTGTTTTCCCAACACGTAGCTCTCACAGAAATCAATCTCAACACTCTTCAAATCTAATAACTTACCTTTTAAATGCAGACACTTTAGCCCCTGACTACTCATGTGCCTAAACCTCTGGTGCCACAAGTTCGAATCATCTTTACCTTCCACTATAGCGATTGAACCACAACCATCCATGGTTGTGTAAAGCGACCCATTCTTATTTCCTCGGGCGATTGTTATAATACCTTTCGAAATCTTCCATTTATCATTTGTGAAAGTCGTCATGTAACCCTCTAATGGCAGTTGCCCAATGAAGATCAAATTCTTCCTCAAATCCGGTATGTGTCTCATGTTGTTGAGCTTCCAAACTGACATTTTGAGTTGAAACTTCACATCTCTCTTCCTAGTAATGTTACATACTTGATCGTCATCAAGATACACCTTACCCAAATTTTCGAAGACGTAATTCTCGAACAACTCCCTGTGAGGTATGGCATGGAATGACGCTCCTGAATCAAGTACCCAGAACTCCGTCTTACTAGCAGATGAGACAATCATCTGACTCCTCCGACACAAAGTTCGCATTGCCCTTGCCCTTATATTTCTTCTTAGATCTACACTCATACGAGAAGTGACATTTCTTACCACAGTTCCAGCACTCTACATCTTTCTTGTTTTGTTACTGCTTTCCCGAATAATTGACCTGATACCTGGATTTAGACTTATCTCTTAACTTCGATCTTCCCCGTTGATTCATGTTCCGATTTCTATTTCTGCTTTCTCTACCTTCCATATTCAGTGCTGAAGATGTAGACGCTCCAAATCTCTCTTCACGTATCCTAATCTCTTCAGTCATGATCATGTTCACAACCTGTGAGAAATCAAATTTCTCTTTCCCGAACGAGTTGGCAATTAACTGACATATCATCTTCCAACTTTCTGGCAATTGGGTAAGTATAAACACCGCCAAGAATTCTTCATCGAAACCTATAGATACAGAAGTTAGCCCATCATTCACTTCATTGAACTGGTTTAGATACTCTCTAAAACCTTAACCTTTTGTCATCTTTAAATTTGATAACGTCTTGACAAGATGGACCTTCCTTACCACAGAAGGTTGTTCATATAGGTTTGATAAAGTCTTCATCAGATCTCTAGTAATTTGCTGATCTTTTACATTGAAAGCAACATGCTTCGTTAAACTAAGACGAATTGCTCTCAATGCTTTCCTGACTAGGAGTTCAAAATCATTTTCATTCATGTTCTTTGGCATCCGCTTCTTTGACCAATCTACATCGATCATAATTGCCGGCTTCTCTTTTATCGGCCAATGCAGGTCCTTCTGGTATAGATAATCCTCTATCTGTATCTTCCAGAAACTGAAATATGTCCCATCAAATTTCTCAATCCTGTGAGTATCCTTCTCCGATTTCATCTCTGCGATAAAATCGTTGACCTTGAGAAAACCTAGATTTGTGTGAAAAATAACCCGTCCCAACCTAGGGCTTTGATACCAATTGTTGTAAGAAAAATCACACACTAACAAATCTAAACAAACAGATAATATGAAAGCAATAAGAAGAAATAGATGACACCAAAGATTTTACATGGTTTAGCAATTTACCTACGTTCACGAAGCGCACCGCACTCAATCCACTACTTTCATAGTTGATTACAATCTTTCTGTCTCTCTACAATTTGCTCTCTCTGTCTCTCTACAATTTGCTCTCTATCTCTCTAGCAACTTTTTCCTCACACACGATGATTTTAACACACTTTAGGATTTACATAATTATGGTATTTATATGGGAGCACTAGGGTTGGCCAAGTCCTAATTGGGATCTATTTCCTTTTCTTTTTTCTTCTCTATGCAAAAAAACGTATTGCACGCGGATTTATGTCTAACCGCTCTAGGTGCCATAGCACTCCTTAAAGCATACACCTCTATGACAAACACCGTTGTCAAAACTGCTCTCGAAATTCATAGCGTAACACACAGCGTGAAGCACTGATGCTTGACCGTTGTCGAAGCCGCTGTCGAAATACACAACGCTCTTCCTTTAATGGCATGCCGCTGTCATTGCCGCTTTGAAAGCCAAAGCGCAATGCACATTGGTTAGCTTTGATTTTGCCGCTCCACACCGCTGTCATTGCAAATCTTCACACCGCTGTGTATTACACAGCGTGAAGCAATCAATTTCAAACATGCTTCCTTTGTTGACTTTTAATTATCATTCTTCAACAAATCCCCAACAACTTGCTTTAATTAATTTCATACAAATTAATTTGCTTTTGCTATTTCATTGTTGAATTGAATTCTTCACCAATAATCCCAACAAAAACATTTCGAAAAAATACTCTATATTTAAAAGTAATAAAAGTGAAATAAATAAATCAATCAATCAATCAATCTAACCAATGATTACACATGCCACCAGATCTATTTAGTTCGAAATAAAGGATCAGATTGTTCAATTGTAAAAGGGATGCACACCCACAAAGCAATCTCCATAATTGTTCAAGGGTGCTAATATTCTAAACAAAAACCATAAAAACGAACCCAAACATGAGCATTAGAAAGTTGTTGACTATAAGGGTTGAAATCTGGTTGCCACGGGTTAATCAAAACATTCGTTTGAAACTGAACAAGATTCACCGCTCAAGACTTTTCAAATCTTCTTCATTCGAAAATTGGGTATCATAATATTCTTTTGGAAAATGATTAAGCTTCCATGGATACAAAACTTACCAAGCGGACTACAGCACACATTTAAGTTCGTCAGGCTTTATCACCTTAGAACCTTTCTTCAACAAAAGCTGCCCTATAAGGTTCTTGTAACAATATTTCATTTTATACTAATTAAGTTTTTTTTTATTAAAAAAAAAATGCAGTGAAGCCTACTATATATATATATATGAAGTGACTCGTAGTCACTGCTAATTCATATATAATATAACTCTTCTAAATTAATATTTTTGGGACCCATCATTGAGTATTAATTTAGAGAGGTTAGTAATTTGAAAAGTTTTACCTTATAAAGTATTATTTTGTTTTAGAAAATGTATGAAAGTTGATTTCTTGTTTAGAGAATGTTCCTTTTCGGGATTTCTTATTTAGTCGGTTTTCTTCTGTTGGAAAAGCTACCCCGCCCCCCTCTTTTTTAGGATTCCTCATCACAATTGCATTGTCCATGGCAATTGAAAGGTTTTGTTTTTCCTTGCAATTGCACAGCTCATATACCACTTACAGAGCTACCTAATCACATCCAACTCATGAACACCCATAGTGCACTATCTGCCACTAAATTTGAAGAAAAAGTGTGTTACACTCCAACTGAAGAGGATATCATCAATGATATCACAAGACAGAATAATGATGGTGTGGTTGAGATAGATGATGATAACGACGATAGTCATGAGGTATCTAACATCTCTACAAGTAAGGCTATTCAAATGATAAATTTAATTGAAACCTTTTGGCTACAACAAGAGGTGATCACAATAACTTATTGAGGATAATTCAAAAAATGAATGATGAAGTCTAAAATATCAAACATGGTGACCTAATACAAACTATCATCTTGAAATACTTTCTTAGTTCTTGAATAATTTGTAATATATGTTTTACTTTTATGAAATTATTAATTTATACGACAATCGGGATTGAAATTTTTACTAGGTTTCAGAAAATATATATTAATTATTGCGATAGAGAGGTTTATTAATTTTTTACACTGATCCGAGTTGGGATCGGGATTTTTTATTAATTTAAAGAGGATATTAATTTATAGGGGATTAATTTACAGGGTTCTACTGTATTGAAATATGTAACATGATTTTTATTTTATTTAAAAAAACAAACAAACAAACAAACAAAAGAAATATGTAACATGATTTAAATATAACTCATAAACCCATAATGATTTTTCTTATTTTAAATTTGAACTAATATTTAAGATATACAAATATTTGAGTGTGTGTTACAAATTACAATACTCCTCCTATCCCAATCATGCAAATTGTAGAATTTTCATAACAACTAAATAAATTCCATTAGCTTACCATTTTACATTGTCCAAATTCATTACTCAAATGATGTGTCAAACAAATTTGTACGTATTACGTTATCAATATATCATCTAATAATCAATATATGATTGTCATATCACTTCGAAAAAATTTTGGAAAGTGGACATTATTTTTAATCTAATTTCAATTTATTAATTTATTTAATAATGAAAAAATTGACATGTTAATACACACATTAAATAAATTAAAACAACAATTAACAATTTAAACTACATTTATTTAATGTATATTTCTAAATTCTAAGTATTGTAATTAATTCATTAAAGTTTCAAGAACTTAAAGTTTAACCTAGTTGCAGGACACCTTAGCGCTATGTGGGGACCGACTTCTATAGTACATAGCATGTTGAAAGGAAAACTTAATCAGGGAGGAAAACTTTTACTAGGAATATGATGAGAAATTATAATTGAAAGAGGAATAAAGAAGAAAAACAAAAGTTTGTACCGTCAATTTAAAAGTAAGAATCAACTACCAAAGTCTTCTTTAATACAGTGTTTGGTAGAGGGAAAGACGGAGGGAGGGAGAGGGTTAGAGGGAGAGCTCCAATCCGTTATTTGGTTTGGGAGAAAAAAGAGGGGAGAGAAGGAGAGGAGGGAGAGCTCCTCCTTCTGCCCAATGATGGGCGAATGAGAAAGGAGGGAAAGCGAATGGAGGGCAAAGACAGAAATGCTCTCCAATTTTATATTACCCTCCAATTTTTTTAAAGGCCAATATAATAATTTTATAAATTATATATCAATCTATCCATTCAAATCTCTTTTCAATACCAAACAACATGAAGGATAAATGTTATCCTCCTCATCTCTCCTACTCTCCATTCCTCTTAATTCATCCATCTCTCGTACTCTCTCTCCCTCCTACCAAACATAGCCTAAGACTCCTTATTATATTTTATTATTTATTGATTAATTAAGTATAGTTATATAACAAATAAAGGTTAACATGGGCGTAGCTCAACTATTAGATGGACGAGCTTAAGGCTTAAGTAAATGACTCTCAGATCAGCGGCTCGAATCCTACCAATAGCAAAAGCTTTTTTAACATAAGGGTATGGATATTGACACTCATAAAACTTATTAGTACACCCATTTTTATAATTACACCCATGTCTAAATTTAAAAATTAAATATTACTATAAACACCCATCTTAATGCCAACAGTACCCTTATTAAAATATATATTCATTTTAATACATATTATGTATAAACACTCTTAAATTATTACCACACCCAATTTATATATATATATATATATATATAAATCATATTATTTTTGGAATCAAATCCTTTTTTAATGATGGTCCAATTTACTTTTGGAAATATCTCGAATGTAGAAGCCGTATAAAAGGAAATATATATATATATATATATGGGGTCAAAAGATTTTTAATTTGTAATTATCTTATTTCTACAGCTATCTTAAAATAAATAAATAAATAAATAAATAAATAAAAATAAAAATAAAATCTTATTGACATCTATGACTATCTTAAAAAAAAAAAAAAAAAATTGTTGATATCTACAGCTATAGTTCAAAAAAAAAAAATGCTGTTTTTTGATAGAGTTTATAACTATATATAAAAGAAAAACAAAAACAATATAATAATCATGTGATGATTAGAAAATTTGATACTTGAAATAAAATTAGAGTTTAATTGGGGTTTATCATAAAAATTAGGGTTTATCACAAGTTTTTTTTTTTTTTTTTTTTTTGAGAGGTAAGTTTTTTTTAATAAAGAAATATAGTTGAAGATATTGGTGTAATTAATGAGTGTATATAGTATTTGATTTATTTTTAATTAAAGTAATTTGTCCTTATTGGTAAATTTCTATTGGGATATTTTTGTAATTAAATTTTTTAATAAAATATTTGAGTACTAATAAGTTTTATGAGTATCAATATCGACTCCCTTAACATAATTATATTTAACTTTCTCCATAAAAGTTGGTTGAGACGGTTAATCCTTGACCTCTTACGTATACTACAAGAATTATTACCAAATTGAGATCCCTATATTTGATAGGAGCTATAATTTAAAAAACAATTAAAATAAAATATTTTAATAATATCAAGATAGTTTAATTAAACATAATGTATCAAATTATCACCAATAATTGAATATATATATATATATATATATATGGACTTTCAAGTGAGGGATCCCTTATTTTAATTTTAGCAAGGACCATGATGAAATCATTTCGATTTTTATGAATTTTGATCTAAATATTTTTTATGCATGATAAGTTTAATGAAATCTACCTATGAATAAAATTTGAGAATTTTCAAGCATTATGACTATTTATCCCGATTTTATTAAATACGAAGGCATCCGAAAAATGAGAGAAATATAGGAAAATTCAAAACAATAGTTTTACTATTCGAGTACTTGAAAAATTCTCAAAAATTATTCATATATAGATTTCAATGAACTTATCATTCACAAAAAAATTCAAATCAAAATTCTTAATTTCATCAAGATCTTTGCCAAAATTAAAATAAGGGAACCCCCACATGAAAGTTCCTTTATATATATAAAGGCCAACAAGATAACAAAGCTTTCTTGTAAAATACTATCACACTTTTACAAGTCAGCAAGAAGATAACTTTTAATATTTTATCTAATTCCAAGTCTCAAATGAGTAAGAAAAGTTTTAAGTGTTTCTCTGTTGCTAAGACCAATATCCACTATGATTCAACGGCTTTAGCAGCCCAAACAAAATTACGCCTTATCAGTAATTGGGCCTCATAAGTTGATGTATAAGGGAATTATTCAGGGTCTAGTTAATTAGGTTCATGTTTCTTTGCCTTTTGTTAAGGTCTACGTGTCTTTAAGATTTATGTTGTAGGGTCTGAACGCTCCTCTGTTTTTTTTTTTTTTGTAATAAAAGGTTTCGGAATTTTATTTTTAAAAAAATAAAAATTTTAGGGTCAACAGGTAAAAATCAACTAATTTTCACTTTTATAAATATTTAGAGTAAGCCTAAAATACCAGCGAGATTTTTTTTTTTTTGGTTTACACCATCCGGTTTCCGGGTGGGACGGATCCACCATACGGTGCAATCAACCCAGACCACACCATGACTAATCCGGACTCGCACCGGGTCGGCCCACTAAGGGGTAAAGTGCTCCCAATATGTGTAGCTCCGTTCACAAGGGGGGTTGAACCCACGACCTTGCTTAAGGGATGAGAGCGCCGAACCACTCACACCAACACATGATTGGTCCAGCGAGATTTTCAATAAACAATATATTATATAATTATTATTACTTTCTCTTAACGTTGCACTTGATTTTTGTTTCATTAATTCATTACACTGTAATTTTGAAATTAGATTAGTAACAATTTTTTCAAAGAAATTTTCAATATTAATATCCAAATGATTTTGTTTTAAAAAAACATATCTAATTTGAAGATCTTTATATATATATATATATATAAGAGCTTCTCATTACAATTCACAAATTATCTATTTAATTTTTTTTTATTAATGACAATTTTAACCTGAATTAAAATTACTAAACAAGATAAAAAAAAATTTAAAGACACTCTAAATTAATTAAATTATTGAAAAAAAGAAATTCTCTCTCATAAATCATTAGATTAAATATTACGTATTAAACTCTCTCTCCTAAATCTGTTATTACCATATTAAACACTCTATCCTTATTACTTTCTCTCTCTCTCTCCATTTTTCAAAAAAAAAAATCATATCTCCATACTTTTTGGATCAATCTCTAATTAATAGTTAAAGAAAAAAAAAACTTACAAATATTTTGGTTTTTTACTAACAATAATAAATAAATATTTACATATTAAAAAGTCAATACAAATACCTTGTTTTTCAAATATATATATATGAAAACTTGATTTGTTACAACTAGATTCGATTAAACTCAAAATTTATAAGACTAATGAAATAATTAAAATTCTCTAGGCAATCATATACCGACAAAAGTAACAAAAAACATTTTTATATTTCGATTTTATTTTATTTTTTTGAAAAATTGGGTACTTGTTTTTTGAGTTTTTATTTTTATTTTTTATTTTAATATATACATATATACGGTTTCTAAAAATCAAGCTTATTCATAAGTTTTTTTTTCATTAACTGTTAGTCATGCTTGAGAAGAATGGAGATAGAAAATTAGAGATATGTATTGGAGGAGAGAGAGTGTTTAATATGTAATATTTAATCTAATGATTTAGGAGAGATAATTTTTTTTAAAAAAAAGCTACGATGGTTCGTACTAACTTTTATTATAATAAAATAGAGTGTTTTTAGAAATTTATTTTTTAAAATTGAGTGTCTTTATAATAGAAGTGTCAAAAGATAAAAAGTATAATCTTGAATCAAAAGGAAGTGTCTTTATAATTTTTTTTAAATTTAAAATTTGAGAATAAAGTGTCTTTAAAAAAAAAATGTAAAAATAATAATAATAATAATTGGATTGTCAAAAGAAACTTTCTTTTTATAAAATAAGTAATGATTTTATAAGGAGTAATTTATAATGATTTCAAAATATTTTTCAAGATAAAGGTGGCCATCTCTCATTAATCTAACATATCTTATTTGGTTTTGGAAAAAAAAAAAATTGTAAATTCAAAGGGTAGTGTAATAAATTCAACCATTTTAGGATAATTTTGAAATTGAAGATATGAGTCTAAATGGCACCAAATCCATATTGACTTTTGATACTAGCACCAACTTAATAAGTTGACTTTATATAGCACCAAAGTAAGTAACTTCCTAAAATACCCAATTTTACTTATTTATTTTATTTTTCTCTTTCTTTGACCTCTCAAAAATCTTCTCTTTCATTTTTATGGTTTTTTTTTTATCTCACTCCACAATTCCCTCTCTCAAAATCAAAGTTCATTTCACTATTTTGGACTTAAATCTATATAATAAAAAAAACATTAAAAAAAAACATAAATCTAGAAAATTTATAGAAATAAGCCTGTTTTCAAGACTTATTTTGGTATTTCTAACACCTATTTTGGTATTTTTAAGACTTATTTTGATTTTTCTGAGATTTGTTTTGATATTTTTGAAATTCGAGACTTATTTGGTATTTCTCAAGTTTTATTGGGAATTTTTTTACAAATTTGAAACTTATTGGACATTTTTGCAAATTCAAGACATATAGGGATGAAATAAGAATAAAGAATAAAAAAAATAAAAAATAAAAACTTTCTTCTTCATCATTGACCTCCATTGGGGGTCTGGAGATAGAACCCTCAATTAATGAAGTTCACTTCCATCAATAGAGGTTTAAAAAAAAATGAAAAAACAATGTCAAAATGGGGGTATTTTTGTCCAATATCATACTTTAGTGCAATTTAAACTTAGGGGTCGTTTGTTTTTTTTATCTAAAGTCTTATAAGACCTTAATTTGTTAAACATATGAATAAGTCTTATAAATTAAGATCCTATAATATGTTTGTTTTTTTCATTTTAGATGATTTATTACAAATATAAAATTAATTAGATTGTATTTGGGTTTCTTCAAATTTGGGAATTTTTGGAAAATTGATTTTTAGGATTTTATTATGTGTGGATAAAATTATAAATGTATGAATTGTTATAGAACATTTGTAGAAATTTACTAAAAAAAAAACTCTACTGTATCACTTTTTGAAATAAGATAAAAGTAAAAAAAAATGTCTTTTAAATTAAAAAAATAAACAAATTGATTTATCTTAATTTAAGATATAAGAGACAATAAGTCTTATAGTGAAAAAAACAAGGGGAGTATTATCTACCTTTCCCATTTGCCTTTCTCATTTACCTTTCTAACTCATCACTTGACACGTATATATTTTTTTCATTTAATAAAAGGGAAATTATCATTCTCCCCCCTATAGTTTTCCATATTCTCCGATCTCCCCCCTCTAGTTTTAAAATTCTCCAATTTACCCCCTCCCATGCCTATTTTTATATGATGAGATTGGTTGTATTTGTGCATGGGAGGAGGGAAATTGGAGAATTTTGAAACTAGAGAGGGGAGACTGGAGAATACGGTAAACTACAGGGGGAAGAATAATAATTTCCCTTAATAAAAAGCTCTCACTTTTTGTTGCAAAACTTATTTACATCTTTATGCTTGATAGTTGCTTCTATCATTTCAGGGTAAAGACGTAAACAAGCGTTGCAACAAAAAAGTGAGAGCTTTTTATTAAATGAAAAGTGTATACGTGTCAAGCAATAAGTGAGAAAGGTAAATGGGAAAGACAAATGGAAAAGGTAGATAGCATTCCTCAAAAAAACAAACAGCCTCGATTATTAAACCAGTGCCAAACTACTAATCACAAAAGAGCTTCTTTAAAAAATGCTAGAAAAGTTGTAGCCTCTTTTGAAGTTTTCAAAAAACATTCAAGATTTATTTTGAATATAAAAATAAAAAATTCAAGATGGGCTACCCTAAGCGGCCTAGCCCTTAAACATGTCCGACTCTGGTTCCAAATTAGAGAATTGTAAAAATTAAAAATAAAAAAATAAAATAAAAAATTGTTGTAAAAGGAAGCACTTTTATTCTTGGATTAGGTGAATTAAATATGGTGACAATGTTTTTTGTTTGTACAATGAAAATAGATGAAATACAAAATTAATCAAAGCAAAGCAAATAGAGAGAAAAAAATTGAATTGGAAATCTGGCATTTCCAATATAGTTTTTGCACTTCAATGTGATGGATACTTGTAGGTTAATTGTTGTAGAGTGCAGATATTATTTTGATTTATTTTTAATTGACTAGGGTTTAACCATCGATGGTCGTAAGTTAATTACTTATATTATTTTGAGCTTTGACCCATTTTTAATTATTTTAATTTGTCTAATTGTTCTTCTTGTTCAGGATATTTTTGTATTAAAATATTTTAAAAAAATATAAGTGTGTAAATCATATTTCTAGATGACAATCTCGACACCCTTTACAAAATTACTTATAAACTTCAACGAATCTAATGGTTTATTTTATGTTGCAAGTTGAAATAGTACTAATAACTTAAAAAAAAAAAAAAAAAAAAAAAAAAAATGTCAATCCTCTAAAAATAGAAAAATAAAATAAAATGGCAATGACCAAATAAGTTGTACTTGTTACTTAATGTCGAGCATCTCCAATTCAATACACCAAATATTACACAAATTTATCATAAAAAGAGCATTTTTTTTATACCAAATTTTTTTCCACTCCAATGTATTCACACCCAATTTTACACCCAAAAAACATCTTTAAATAATATTCTCTCAATAAATATTTATACAATATCAACTGGTGTTTATTAGTTAACTTATATAATATTCAATAATTTTATTGATATAAAATATATATCAAAGTGGGTATCATTTTAAAGATCTCAACTATATCTTTCCAACGGTATATTTTTTTGGAATACATATTATTATAATTAAGTATGAGAATGTTAAATTAATAATTTTAACAAATATTAATTGCTGATGTGGCATTTAACAAAAAAAAAAAAAAAAGATTTGATGGAGCTACTGTGCTCACCAAATTTTTTTGGTGTTTTTAGTGTGTTTATTACTTCATTGGAAATGATTTTTTGGTTTATTTGGTGTGTTAGTCGGAGATGCTCTAGGTAACTTGTGACTTTTACAAAAGTGATCGAATTGGTCTTTGACTTTTCAAAATTGTGCCATTTTCATCTTCCAACCAAATTTCAATTAGTCAACTCTAACGGTCAAAGGTTTTTTTACATGAAAGTACAAAAAATACCCTTTGAAATTAAATAATTTCCATTGTAATTACAAAAAAAAAAAAAAAAAAGTAATTAGAAAACAATTTAAAGAAATTAAAATTAATAGGAAAATTGAATATTAATTAATAAAATATAAATATAAGAAAAAATAAAATAAAAATGGGAGCCACTTAAATGGTTGCCTTCGATGGAGAAGGCTAGTCGCCTCCACATTTAGGTTGTGGAGGAGGCTGACCTCCTCCATTTCAAGTCGTGGAGATTGCATCCTATACTATTAGGGATGGCAATGGGGTGAGTTTGGGGCGGGGTGGTGATACGTGCACCTACTTTGCTTGTTGATGGATGCCTATTACTCAAGTGAAGACTGAATAACTGATTATTAGTGTGCCTTAGTTTTCGTAGGAATTGATTGTTAGTGGCCATGTCTCATGGCTTGTCTCACGCCACCCACCCCTACTATGTAATGTTGTAATGTTGTTTCTCCGTAATTGCTGCCACCCATTATGTCCATATTTCCCATTTCTTTAGGCGGTAGTGGATTAGAGTATTATTGGATGTTATCAGCTTGTAAGCCTATAAATTGGCAAAGAATGAATTGAATGATCATGAATGAATGAAAATATTGAAGACAAATCATCTCCCCTTGTATCTCCTCTGTTTATTCTCTCCTATGCTTTTTCTTATGTATTTCGAATATGAAATACTTCTCCTAAATTCTTCTACGTAAATTTTCAGGATCATAAATATATAATCTATCCTAAATTCTCGTTATGTATTTTTCAGGATTGGAAAAATACATAACAATGGTATCAGAGCCGTTCGGTTCCTTGGATACCGAGTTCCGTAACGGAGTTTATCAAATTCTGGCTCGTCATGAGTCCAGATTTGACCTTATCAACAACAAAATCAAACAAATCCTCACTGAAAGACAAGCTTTGAGATTACAACAAACCCAACCTATCATACCTACCAACGTTTGCCAGCTTCCCAAGTTACAAAACTTAACATACTCTTTCAATTATTTTAGAGGAACACCAACAAGTTGTGCAGCCACTGTTGTTGGAAGTAAGGTTACTAGCAATGGTACCAACAATTGCATTCCTGGCAAGGCTGATCAACGATCTACGGAAGAATGTTCCTCTGAGAATGCGCATCCTGTTGACTGCAGCAAATTGCAAAGTGGTTCCTCATTTCCACCGCAATCAATGAAGAGACCACATGTTCCAAAGCCACAGCAGCAAAGCCATCTCACTCACATATACCATTTGTTGGTCCATCACCACCACCACCTACTTCTAAGTCTTCACCATCTACAAGATCACATCCTCCACCACCTTCTACTAAAAGGGTCTCACCAACAACGCAACTCCTAACAAACGAAGCATAATACGAACCAACTTCTGTAAAATCAATCCCCAAATTATGTTTTCAGAGCATATCTCGATTTTATCCTTGCGGACAAGGATAATTTGGGGTGGATGGAATGATACGTGCACCTACTTTGCTTGTTGATGGATGCCTATTACTCAAGTGAAGACTGAATAACTGATTATTAGTGTGCCTTAGTTTTCGTAGGAACTGATTGTTAGTGGCCATGTCTCATGGCTTGTCTCACGCCACCCACCCTTACTATGTAATGTTGTAATGTTGTTTCTCCGTAATTGGTGCCACCCATTATGTCCATATTTCCCATTTCTTTAGACAGTAGTAGATTAGAGTATTATTGGATGTTATCAGCTTGTAAGCCTACAAATTGGCAAAGAATGAATTGAATGATCATGAATGAATGAAAATATTGAAGACAAATCATCTCCCCTTGTATCTCCTCTGTTTATTCTCTCCTATGCTTCTTCTTATGTATTTCGAATCTGAAATACTTCTCCTAAATTCTTCTACGTAAATTTTCAGGATCATAAATATACAATTTATCCTAAATTCTCTTTATGTATTTTCCAGGATCGGAAAAATACATAACAGGTGGCTCTCTCCATACCCCGCCTCATTTATTTTTTTAAACTCCATCCCCACATAAAACCCTACAATATATGGAGCGGGGTAGGAAGAGGTGGGGTATGCTTTACTCATCCCCACTCATTTACCCCATTTAACCAATTTATCAAAATTATTTATTAAAATAATAAATATATATCCAAAATAAAGTATTTCCAAAAATTTATTGAAAATCATCTCATAAATATTAAAAATAAACATATATCTCACAACTAAACAAATAAATTCAATAATTTTTAAACATAACATAAAAAAATAAAAAAAAATAAAAAATAAAAAACCTATAAAATAAGAAAATAAAGATTATATTTTAAGCGGGGAGGGGCGAGGATTGTAAAACTTATCCCCGCCCCATACCCTTTACTGGTTTTACTATCTATCCTCATTCCCATTCCATCCTCATCAAATTGAAACTCATACCTACCCCATAAGTGTGGGTACTTGTACCCACAGGCAAGGGTGGACCCTTGAGAGGGCTGACCCGGGCTACAGCCCGGGCAGCCTTCTGTGAAAAAAAAATAAAAATAAAAAAATTATTGCACAATTTCCTTTAAACCCTTTTATTATTAGTAAATTACATTTAACTTCAACCAATATTATATTATTAAACTTACCATTAAATATAGCATTATTCATGACATTACCTTTTATTTAATTTTCATCCAATGTTATTTTCCTTCATACTCTACTTTTAATTTTTTGTATTCGGCATATGATATTTGTTCATTTGTTTGGGTTGTGATTTATAGAACTTTAGCCTTAAATTACTTCTAATTTATAGGTTTTAGTGTGTTTAATGTTTGATAATTTAGTAATTTACCAATAATAAAAACCAAATTCAATCAATTACCTACTCTAACTCAATATAAAAACATTGCATGGGTTAAGTAGTCTTTATAAATATGTAATTTTATGTATGTTTTATATAAAATATTTCCTTGATTTTGTTTCAATTGTTTGATTATACATTCTATATTCACTTGATTTTGTTCTAATTGTTAGATTAAGCATTTCATATTCACTCCATTTCTTTTTAATTGTTATATTAAACAATTCAAACTAGTTTTTAAAAGTAAACGTTCATATGTGTAGAATCATTTATATCAAAAGAAGAATCTATTTATACCCCTACACGAATATAAGTTTAGCCCGGGTAACAAATATTTTCTGAGTCCACCCCTGCCCACAGGTTATTTTACCATCCTTATACACTATCGTGTTCATAAAAGAGGCACTTACCGCTATCTCGTTGCGGAGTAGGCAACCTCCTCCACTGGAGGCTTGTTTTTAAAATAAATTTTAAATAATGGTTTTTTAAAAAAAATATTGTAGATGTGTAAAATAAAAATATATATATATATGAGACATTTGTCAATTTATTATAGATACACTCGTCAAAAAATTAAATTTTATATTAAAAGTAAAATTTAACCTTAAAATATGTTAAATTCGACTAATGTGACTAACGTCTAATTGACTATTAGGTAAAATGACTAATTTACTATTGGTGAAAAATATAGGTAATAGATAGGTCAAAAACGAAAGAGTCACAAAGTATTTAGAATTAAGAAAATAGTATGGGTGTTATTTTGTAATTGCCAAAAAAAAAAAACAATAAAGGATGTAAGACAATGTTATATTAGTATTTAATACTGCGCAGACAAAATGGGTCAAGGCCACGCGCGTCGTTTGGTTCATATTAGATCGTCGTTTTTGAGATTTACTCATTGGCCGTCGAATCGCATATTCAGTCTCTGTTTCATCAAACCAATCATCACCAGCCAGGTATACCTCTTTATTCTTTCGCGCTCCAGATTTCATTTTCATTGAAACTCTCTCTAAATCTTTGAATCTCAATGTGATTATTCACTTCTTCTTCTTTTTTTAATGATTAATTTAGTTTAAATCGAGAGCGAAACAAAATGTGGGGGATTGTACGGCAAAGAGTCAGCTCTGCTCCGGTAACTACTATTTAACTTGCTGTTTGAATTTTGATCATTTTTTAAAATTAATGAATATAATTACAGATTTTATTGAATCGTTTTATATATTCTTAAACACATTGTGTGTCAATCTACATGTCTGTGATTTTGAAGCAGACATTGCAGAGGATGTTATATGCATCCAGGAGTTTCTCCTCCGCAGCAAAAGAGGTAACCTTTTTTTTTTTTTTTTTTTTGAAATTAAGAAGTTTAATAGCGCTAACTAGAACAGCCTTATGTTAGATTAGCTGGTGTTTGAATAGTAGTTTTAAATAGGAAGAGCGATGTAATCGATGTCAAATGATGAAATGTGCAAGTTATTTGTTAGTGTAGACTTTACTGTTTTAGGAATGTGGAGATATATGGTTGAAGCAATTACTTGTTGGCACACACATACACAGAGTCATGGATTATTTATAAGGCCTTGGTTTGTGATGCCAATACAATTTTTGAAACCTATAATACAGTTTGGAGTGTCTGGAAATAATTTAGATATGATCTTTAGGAAAAAAAAAATGCTAAAGCGAAAATGATTTTATTTGTTTCAAATTCTGAACTAGTTTTAGGATGGTATTTAAAAATTATTTTTGAAAGCACTCTATCCAAAAGCGTTTTGTTAAGATTTTCTATATTTCTTTCTTTGAAATGTTGTATCTAGATTGTAAATCAAATGAAATTGCACTTCTTACACATTCTTGCAGAGTCAAAAGAAATATGAAATAAATAAAAAAAAGGATCTAGCCATGATTCAATGGGATAGGTCCACTTACTTTTTCTTTTGTTGATTTCTAATCTTTACAATGGATTTTACTGGAACAATGGAAAAGAAAAATATTGGGTGATTGAAGAAACGACTATCGTTATCAGTACTCATTATAATAAACAAATGTGAAACTTTCTTTTATAATTAGAATAAGTTTGGCACTTTTCATCAAATTTTAGTTTTGTGTTGTAGGAGCAGTGTCATACTGTCATCTCATTTTACATTATCTTGGTCTAAATGTTTTCTTGCAGATGACAGTGCGAGATGCTCTAAATTCTGCACTTGATGAAGAAATGTCAGCAGATCCTACTGTATTTGTGATGGGTGAAGAGGTATTATTCAAACATTGTCTTATTTGTGTCATATATTATTGTTCGGTTAGTTACCTTTATTTTCCTTACCTCGTTACATTTTTTTATTGCAGGTTGGTGAATATCAGGGTGCATACAAGGTTAGAAGTTTTAATTTATTAAAGTTAGTTCCTTTACAAACTTATGTGTTTTTAATTTTTATTTTAAGTTTTGTTTCTTTAAAGGTATCTACTAACCTCATTTTTGGATTAGATTACTAAAGGGCTCTTGGAGAAATATGGTCCCCAGAGAGTTTTTGATACTCCAATCACAGAGGTGATTCCTTCGAATGCCTTATTGTTGTTTATGTGGTGCCTTTTCAGCCTTTCTGTTTTTCCATAGTATAGTTCTGTTTCCTAAATTGTAATCTGCTTGAGATTTTTATCTCCTGTTCTTTAGTGCAAGACTCACGTGATTTGACTTTATACATGTTGTAGGCCGGTTTTGCTGGTATTGGAGTTGGGGCTGCTTACCATAGTCTGAGGCCTGTTGTCGAATTTATGACATTCAACTTCTCCATGCAGGTCAGAATAATTTTCTTACACTATTCTTGTGCCAAAACTTATTTTGGTTGATTTATGTTTTAGTATGGTTTATTCATCTCCTATTTTTTGCTTACAATATTAAATTTAACAAATAGAATTATTTAGGAGTGCGATTGACTTTATATATGTGTTGCATAGACCTTATTAATGCATTACTCATCACTTATTATTACTTCTAACTTTTTTAATTTTAAGGTGGGAAATAATCTGTTATCTGACTTGTTACAGTTTTTTGGGGACTCATTTTCCTATATATTGTTAGGCTATTGATCACATCATCAATTCCGCCGCAAAATCAAATTATATGTCAGCTGGTCAGATATCTGTACCTATTGTTTTTAGGGGACCTAATGGTGCTGCTGCTGGAGTCAGTGCTCAGCATTCCCAGGTATCCTTCATAATATTTCAATTTAAATTGTTTACTCAAGGTACTTAGGCACTTCTTAATCTTCATCGTGATGTTTACCAAGGCCTTTTTTCAATTAATATTGTGATAGATAAATAAGATTCTGGAAACAATTGATTGCCTTAAAATGAATTCAATCTTGTTTCCCCATTTCTGCTCTTGGTTCATGTGGTGATAGTAGACTGCACAGTTGGAATTGCCCTTTCCCTCTGAAATACCTCTCCTCTGATTGGTAGACTACAGACCACTTTGTTTTACTGGGTTAATGTTCTACTTGAGTAGTTTCCTTCAGATAACTGTCGTGATACCAAATGTTATAGATATTGAAGACTCGAATGGGAATAATAAAAAGTAATGATATGCAGTCAATGGCTAGTGTTGCTGTCAGTTTTGGCTAGAAAACACTATTCATAACTTGAAAAGAATAAGAAAGAAATTGAAAGGGAATTGTCCCTATGAAATAAAATTAATAAAAGAAAAAGAAAAACTTTTCTGGTGTTGAAAATATATTACACCCCATTTCCTGGAAAACTCTAAGTCTACAATCTGGGTTGGATAATTTTAGTCGGTATATAAAAAACTTAAAAATGATAAAACCCTCACAAACTGTATACAGGGTAGTTTCACAACAGGTTGCAATTTTGCATTGTTAACATGAATGCTCACTCTATTTTATTGTATTTTGGCTAATTACAATGTGGAGATTGTTATGGTAAATCATATCTATAGAAAATTAAGGTAAATGTTTGCTGTATGTGGATCTGATTTTCTGAATAAAGGCGAGGGGTGTGAGTCTATGCCTATGGGCCACAAGGAGGATACTTGATTTTTCTAAAAGAGAAAATTGTTATTGTGTATGAGAAGAACGTCGTTATGTTTCCATAACTACACTTGTACTGATTGATGTAATCTGTTAAATCACTCTTTCACCAACCATTGAGAGTTGTTCAAGTAATACTAAGGTAAAAGATTAAAAGTAAAAAGAAGGAAGAACTAAAGGTAAAGACCTTTACTGATTAACAGCTTAAGCAATGAGAGCACTCGTGTATCACCTTCTCAATTGAGTTGACCTTAAACAATTCTTTAATTATAGGATATTTTTCAATATTAAGAACTGCTCGCATGGCATTGAATACTAATGTTTTAATTTGAAATTGTTGGATATTCAGAGTGAATTTACAAATGAGTTAGCAGTTCATAGCCAATATGCATGTTTGTACTTGTGCATGTGCGGATGTGCCCAGTCTAGTGTAAAGAGTTATGTATTACTTGTCAGATTTGAGTTTGATCCATTTAGATGGTAGTGAGAATTTTAAAATGTATATGAAGAAAGAACTCAACTAGGAGCTATTTTTCCCTTCGATTGTTGTTATCGTCACCCAAGAAAACTATTTATAGTGTTTAAGAAAAAAAGAAGAAAACTATTTATATTCATTTCCTTAATTACAATTTATATTACATTATTACTGAAAATCTCATAAACAAAAATACTAATAAGGACATCAAAGTTTAAGTGATAATCAAATAATTAAGAATAAAATCATTGTGGGAGAATTCTCTGCACCGTCGCTAGTTTCTGCCTTCATGGCCACTTCCTTCACCATTGTTTTCTTCCAGCAATCAAATTGCTTTTCCTCACAACACCAGCAACAATTACCAAAATATCCAATTTCTATAACTCCTGGACACCGCACAGTGCCAGAGTCAATATCGGTGTATCACCAATCCGCATCACCTCTTCGTAGTGTCAATTTTTGTTTACAACAGACTACAACATGCCAGTGTCAATATTGTTGCATTTATGTGATTATGTGCCTCTCTTTGCATATCAAAATTTTGGGAATAGAAGCTTTTATCTAAGAACTTCTTCTTGTACCCCAATTACTGATCTCCAACAAAATTTATTAGCTACATTAAAGACTTTAAGTCCTAAAAGTATAAGGTCAAGATTGCCAGAGTATGTGATAACTGATAACTCATCGTCCATTGATTTGTTCATCTAATTTATCCAAAAGTGATTTAGGGAATACTGGAAATTTACCAATACATTTTAGTGGCTGTAACTAAAATATTTATAAAAAATACAATAATTTCCATGGTTATAGTTTGTATTTTAAAGGTTATTAAGTGAAAGTTATGATTTTCAAATTTTAGTGATGAGTTTGTTGATCAATCAGGTGTCCGAATTGTTTTTCTGGGTGGCAATATCCACTTCTTTTTTTCTTTGATGTGTAGTTTGCCATCGACTTTTTACTATGATCAAGTTTCATGGACATTGATTGACTTGATGTCTGTGATAGGATAAAAGGCTGAGTTTGAGATTATGTGCAGTGTTATGCAGCATGGTTTGGTTCATGTCCCGGTTTAAAGGTGCTCTGTCCATATTCATCCGAAGATGCCCGGGGCTTGCTAAAAGCTGCTATTAGGGACCCTGACCCTGTCGTCTTTCTTGAAAATGAGTTGTTGTAAGTAGTTTGAGTTATGATCTTACAAGTCAGATCTGATTCTAACTTTCATAGCTGACTGATATTTGCTTTATTTTTATTTTTTTATTATGTCATTTTGTGCTGCAGATATGGTGAGTCTTTTCCGGTTTCAGCAGAAGTTCTTGATTCAGATTTCTGCCTCCCAATAGGGAAAGCTAAGGTACTCTGATTGAAGATGATTCTTGGTTTTTAATTTTTTATCTATATTATTAATTATAATTGTCTTCTTCACTATGACAGATAGAACGAGAAGGAAAGGATGTAACAATTACTGCTTTTTCAAAGATGGTCGGTTATGCCCTCAAGGTTTGATCTCTCTTATTCAAGCTTGCAGCAGTTTATGTAACAAGTGGAATACATTATACATCCTTCATATTTATACTATATGGAATATGGATGAAGATGGTCTCTTCTTTTTAAACAACAAGCATTTAGTAAAATAAAATTTGGCTGTCAAAGAAATAATAGAAATATTCTATTGAATATAAAGTGCAATATATATTTCATGCTACAGCCACCTTTAATTTTTTTTAAAAGAAAAATTCAGTATATCTACTTCTATGAAGTATTTTTTCTACTCGATACATCAAACTTGTGGTTTCCCTGGGCATTACTACTGAAAAATTGGTTACTCAAGTTACTCAACTAAACACCATATCATATATGTAAATTTGTAGATAATATGAAGTGATTACATGAGTTACTTGTTTTTACTTTATGTAATGTTTTAGATGTCCTACAATCAATGTCTCTTTTTTCCCTTCTTCTGGAACTAATTCAAGTGGTAAAACTCTTAGGCTGCTGAGATACTTGCCAAGGAAGGAATAAGTGCTGAGGTAACTCAAAAATTGCACCTTACTTTTTCGTAGTCGAATTGCTTTAAATCATTACATGTTTAGAGAGTTACTTAAAAATAAAAATAAAAACTAAACAGGTTATAAATCTGCGCACGATCCGTCCCCTTGATCGAGCCACCATCAATGCTTCTGTACGGAAAACTAACAGACTAGTGACGGCTGAGGAAGGGTTTCCTCAAAATGGTGTCGGTGCTGAGATCTGGTAACCTTTTTTTTCGCTCTCTCTGCTGCCTTCTCAACTTTTGCATCTGTTGTCACAAGTATTTAGCGGCAACTTTTATTGCTTCCTGCAGTGCATCTGTTGTGGAGGAGAGTTTCGAGTATCTCGATGCACCAGTTGAGAGGATTGCAGGAGCTGATGTTCCCATGCCTTATGCTACCAATCTTGAGAGGCTGGCCGTTCCGCAGGTTTGCATAGCTATATATGTTTTCTTTTTCATTATTTTGTTTTCACTAGTCTATAGATGTCCTTTGAAACAATTCTTTTCTGGTTTAGTCGGTTCCAATTTCAGATTACACATCGTAAACATGATTCAGGGTATTTGAATCCTTGCTCATCTCTTCTACATTGTTGCGCAGGTTGAGGATATTGTTCGTGCAGCGAAGAGGACTTGTTTCAGATCCGTTTGAGTGTGGATTTTCTGTTTCCCCTTAAAAACATTTTTTTTCTTCTTTTTTTGGCTGAAAAATTAAAGCAACCATGCCGATTTGTTGCTGGTTTACCACATCCGATTTTTTTCAGAAAATAAAGTTTTTGTTACTCATTCTTTACACCACATTTGGAAGAGGATGACTTTGTAATTGGAGAAAATATTTCATCAATAACTGGAAATATAAATGGAATGCTACTTAGCTCCCAAAATTGTATTCATAGTGTTAGCTTAAATACTTGACCCAAATTTCAATTCAAATGGCGTGGTAAGTGAGTTGTCATCACAATATGGGATGATGTGGTTAATGACAACCATTTATCATATCATTTGGGTTGAAATTTGTAATAAACTTACCACATCATTTTTTTTTTTAATCGGAATTGCTCCAACCTGAGAGTTTTATATATTACATATTAAAATATAAAAGGTTGAACTTACCATTACTAACAATAATTAATAATCTTCATTCACAATTAACGGAGGTTTTTTCTATTCTAAAAACCAGTTCAAGTACTATGGAAGCTGCACACTATACTTATGATGAAATTAACGGAGGAATTATAAAAGTCAAGAATAAAAGATGTAAATGCAATAGAAAGGTTACATTGATGATTTCATAATCAAAGGCAAATCTAAAGAAATTGTATTTTTACTGTGAAAATGAAAATTGCAGTTAATTACTACTCGTTTCGGCTACATAATGAAAGATTTTTTGTGTGGCCTTTACGAAACCTAATACTTTAATGCAATTAACCCTTTTATAAACGCTTGGGCCCTGTTTGATTTTTCCACTTAACACTGAATGATACTTAATATGTTCCATTAATTTATTCATTAAATTATTTTGTTTGATTTTTTAAGTGTTAAAATTACTTAATGAACCCTTAAAACCAAAATTTTCATTTAACACAAATCCAATAGAATTTAATGTAAAGTTTTACTTCCAAAACTATCCTCGCTAATTTAATCTATTTCCAAAACTAACCACTTGTTCTATAATGATTTTTTTTTTTTTTTTTAACATAGAATCTATAAATTATATAATTATCCAAGTTTATTCCAAATCAATTAAAGAATAAATTATACACATTAAGTAGATTGCGAATAAGAACATATTGATGAACTTGTGGCTGGGCGTTTTGTGTTTTTGTGGCTGCCCAGTTTTTGCTTCTTTGTTGTGGTGTGGTTGGGGTTTTTTTTTTTTTTTTTTTTTGTTCGAAAAGAAAAAAAAAAAAAAAAACATATTGATGAACTTCATTTTGAGCATAATATACACATGAAGTAACCCATCGGTTTTATAATATCACTAGCTAATAGCTTATTAATTATTAGATTCTATACAATAATGTAAATTTGAAATATTATTAATAACTAAATAAATTTATTTTAGAATTAATTTATATGTTAGAGTTGTCCATAATATATTAAAAAGTAAATATATAACAAATAATAGTTAGAAGGGTATAGATGTAAAAGTATTTATTTTCAGATATTTATAACTTAAAAAAAAAAAAACAACTTATCACTTATATTCGGTTTTCAGTGAAAAAAAATAAACATGTTTTTCAGTTTTCAGTTACTAAAGACAATTACTATTAAGTCTTTAGTAACATTCAACACTATTCAGTGTTTGGATAAAAAATCAAACGGAGCCTTACTTTATATATATATATAAAAAAATTGTACTAAGAAAGAGAAAGCTTGTAGTCTTGTAGAGGAAGCAGATGAAGAGAAAGCTTAGGTCTCCATCGATGGAGATCTATGGTGAGATCCGAGGATCTCCGTCGGTTCATTTTCTTCTCTCTTATTTTTCTTTTACAATTTTCATTTTTTAAAAAATATTTTTGTAATTTAATTTCCACCGTCCATTGGTGGAGATCAATCTATTTATTTTAAAAAAATGTATTTTAATAAATTTTTTATTTTAACTTACTAATTTTTTTTTTTTAAAAAAAAAAACTGATTTTTTATTTTTTGTTTGTAAATTAATAATTTTTAGGGGCATTGGGCATTTTACGGTCAAACTTAGTCAACAGTTAAGTTTGATTAACGGCAGAGGAGATGAGTGTCAATTAATAATAAAGTTATTTTAGGGTAAAAAAGTAAACCTTGGGAGGTTTGGTGCAACAATATGATCTATATATTATATTACTAATAATTGAGACTATAACTGGATCAACGATGACTATTATAAGTCTTTCGATTAATATATTTAATATTTTAATTTAATTGGCAATATGCGTATATATGTATTGTAGTGCTGGAGGAATATTTTCTCAGGAAGAGGAAGCGAAAAGTATTAAGTGACGACTAAAAGGGAGAGGGAGAGGGAGAGCTGGTGTAAGTGTATATGTGGATCTTTGGGCTCTCAACTACAACTACTATTTTTCTTTTCCTCCAAAACATTCAGGTTCTGATCTGGCCACTAATTGCTTCATTTCATGTTCTTTTTTTGGTTCTTTCTATAATTTGAATATTCTTCGTAAATTATAATATTCTTTTAGTAATAGTTTGATTATCATATCTTATTACACGTCTTTGAGCACTAAATTCTAAAAGCTGGAGCTAAGAAAAGGAAATGTTCAACAGGTATATATTGATTATTTCAGCACTTGATTTGTCAAGTTCCTCCCTTGGATCTACAAAGAGTCAATGAAGTTGAAGCCAAGTTCTTCCATTGAATTAGTTGATGATATTGATTACCAATACAAGGAGTTGCTAATTGACATTGATGACAACTTGGAGCCTGCCCCTGAGTGTTGTATTTACAGGGTTCCTAAAGATCTTCGCAAAATAAATGAAGAAGCTTACACTCCTCAATTAATTTCAATAGGCCCTCTTCACCACGGTATGGAAGAATTGCTAGACATGGAAAAGCAGAAATTGAGATACATGAAGAAATTGGGTGAACGAATCACTATGGAGAAATTATTAGAATTCAAGACGTTCATAAAGAACCACGAGCAACTCATCCGTAATTGCTATGCAGAGACCTCCAAATTCGATAGTTATAAATTTGTTGCTATGATTCTATATGATGCTGTCTTCATTATCGAGTTCTTATTGAGGAATTATGATAAAGATAAAGGTGATTTTTTGCTAAATAAACCTGGGCTAAAAAATTCTATAATCGTGGACTTGCATTTACTGGAAAATCAAATTCCATACTTTGTTCTCCAGGAATTATATAGATCAGCCTTTGCCAGTCTTAACCCTGATGCAGAAAGGTACCCTCCCCTATTTTTTCTTTCTTGCCATTTGTTCTCTGTTCTCATGTTCAACGGAATTCCCAGACAAGCCGAAGTTAAACATTTCACCGATTTGATAAGGTATGCTGAAGTGGAAAGTTACTCAAAATCGAAGTTGAATGGATATATTAAAGATTTACCTTGTGCAGTCAAGCTGCAGGAGTCTGGAGTGAAATTTAAGTGCATCCAAGGAAAGTGTTTACTTGATGTAAGATTTGAGAAGAGGAAACGGCCACTTCCAATCTTTGAAGTAGATGAGTTGCAAATCCCACAGTTTGAAGTATACGATGCGACAGAAGGTGTGATTCGAAATCTGATGGCCTTGGAGCAATGTCACTATCCATTAGAAACTCATATCTGCAATTATGTTGATCTACTGGTTTTTCTTATCAACACTGAGAAAGATGTGGATTTGCTAATTGAAGCGGGAATAATATCCAATTGTGTGGGTGACAATGCTGCAATAGCAAAAATGTTTAACAAGCTTTGTCAAAAGATCTCGTTAAGTGCTTCTTGTTACTATGTCATCAGTGAGGGTCTAAAAGCACACTACCACAGTCCTCGGAATCATGCCAAGGCAACCTTGAAAAGTGTATATTTCAGCAATCTTTGGAGGGGAACTGCAAGCGTTGCTGCAGTGCTACTCCTGCTGCTCACTTTCGTACAAACTGTTTGTTCTATCCAGCAAGTGTTTTTTGTTTAAACTATATTTCAGCAATTTTATTTTTGTAGCTAAAGGTCTACTTCGTGATCTTGGTAGTGCAAAGCTATCTGATGCTTTTATGTATGATTGTTGTTTTTCAGTACCATAAAAGAGATGCAGAACATCCTTCAAAACAAAAAAGAAAAAGAAAGAAAGAGAAGATAAAGCTAGCCAGTCATCTTCCAGAAACCGTAGACACAAGTGAAATCTTTTTACACCCAAGTCCTGTAATTGATTTATATACTGATTACTTATAATGCCGATGTACAATAAATGGGAATTTGATGAGGAAAAAATTAAATGCATTTCTGAGGCAAAAACAAAAAGACAATACCTATTCCAAAAATCAAATTACGTAGTCAACTCATCTCATCGTCTTATTCTAATTCTCTATTTCCGGCTGCCTAAAACCTCAGATCTACCCTTGAAAAGGTAATCCATTGATAGACCTATCGATGAGGGCTTCAACCCACGAATGAAATTTCGTGAAGGAGCCATCTGAGGATCATCTTTATTCGTTCTTCTTCTTCTAGAAGTGCCCCCAACAGCCCCAGCACTTTTAGCAGATCCTCCTGCTGGTTTGGTATTGAATGTTGACGAGCTAATAAATAAATCCGGAGCTCCAAATGATACAGGGGCTTTATGTGATGCATCTTGAGGGTGTCCAACAGCTCCATCCTGATGGGGAGGGGGGAATTTCTCACTCTTACTCTTGGCATTTACTTGTTTACCAACTCTCCACCTCTGAAAAATTAAGGAACAAATATGAATATAAAGTCAGGTCCTACAGGGCATACATGCAAAAAATGTAACCATGTTTTTGTCTCTTTTTCTCTTTTGTGTTTTCAACAAAATAGGTTATAGGATGCAACTTGGTGCCCAAAATTAGCTCAGGCTTAAAACCAAGAGATTCAAACACTGTCAAGCACAGTGAGTGCCAACCAAGTTGACACTTTTTGATGAAGCTAATGTGACCATAAGACAGTGATCATCTGCCTTGATGCTTTTTTCCATAACGACAGTAAAACATTGTGACTTATAACACCACATGTGAAGACGAGGAAAAACCAATGCTAGAAAAATACTGCAATTAATGTACCAACATTTCAAACTAAAAAATTCTCAAAGGTGAAGCTCACCTTATGACAGGCATGGGACACGACACTAACTCTAAACTAAAGAGTCTGCAGATCGCTGTCTCAAATTATAAAAAATTTGAAGTTACCAGGACACTAGATCAGATTCAGAACTTGAAGCAAAAACTGGAAAGCAATTGATTGAAAGGAGAAGGTATATAGCTAATCTGCTTATTTGCTAATCCTATTGACTGCAGCAGGCTATAGAGAAACTTCAGTTTTAACGGTTTTGAGTCACAACTCTTCAAGAGGCAAATGACACGAAAGCAAGTGCATCAGTGCATGAGGCGACTGTGCAAGGATGGAATTGGTTTCATCCAATGGTTAAAGTTTCTTCTATTATCTGGCACGAAAACAAATTAAAAGGAAAAGACAGGTTAAAAAAAAGAGTGAGAAATCTTGGCATACATCTAAGTTTGCTTGAATCTCTGCATTGGCCTGAGGAGCTGGAATAGCTCGACTGGTCCGATCACGAACTTTAACTCTTCTGACACCATCAACTGTATTAGGTTTCCCACTGAGACCTCTTTGCCTAAAAGGAAACAAATATCACCTGTCAGCATATGGCCAATATTAATCCAGGACATGGTAAACATGAAGAAAGACAGGAAGGTGAACCTTCTTGCTTCTTCATCTCTCAACTTCACATCCATTTCTTTGCTGGGAGGATACTTTGGAAAACTTGATGGCTCACAAGCATAAGGTTCAGTGGTAAAGAACTGCAGCCAGTAAACCAATTTAATGATTACAGTCAATCAATCCGAACCAATATCATTCTACACAAATGTCTTTAGTCATCTGCATCAAGCCAATTTTAATGTACAGAACACCGTGTTGTTCAGCAGAAATTAGCTTAAAAGAGAAGTACTCAGTGCAAGTACAATCATACAAGTGATACTCAAAAACAGCACTTATGTTCTTGCAGACATGAGAGAGAGTAACTACTACTCACTTCACTATTTAGAGCTGCAGTACCAGTGCCTCGTTCATCAGGATCTATTGAAAGAAGAGTTTCAATTAGAGGTAGGGAAGAAGAAGGGAAATCCTTGAAGGTTTCTGTGATACAACGTTTGTATGGCTGCTGCGGCTTAAAGAGTGTTGCATTTGGCAATTTCGATTTTTTCCAATATTCCTCTGTCGGGGAGCCACATAACTTAAATATTTTGTGAAGCTGTTCTACCTAGGCAAGTAAAGAATCATAGAGTGAGTCAAATGTATACGAACCTGCCAATTAGAAAAGTGAACAAGAAAAAGAAAGAGAAAAAATAAATATAGATGGGAAGTTCATAGAAAAATAAACCCTTCTATCTAGAAGCAGTGCCATCTCAAAAACTGATACCCAATATAATTTCATTTGTATGCGACTCACGAGTTGTTTCATAGAAAAGGATAGTTCACTCAAATTGTTTAATGATCAAACAGTATAATCAATGTACAATTACTTTAGAATACTCTCTGGTATTAATTGTATCACAGCATTTTGTGATGGAAGACCAACCCAAAACCGTGCAGAATTAGTCTTTCTTTCTTTTAATAGGAAATGAAAGTGCATTATATACCCTGCAGTGTTCCACTACCCCCTGCCATACACATGTGACAGTTCATTGTTTCAGCATAATGTGTTATATATAACATGGTGAAACTCAACTCAACTTCATTGGTTTATCAATGTGTAAGTGAATCAATATATTATCCTAAGGACTAAGAGTTTAATTATAAAAAGCAACCATAAAACAGTGGATACTAACTCAAAATTGGCACATGAAAATCTAGCACTTTTGCATCATAACTATAGATCAACAGATGAATTTAAACAAAGATCTTGTCATAGGAACCCTAAGAGTAACCCAACAAGAAAAGCTAGGAAAAGGCAATACCTCTGTCCGTCCTGGCATTATTGGCTTGCCAGCCAGTAACTCTGCCAAAATGCAGCCAGCACTCCATAGGTCAACCCCGACATCATAGTACGTAGCCCCGAGAAGAAGTTCCGGGGGACGATACCAGAGGGTGACTACCCGGCTAGTCATAGGTTGCTTGTGGCTCGGATTATAGAATGTAGCCAGTCCAAAATCAGCAATTTTTAGTATCCCTTCATTGTCAATAAGCAGATTTGAACCCTTGATATCACGGTGCAAAACACCTCGATTGTGGCAATGCTCAAGCCCGGACAATAACTGCTGCATGTAGCATTTGATCTGCCAAGGAAGAAAATAGTGAGAAATAAAACAGACTGTCAGTTTTTACATAGTTAACCTTTCACACAGACAGTTGACATTAAAAATGAACAATAAACCTGAAAGTAACATTGAATCTTAAGTTTTATGTGCCATTTCGCTAAGAGGCAATGAAGGTTAAGACAAGTAAATAAAATATTTATGTATTGTTTGCTATTTGTTATGCTTTAAAAATATATATATATATATAAATAATAAAAAAGTGGAAAAGCCAACTCAACCAAAGCTAAATAATTGAATAAGCTAAAATGAATGGAGGTTTTAGATCTGGGAGGTCATTAACTATTGAGATCTCAAATTCAATCTCTTTTCTTTATTGTCTTTCCTCATTATCCAACTGCAAAACCGCAAAAAGGAGAATCCAAAAGAACACAACATGTAGAATTAATGAAGCGATATTTACAATGAATTTTGGCTGAATGTACTAAAAAATAATACATTCATTAAATCACTTGAAAATCTCCATGCACTATAATTTCATTATTAAAAAAAAAACTACAAACATAGGATTCCTAAAGCACCTGGTATGGGACCCAATAACCTAGAAAAGTTCTCAGTGGTACCATCAGAGCTCACAACAAGAAAAACAAAAAAAAGACAAACACACCCACATGAGCTCAAAATCCCAATTATAGAACAATAGCAAAATGTGCTACTCATCCAAAAGAAAAACAACAACTCTGAAAAGTACACAATCAAATATAACCAGAATCACCCAAAATTTCACAAACAAAATCAAATTCTACAATACCCAGAAATTAAAATAATAAAAATAAAAATAAAAAAACCAATAATAATAATAACAATCGGGTAATCATTGATTAATTGAGTGTTATTTAAGTACCTGAGGCTCAGTGAACTTGACACCTTGACAAGCGGCGAGACCGGAAAGATCATGCTCCATGTACTCAAAAACCAAATAAAGACTGCAAGACATTCTTGAGGTAACCAAACCCTCAAGCTTGATCACATTGGGATGATCAAGCTTGCTCAAAACAAGAATCTCCCTAGCCATAAATTTAACACTTTCCGGCTCCAAATTGTCGAACCTAACCTTCTTCAATGCCACTATTTTTCCATTCAAAAGATCGCGAGCTTTGTACACATTACTATATGTTCCTTGCCCAATCTATAATAACACAGAAGAAGAAAAAAGAAAAACAGCACAGTAATCAACATAACATAACAAGGTGTTCAATTTTACAAAATCAAGATATTGAAATCAGGGGTTTTTTTTTTGTTTGGTTTACTTTATCGAGTTTCTCGAAAGTGTTGGCGCGACGTGGGGTCCAGTCACGGATGGCGTCGCCCGCGACGGCCATGAGCCACGACGGCCACCCTTGCTGGTTCTCTATCCGGAACCTCCGCCTCTCCGGCGCCGGGAAATCTCCGGTGTGCCGTCTCGCCATCTCTCGCTCTCCCGTCGCATCCCTCTCAACCTTAACGACGTTACTGACATCGCCAGTGACGGTGACGGTGGCAGAGGACTGTCCGGAGCTCCGGCGAATGTCGCGATTGCTGTGGCGAAGATCACGAGTGCTGCGGCGGTCCTCCTTGCCGAGAACACAACCCATTATATCAGGTTCGGTTCATCGGTGCAGAGAAAAATCAGTAGTACACAGCCTCCTGTGCCGTGAAATCGATGTATTTTGTTTCACTCTGTTTCGTTACCTTAAACGACGTCGTTTACATTGAAAGTGAAAATCGGCGGTTAAGAGACGACGAAGAAGAAGAAGAAGTTTTTTATTTTGAGAGAGAGAGAGAGAAAGTGAAGCCCGCGAAGGAGGTAATGTAGCTAATAAGTGCAAGGGCCAGTGACAACAACTTCGATATTTCTCTTCTGTTAATAATTTAGGCATCATTTTGAGGTTAAATTACGAAATCGCCCTCGACATTAAAAGTCAAAATGTGTCACTGACAAGGCAAGAAAGGTATTTGCCCTTTTTAAACAGATTAGAATTTAGAAAGTAGGAATTAGGAAAGTTGTTTTTTTTTTTTTGGTCAATTATTTATATTTATATTTATATAATTCACATAACTTTTATTTTAATAAATTCATTATGATGAAATAATTTTGAAATTAATTATTTACCCCTTTTAATCTATCTAATCTGACTTTAAAAAATAAATAAATAATCATGATCAATATTATATTCGTTCTTCATAAATTTCCTTATCAATCAAAAAAAAAACAAAACAAAAGCAATTCTATAATTATTTAATTTTTTTTCCTTATTTATTAATAGAATACTTATGCACCTTACCACAAAAAAAAAAAAAAAGGGATAATTACCCTGGTGGCCATCGAATTGATGACACGCTATCAAAATGGCCACTGGATTGGAAAGTTGTTCTAAAATGATCATTTTTGGCGAACTTTGTGACACTAATGGTCATTCCATCCAATTCCATCTAATTCCATCCAATGAGTGGCATTTTGGTAAATAAGGGGATGACATTAATTTATTTTAGATTTTTTTTGAAAATCAATTTTTTCTTTTGTTTTTGAAACGAATAATTATATTTAGTGTATATATGTATAGCATATCTCATATATATATACGTGTTCTAATAAGTTCAAATGTTATATATATATATATATATCTCAAAAAAAAAACACGCACACACATATATATATATATATATATTTCTTTTTAAAGAAGATTAAGGCTAAAAAATCTAAAAAACAAAGAAGAGACATGTGTAATGATCTAAACCATTTTTTTTGTTTTGTTTTTTTTTTTTTTTTTGTTTTCTGGTTTTTTTTTTTTTTGTTTTTTTTTTTTTTTTGTTTTTAAAGAATAATTGTATTTAGTGTATGTAAATATATATATATATATTTACGTACACTAAATATAATTATTCTTTTAAAAAAAAGAAAAAATTGATTTCCAAAAAAAATTTAAAATAAATTAATGTTATCCCCTTATTTAACAAACTGTCACTCATTAGATGAAATTGGATGGAATTATATGGAATTGGATGAAATGACCATTAGTGTTACAGAGTTCGCCAAAAATGACCATTTTGGAATAACTTTCCAATCCAGTGGGCATTTTAATAGTGTGTCATCAATTCAATGGCCACCGGGGTAATTATCCCTAAAAAAAATAACATGGTAATTTGTGTCGGCACTTTTAATTTTGTAAAGTCTCATGTGTCAAGATTGATTGGAACCATAGGTAAATTTAGAAAATTATCAATTACTTTAAATTACATTTTAAATTCATCAAAAGAAAAGGGAAAAAAAAAAAAATTCTCTAAGAGCATCCCCAAAAGACTCTTCAAATAAGATATATCAAAAAATTAAACGAGCCACGTCAGCATATATGCCTCCAACAGACTCTTCAAATGAGATTCTTCAAATAAGATTTTGCTTCTCACTCTTCAGTATTGAAGAGCAACTTCTCCCTCTTCAATTATTATTATATTATTTTTTATATCACATCATCATTAATATTTAACATTTATATCTTTTATTTTTTTAATTAAATTCAATTAATATATAATAAGTTTTAATTTATAAATTATATCATCATAAAAATTATACCACTAGAAAAGTCTCATGTAGATCTTTAAAACGAGACTAATATTGAATATTTAATAATAACATATAAATAACATGAAAAGTTATTATTTCTAACTTGAAAAAAATAGAGGGCAATTAGATTTTTTGGTGGTGAGGGAGGAATTTGAGCACTTTCATTAAAATAATATAAATTTATTTCTAATTGAAGAGTCTTTTGGAAGAGTTTTTCTTTTTTCACTCTTCAAATGAATTGCCACATAGGTAAGCAAATAGACATTTGAAGAGTATAAATAGAAGAGTCTTTTGGGGATGCTCTAAAGTTTGCTCGGGAATTATGCCCACGAAAGGCAAAAAATTGACAAGTGTAAGTTGAGTTGTTAAAGCATCTCCAAAAGACTCTTCAAATAAGATATATCTAAAAATTAAACGAGCCACGTCAGCATATATGCCTCCAACAGACTCTTCAAATAAGATTATTCAAATAAGATTATTCAAATAAGATTTTGCTTCTCACTCTTTAATATTGAAGAGTAACTTCTCCCTCTTCAATTATTATTATATTATTTTTTATATCACATCATCATTAATATTTAACATCTATATCTTTTATCTTTTTAATTAAATTCAATTAATATATAATAAGTTTTAATTTATAAATTATATCATCATAAAAAGTATACCACTAGAAAGGTCTCATGTAGATCTTTAAAACAAGACTAATATTGAATATTTAATAATAACATATAAATAACATGAAAATTTATTATTTCTAACTTGAAAAAAATGGAGGTCAATTAGATTTTTTGGTGGGGAGGGGGGAATTTGAGCACTTTCATTAAAATAATATAAACTTATTTCTAATTGAAGAATCTTTTGGAAGAGCTTTTCTTTTTTCACTCCTCAAATTGCCACATAGGTAAGCAAATAGACATTTGAAGAGTATAAATAGAAGAGTCTTTTGGGGATGCTCTAAGAATATTCAGTGGAATATATCTTAATATATATAATACTTAAAAATATTAAAATTATATAATTTTTATTGTTATGAAATTAAGAGTTTAAAAAAATGGGAGAACAAGTATATAGATAATAGAAGATATCAATATATATATATAGATAATAGAAGGTATGTGTAGGACAGTGGTGGTCTTGAAAATTGAAGCAGTCAAATATATATATATAGTCTTTCTATTGTCGGTTCGTCATAACAATAAATATATCGGTACGAAGAATGTGAACCATAAATTATGAAGAAGTTTTGATAAATACATACACTTTGAGTCAAAGTATGTAAATCTAGTGGTTCACATTTTTCGTCCTGATATATTTATTGTCAGGATGAACCGACAATAGAAAATCTCTCTATATATATATAAGTACCGTTCTCATACGGACGTCCTAACATAACTTCATAAATATATTGAATGTGAGTTAATAGTTTTGACAAATATTTATACACTTTAGTCAAAATATATAAAACTAGTAATTCATATTCAATATTCTTATAAAGTTATATTAGTACATCATCATTTGAAGATTTCTATGATTATATTTATATATATGAAAGAGTAAGTGGGTGAAGATTTCTATAATTATATATATATATATGAAAGAGTAAGTGGGTGAAGAAGGGCCAGGCCAATTGAAAGCTGGTGCAGGGATTAATCCAAGAGAAATACTGCCGTACATTTAGATGTACCCAAACGACTTATATTATAAAGTTGATATAGCATTAGAATGATTGGTTATTCATGTCATGTAATAATAAGATTTCAATATCTCGAACTCTCAAGTCTCAAAGGACACAAACATACAAGTTTGACGCACTAAAGCATCTCTCTTTATGATATTCTACCTACCACGCCGAACCTCTTTAAATTTCCTGGTTTGAATTTATTAGCAAGATGCAAACTTTCAAAATTTATTACTTTTCCAAAAAAACAAATAAATAAATAAATAAAAATTGTAAATGAGCCTCTAATGTTTGACGAAATATCAAATTAAACCCTTTAGTTTGAAAACTCAACAGAATACCCCTACCATTAATAAATAAATAA
This sequence comes from Acer campestre, assembly GCA_954870605.1. Lineage (NCBI taxonomy): Eukaryota > Viridiplantae > Streptophyta > Magnoliopsida > Sapindales > Sapindaceae > Acer > Acer campestre. The sequence goes on along the minus strand of OX940803.1, from coordinate 15,059,741 downwards.
AACTGTTTTCCCCTGATTTTTAAAAAAGTTGACTGAAATTATTGTATAAATTAATTTTTATAACAAAATTAAATTAATATATGAAAAAAATAACATTATTAGTGATAAAGTTAAAATTTCAAAATATTATCAATAATTAAATAATTTTGTTTTAGAATCTAAATAATATGTCTTTAGTTGTTTTTAATATATTGAAATATAAATATATAACAATTAATTATTGTAAAGATATAGCTTTAGAAGTTTTTGTTTTAAAGTATTTGTTTACTTAAAGAAACAAATAACCTAATACTTATAGTTTTGAGTAATATACTAATATATAGATCATTCAATAAATATTGAGCGTTCAATGAAATTCAGTATTATTCAGCTTTAAAAAATAAAAATAAAAAATAAAAAAAACGAACAAACTTATGTGTTACTATAAACTTCGACAACACATATTAACAATTGCTAATTTTAAAGTGCAAATCTTTCTATTTAAATTGCATAAAACGATACTATTTAAAGGTAAAAACTATGGTTCAATCTTTATGAAATTTATTTCCAAAAAATGATATATATATATATATATTTTTAATTTACCATCAACGGTAGAGAGATTTGAAGCTGAGACATTACGTTAATGTTAGATTGAATGAGCGTTATTTACCATTGAGTCACATTGAGCAATGATAAAAAGAAAAAGAAAAAAAAAAAAACCTATCAACTTTTTTTATTTGTTTATTTTTATTTTTTAAAAATGAACTTTAGTTTTATTGTGCTGAATTATTAACAATATGATTTGTTTAATGGGTCCATTATTCTTAAATAAAATATGTCTAATCAATAAAAGTTGTTTAATAAATTATCTATGAATAATTGAATACGCTAATTCGTGTCTCAAATTTGGTTAATTAGGCTATAAAAAAGATTCTATGAATAAAGTTAAATCCTGGAGTTTTAATTTAATTTTAACGTTTTAAGAGGCTTTGTACGTAGTTTGTTTACATTTTTCTTTAATTAAATTATGAGAGCTTCTTTTGACAATCCAATTTTTTATTTTTACACTTCTTTTCTAAAAACACTCCATTCTCAAAATTTAAATTTAAAAAAATTCTAAAGAAACTTCATTTTGTTACAAGATTATCTTTTTTATCTTTTTTTGAATTAAATTATTAAAAAAAAAAATTATCTCTCCTAAATCATTAGAGATTAATTATTACATATTAAATACTCTCTCCTAAATTGTTAATTACCATATTAAACTCTCTTTCTTCCAATACATATCTCTAATTTTATATCTCCATTATTTCTCAAGTAATACTAACAGTTAAGAAGAAGAAAAAAAACTTACTAATAAACTTGATTTTTATGAACCATATGTATGTATATACTAAAAAAAAAAACTCAAAAAACAAGTATCTTTTTTTTTTTTTAAATCGAAATATGAAAATGTTTTTTTGTTACTCTTATATGTATGTGATTGCTTAGAGAACTTTAATTCTTTCATTAGTCTTAGAAATTCTAAGTTTAATCAAATCTAGTTGAAACAATTCAAGCTTTCATATATATATATATATATATTTGAAAATTAACTTTTTAATATATATATATATATATATTAATCAGAGATTGATCAAAAAGTATGGAAATATGATTTTTTTTTTTTTTTTCAAAAATGGAGAGAGATTAATTAGAAGAGAGTTTTAATATGGTAATAACAGATTTAGGAAAGAGAGTTTAATACATAATATTTAATCTAATGATTTAGGAGAGAGATTTTTTTTTTAATAATTTAATTATTTTAAAGTGTCTTTAAATTTTTTTGTCTTGTTTAGTAATTTTAATTTAGGTTAAAATTGTCATTAATAAAAAAAATTAAATTGGAGTGTGAATAGATAATTTATGGATTGTAAGGAGAAACTCTCTTAAATTATTTTCGTGTCAAGCTTATTTATGTGAGGACGTAATAATTGTAACAATGTAATTGATCACCTTGGATTACCATATTTGAACTTATTAATTAGCTAATATATAATATTTATTTCAAATAAAGAAATTTGACACCAACCGTACACGTATACATAATATACTATTTAATTTTCGAGAAGATTTATGATAACAGACAAAATGGATAATGGTAGTTAAATTAACCCAACATATTTTATCATGATTATATTAATTGGCGCATGGAGTTGGCCAACCCCCTACTTTTAAATTGTAATTAATCAAATGAGTACCTCCATCTAGTGTGAACAACTGGAAACTTGATATTTAATATTATTACACAAATAATAATAATAATAATAATATAGTCTCATATTACTCTGAAAGATTTTAAGACTCTAGTATGGTATTCAATTTTTAAATGATAATTGTTACATATTTAAAAAAAAACAAAGCTCAATTTATAGAAAGATTAAAAAGATGCATGATGGGTAATTCCTTGGCTCTTAATCTAGCATCACTAGCTTTCTCCTCTGCGAAGGAGTTTCTTTGGCTGGATCCCAGCCTTACTTGTGTTCCTTAGTGCTGTTTCTGTTTGTTCGGTTTTTATAAAAAAAAAAAAGAAAAAAAAAAAAGATGCATGATAGGGAAAATATATTATAGAATTATAGTAAGGTTCTTCTAGAAATTGCACTCATTACTATACAGCAGATTTAAAAATAAAATAAAAATAAAAAAAAATTGAAAAAACTATCTGATCATACCGTCAAATGTGATTTGGTGAGATAAAGAACGCTCAGCTCATTATATCCATCCGACAATATCTTAAGTTCTATACACTCTCTGATGAAGAGTTTAGGTAATTCTATATATTATTATTATAATAAACGTCTAACAATATCTTAAATTCTTTATACTTTGATGAAGCGTTTAGGTAATTCTATATGTTATTATTATTGTTGTTGACTTCTTGTTATTATTTATTTAAAAGGAAGGAAGGAAGGAAGGAAGGAAGAAAGAAAGAAAGGTACGTGAAATTGAAGTGTAAATGGTAAAGCAATAGGTCCGAGAAATAATAATGAATTGACAAAATAAAACTTATTAATTAAGGCTATAATTTCAAAGGAAAGTAATCGCATGATAATGAGTGTTTGAATTTGAAGAGTAATTAGCTGCAACAAACGCGAGAGAGTCAATGCGTCAAATGCTTTGAAAAATCTCTGAAACACCTTCTAGTACGTACTAGTTTCAAACTTTGACTGTTATATGTATATACATGTACACACACGTTTTCTTCAACTTAATTTAATCTCACAAACCTCCCAGTCTCCCACCACCACCTTTTATTAAATGCTTTTATATATCAAACGAGAGCCCACACCTGACTTGACGTTTATTATAATTTCTACCAGTATTGAAATATACAGATTTTCTATTGTCAGTTCGTCATGATAATAAATATATTAAGACGAAAAATATGGACCACTAAATTTACATACTTTGATTCAAAGTGTATGCGTTTGTCAAAATTTATCCATAATTTGTAATCCACATTCTTCTTCCTGATATATTTATTGTCGGGACGAACTGACAATAGGAAGACCGATGAAATATATATATATATATTACACAGCGACCCATGTCTAACCAGTGTGTCAGTGACCACATCTGACCGTTTCACACTGCATACAAATATACAATCAGATGATGATGTTTTGAATATATCTTTCTAATTAGTTGTTCTTGGTGGTCCATGGTCGATGTCAAAGCTATAAATTTCGCATTGAATTGTGTTGGGAGTACATTTTCTTCCATCATTTCCATGCCTACAGTTGCCTTCAGAAATATCTACATCTACTGTTTGTCAATCCCCTTTAGTTTACGTTATTAATATCCATCGGTAATCGTCCCTTTTTTGGGATTAATAATGTTATTGTTTGTTATGCAATGTCTTCTTCGATATGACAGAAAGCTTAGTGGTATATAAGAATCTTTGTGTAAAAGTAGTTAACCAGTTATATTCTAATTGCTCAACATTTTGACAACCCAGGTGTGCATTATTGACATTTGCAATAGTCAAAATTGCCTTTTCAAAAACTGTAAGTCATGTGAAATTCGTAAAGTTGTTGATTATTCCCTCTCTAAATAGTTTTTTCATGAGATAATGGACTAGATATATCATTAGGTTTTAAATGCATGTTTGGTATGACTTTTGTAAAGGTTAAAAGCACTTTTTTAATGTTAAAAACTGTTTTAAAGTTTTTTTTTTTTTTTTGGCAAATTAAAAAAAATAACTTTTTTAATCAAAAAAAAATCATTTTGTGTCTATTGAGCAAGAAGCTCTTTTTGAGTTTTTTTAATACAGTTGCATTGTCAATACTACCATCTTTGAATTTTAAATATTCCATCATATACCCCTTCTATTACACAACCATATTATATTTGAATACTTATCTAACATTATTTATGTATCCTCATCTTCATTGACGTTCAAGCGACAAGTTTTCATCTATCACATGTAAGTTCAAATCAACACTTTTAGTTATTATTTTTTAATAATCATAAACAATAATATACATGTATGTTTACTATTTATTGTTATGAAGTTATATATTTATATGTTTGGTTGATTCATCTACCTAGGATTTAAATATATATATATATACACTTGTACTTTTGTATTTGTGATATATATTTTTATTGTGATTTTCTTAAAACTCATTTATCTGTGATTTTTTTTATTTTAAAAAAATTAAAATAAATAAATAACTCATGTGTCTGTAATTTTTGTTTTTTAAAACTCACGTATTTGTGATTTTTATTTTTTAAAACTCATGTACATGTGATATTTTTATTTTTAAAAAAACCTCATGTATCTGTGATTTTTTTTTTTAAAAATTCCTATATCTATGATAGATTTTTATTTTATTTATAAACCCAAGTATCTATGATTTTTTTTTTTCTTGTAAAACTCCTATATCTACGATATTTTCTTTTCTTTTTTTTAACTTACCTATGATTTTGTTTTAAAAAATAAATAAAACTCATTAAAACTCATCTATATGTGATTTTTGTTTTTTAAAACCCATGTATATGTGATTATTTTTTAAACTTATGTTTATGTGATTATTTTTTAAACTCATGTATCTGTGATTGTTTTTTAAACGTAAATAGTTGTGATTTTGTTATGTATTTGAAGAATATTGATGTATTTGTTATTTACTTGTGATTTTTTTTTTTTTTAACTCATGTATATGTGATTGTTTTTTCAATTCAAATATTCGTGTTTTATGATTGTTGATGGACATTGATGTGTTTGTTATTTATTTGTAATTATTTTTTTAACTTAAGTGCTTGTGATTTTGTTACGTACTTGTGTATGTGTGATTGCCTATTTATATAATACTTTTGATTATTTTTTTGGCTTGTAGCAGTTGATTTGGTAATCTTTTTTGTTTTCTTATATTCATAGTTTACAAATCTACTGTTTATGTCCTTATTTGTAATTTATCACAACCAAAAACACTTTTAGAAATATACTGCCAAACAATCTAGTTACTAAAAAGCACTTATGTAACTGAATACCAAACAACATATAGTTTTTTACTAAAAGCTCAACTCCTTAAAGGCTAAACTCTGAAAATATCTACTCTTGAAGCTCAAATTGAAAAACCATATCAAATATACTCTAATGCTTCCTACCAGGACTTCAAAATTTACAAGTTAAATTGGTTTCATCGATAAGCTCCTCACACTTATATTCAAAAGGTTGTAGGTTCAAATCATACCGCCCTCCCCGATACCGAAATATATTAATAGTTGAAAAATAATATAAGTTAGCCTCATTATTCAGGACGCCTTGATGCAACTGTAAGTACTCAACCACACTAATCACTCAAAACTCAAAAGATGACATTTTGATATAGTTGTAAATATAAAATCAATCACGATTACGATCATTACCGAAACCAAAGGGTTTTTTTAAATAAAATTCCGGCAGATCCAAAATTTTCTTTTACCTTATGAGCACTTTTTCGTAAAATGCCCACGTGCAACGTGGACAGGCTTTTGGCTGGAGGCACATGCATTACTGGGGGGCGTGGGGCTTTGTTTTGGGTCCAATACAGGCCTGCATGATAAATTGATAATAAAAAAGTGGGTATAAATACACTGTAACCCCTAACGTTTGGTATAAATACATCCAGAGAGTACATATGTATTTATTTACTTTAACCTCAACTGCTCTTAAAATATAATTAATAAAAAGATCAAATTATCTATAATTATTAAAATTAAAAATGAAGAGAATATTTTTATAAAAAAATAATTAAAGTAAATTGATTGAAGATAATATTTTTAACGGAATATAAATTAAAATACAAAAAAAAAAAAAAAAAAAAAAAAACTGATTTCAAAATTTTAAAGTAAATAAGAAAATTATTTTTTAACAAATATCTTCAATTTTAAAATTAATTTTTTAACGTTCTTAAGTTTAAATTTTTAATTAAAAATTGTTTCTAAATTTTAAATTATTTGTACTAACTTTTACTTTTACTATTCTTAAAAATTATCATCATTTTTAAATTTTTATAACTATGATCGATTTTTTTTTTTTTTTTTTTTGAGTAATGCTATGTTTTTTCCAAATTTGATGTCTAAGTTTAGAGTCCAAATGATATGACATCTCTGAAATCCAATCATTTCAATTATGCAATTCTAATACATAAAGAAATCAAGAATGTCATATCATTTAGATACCAAATTTTGACAAATTAGCATTATTGTAGTTTTTTTTAGAGCAAATTGCAATGAACCTCCCTGAGGCTTACTCTTAGACAACTAGAAACAATTTTTTCATTTATTGACAATCGCCTCCCCTCCAATTAGTCAACATCCGTTAACCCAAAGCAATAACCGATAGTTTAAGGGCATTTCGGTACTTTCATAAATAAGTATGATTAGTGGATTGTATACATCACATCAATAATGTACATTTAATGCATGACATAATTACATATGCTAAAATAATAATTTTTGAAATATAAAAAAAATAAAAACTATTTGTTGCCCATTGATCTGCTGGAAAATGCAATTTTATAGGTAATCCAAATGGTCAATTATTCAATTGGAATTTTTAATTAATTTTCTTCGATTGGAATTTATCAAAACTTGAAGGATATTTTTATCCATAAAAAAGTTTCATTCAATCATCCACATACAGACTTACCCACCTACAACAAGGTCTATTTTTATATATTTTTTCTTTTTCCATAAGTCAAATTAGGTGTTGGCAAATGAAAACCAACTTAGGGGTAATTGAGTCATTTTACAAATTTAACATGGTTAATGTTTGGAGTTAACTGATATTGACTAACTGGAAGGGAGGCGATGGTCAATAAATGGAAAAATTGTTTCTAGTTGTCTAAGAGCAAACCTTAGGGAGGTTGGTTGCAATTTAGTTTTTTGAGTAATGCTATTTTTTTTTTCAAATTTGATGTCTAAATCTGGAGCCCAAATGATATAGCATCTCTAAAATCCAATCATTTCAATTATACAATTCTAATACACAAAGAAATCAAGGATGTCATATCACTTGAGTACTAAATTTTGATAAATTAGCATTATTGTAGTTTTTTTTATTAGTTAAATTTAAAATATAGGGGATAAATGTATATTTACGCCAAACTGTAGGGGTTATTGGTGTATTTGCGAAGTGTGTAGTACTGTAGTGCAGTGTGCAGTGTGCAGTTGCCAGTTTGCCAGTTTGCCAGTTTGCTTAATTTGGCACTGACTGCTTGAGAATTTGCTGATACTTAATACTATTCAACGTTGATTGCCTGATTTTTTATTTATTTTCTTGGAACAAAGTGATTGCCTGATTGTTGGAAGTTATAATATGTCGAGAGAGATTAGTCCAGGCCTGAAGATCCTCTGGATCTGGACCATCGGCACCGCCGCCAGTAACTCTCTCAATCACTTTGTTTTTTCATCTGTCTATGTATAAATCTGTTAATTAGATGTCAAATTTGACACACCCACTTTTCTTTTTTTTGGCAGTTATGGTTACAAATGTGGTGAGGACTAGGCTTAGAGACATGGAGCAGCCCACCAACAATGATCAACAACAAAGCACTCTCACTGCTACTGCTACTGATTCCATTCTGGTTGATCCCACACCAGAATCCGACGAGGGATTTGTCAAAGAAGTCAAAGCATAGGTTGATTCGATTGTGTGATTTTCATAAATGTACCCTTGTGCTTGTTCTTTCGTAGCACATCGAGGTTTGGTTTTCTGCATTGAATTGAAAGTTTTGTTATTTTCTGTCGACTTTGTGATGGTACGCCATGTGTTTGTTGGATGTCCTCAATGAGTATCCACACCAATAGTTTTACACCTTTTGAGCTTTTTAAAAAGTGTTTTTTGAAAAGCTACTCTGTAGTCTGTACTCATGCATGCTCTTCAAGAAGAGTATTTTCAATGCCGAGTACCAACAAAACATATTTGTATATTTCAATAGACCATTACAAAACATTTTTACATGGGGTTCAATTGAAAACGAAAAATTGAAAATGTTGTGGCAACAAGAATACAGAATTCTCGGATCCTATTAGGAAAAAAAAAAAACAAAACAAATAATATGTAATTTGGCAACTAGTGCCATCAGTTCTTGTCCACATAATAGTTGCTGCAAACAAACACAATGAAAGCTCTGGAAGTAAAGAAAGAACCCCATTTGGAACTGACGTGGCCCTTTTATACAGGCTGCTTTTACTTAACTGGATAGGAGTCCATGTCTGTCTCCGTTATTTCCTTTAACTCTCTTGATCCCTGTCTTTCATTTCCTTAGATTTGCTTCTTTGCTCCACTATTATTCCAATAAGGTTATTTGGGTGGGGTGACAATATTTGAAGAAAAACTGCAAAAAAATGGGACAATTGTGCTGCTCAGACTCGGACGACAGCCCGCTGCTTGGCTTGGTGGTAGCTCTTGTCTTGGCATTGGCGATCTTCATTGTCTGTCATCCCCAACCAGCAAGGAGAGTTACTCTCTATCATTGCTCATGAATTGTTGTTTATAGCACAGTATTTTCTCTTGAATTATGCTTGTTCTCGCAATCTCGTATGATTTATTGCATCTACAATAATAAACTGTATGCAAGTCATTTATTATAAGTTAAAAATATAGAATATATCAAATAAGATTAAGAAAAGAGCAATCCCAGATTGAGTGTTTTCTTGTTATTCTTCCCGTTTTTGTGTTTGTTTTCTGGGGATTAAGTGCCTCTATACAAATTCTAACTAGAGATCGTTGTTTATGCCTGAAATGTAGATAATCATCACAGTATGCTATATCTCTGCTACCTTTTCTGTAGATAATATCAAAAATCTGAAGAGAACACAAATATAAGGTTTACTGCCTACTGGCTCACACTAGAACCCCCAAGGGGTTAGGATCATTGACCAAAACGGAAGAAGCAACCATGTTAACATGAACATCATAAGAATAGGAAGTTAACGAGTTTCAGAACCGACAATTTATATATTTATATTTCTCCTTAATATCATTCAGCAGTCATCGAGAGTCAACACAATTAGTTATAGCAGCAACTCCATCAACTTGAGCAAGTTGCTGCTCAATAAAGATGCATAGAACTAAACACAAGTCTAATGAATTAAGGACGAACCAAGAAAAGAGAAAATTGACTGGAATCATGACTTGATTAATAAGAAGAGCTTATATTCAGATTAATCCTGTGTCTTCGTATAAATATTCATCCCGTCTCTAAACAGGCAGCTTCAGCACACTCTAACCAGCGCAAAGCCTTTCTAGAGCCAGGTTTTCATCACCACCAACAGCTTCTAGAGAACTCCTCACCAGAGCTTCAGGGAAGCCCATCTCCACAAGTTTCTGCACCTGTAACCCAACAACAGCTTAGCATATTAACTTCATTAAATGATGTTTTAATTTTTAATGATATTGACAATGATAGTAACTGCTATCGGTTTACAAGATGAAATATTAAAAATGCGGCAGAAACAACGATTAAAACAGTTACTATATGCATACCTTTTCCTCCACCCCAAGAGATGAGGTCTTGGCAAAGGTTTCTGTCCAGTAACGGGCAGTGCCAAGAAATGTTTGATAGTCTCTAAGATACTGCAATGTCACAGACATCAAGTTAGAATGAAACAAGAGTTGAGGGAAAGCTTGAAACAACACTACCAATGGGTTACAACTTACAAAACTAAGGTTTCTGACATTAAAAGTTTACAAAAAGACACAAAATCATATTAAAGACGAACATATCCAACTAATATACATAAGTAAAACAACAAGGGGACAACGCAAAGCCAGACCTGTTGTGCTACCACAGCATCTTGAGGGTCATCAGGTTCAGGAGCAGACAAGAGTGCTTGTACAGAAAGAAGTGCTGTCTTCAAAGTGAGTGCCGGGCTCCATTGGTCCTTCAGAATATCTAGACAAATTGCTCCACTTTGACTGCTTACATTAGGGTGCCTTTATCCATATAGCAACACAAACGAGACTCAGGTGTTGTCAGAAGCTTAACTGACCAAAGCAATATATTATAATCATGCAAGTGAAAATACAATTTGCACAGTAATTAATCAAATAATCAATCCACTTCCACTAAAAGTCTGCCCAAATACCACAAAATTTGGCATGCAACTTCAGTTATTTCAAAACCTTCAAATAATTTGTTATGGTTGAAAACAACCACATAACAGATAAGAGCAGGAGCAGAAGCAGAAACACCAGCAAAATACAGCTTATCTCCAACAACACATACACTACAATAAATTTTTAATATATCGACAAGGAACTCACTGAAATCCCAAACCGGAAAGATATTCCAAAAGAAAATGAAAGATAACTTCAGTAACTATCATGGCTTCTACAAGAAATCTGCCTAACCACTTCAGTTGAGGAATAGTTTGATACACTCAGTTTCACTTGTTTGTTTCAGAAAGTACCAAAAACAAATAACCCAGATATAAAGCGCTAAGCACTTGTCAGGTTAAATAAGTTCAAAGAATTTCTACAAATGACAAATGTATTAAGTTCTTGCTCATTTAGGTGGTAGAGAATGAAATTATTGCATGGTGTTAGTGCAAATGTGATCTACATGCCTGTACAAAACTACAGATTACAAATCAACTAAACAAATTAACAGTTTAAGGTTCAGAGGTGACAACAATATGTAAAAATATGCTCTTAATTTTTCAAGCATTTGAACTGTAAGTTTGCTCTTGTCCATCTTCAAACTTCAATTTTCTCCCTATGCCTACGTTATTATAGCACAATGTGTGTACATGGGTTTCATCCCCTGTTTAAAAACCTATACAAAAGTTTCACAATCAGCAAGGAAATGAAGTCCATGTATCAGGATCAAATTCACAGTTCTACAGATCATGTATAATATGAACACAGCTTGATTAGCCATGAGAATATAATGAATGTTATTTGCTTTTTCTTTTTTCTCGAAGAAGAAAGTTCAAGGATTAATCTTTCATGGATTTTGAGCTAGATTTTGAGTAATACTTTCAACAAAACCAAGTCATATCAGGACCAATCAACATTAGGATCCCAATTCCCACAATGAATAAACCCAACTAATGTCGGAATACTAAGGTGATCTTGTAGAGACACAAATTTCAGTTTTCAGAAGAACTAGCTTCCTGTTACTGAGTAAATGATGCCTTTCAAAAAGATATATAGAGATAACAAACCTACTTCATGCCCAATAATGTTAAACAAGGAATTATAAGATCTTAAAAATTTTACAATGCACACTTCCTCCCCCCCCCCCCCCCCCAAAAAAAAAAAAAAAAAAAAAAAAAAAAAAAAAAAAAAAAAAAAAAAAAAACCAATTTAAAACTCCAAAGGTAAAGAACAACTAAGACAAACCTTTTGAGCAAATAACTTTTCACTAGCCAAGTACGGAATGTAACTTAAATATTGAACCCCTTAAAATGATAAGAAGCATAGTGCATTGGGAAATCCTAAAATTCCTAAAATCCACACATCGGTTGTCAAAGAATAGATAATGTTCTCTTGCTCCTACTTTATGTTATTTTAATTATGGATTTATTATTAATAAATACCAACAATGTAACAATAACATATTAACATACATGCTAGATAGCTTAAAAAATCCACTTGGTAGACAGTTGCTTTCTACTTCTACATGCTTCTGGTTCCCATAATTGCCAATTGTACTCCTTATATGAACCAATCCAATGAATGTACTCTGATAGTCTGACCGTACATAACTAAGAACTTTCAACCAATCTTGATTGTTTGTAGAATCAAGGAAGAGAGAAAAGAATTGAAAAAAAAAAAGTTAAATATATTCCAAAGTAATTTTTATAAATATGTCCATACAATCCAGACATAGACACTCAAGCCAACCCACTTAAAAACATAATTCCATAAAATCAACGTGAACACATATAGGATGCTATAGATTAGGTAAATGCTACTCTAATTGACACATCTGTAAGCATTAGTGTTGCAGTTGGAAACTTTGGAAGAAAATTATTTTGCAATTCACAACTCACTACTAAACTAAATGTACTAGCATGCAGCTCAACAATATCTTAGGACACCATAAAGAACACAGATGTATAGTTTTTATTTAAAATTTTCCCTCCAAATACAAAATAATTTAAGCTCATTTCAGTTGTCATACGAAAATGGTAGCTTGCAAAACCACAAAGTACAGCAAATTATCAACATATTGATAGAGTGTCATTTGTGCTTCCTTTCTATCATATAACATAGCAAACAATGATAATCCACTTTCAAAAATATCCTCCAATTACGCCCACCTTCTGCTACAATTCCAGAAGACCACATTGTGTGAAACAATAGCACATAATACAGTACCACATCTAGTAATTAAATCAATAGAAACAAATGCAATAAAAAAAATATTTTCCTACCAAACTTTGGTGACAAAGTGCATTTTTGGAGGCTCAAAAGGGTACCCATCTGCAAAACGAAACCAAACATGAATGCAAGTCAATTGCAGTGACCACAACCTCCTCCACTCAAAATGAATTTACTGTAATATAAATTCAATAATACAATAAGATAACAAGCATCAGGTGGGTCAATCCAATAATCTTCTCAAACATTCAAAATCCTTACTTTTTCCGTAAACAGCGTAGAGTCTGCGGAAAAACCCTAAACCCAGATCAGGAATCATCCCAGAGCCCTCTTTTAGTGTTTTGATTGAAAAAAGTTCGAATTTTGAAGAAAAAAACCAAGAGAAATAGGATTTGTACCGGGTAAAGTGATGTCAATTTTGAAAATTCCGCCTTCGTAAGGAGTGCCGATGGGGCCGGGTATGGTACCGGAAAGATTGACGAGATTGTCGGAGACGGGAGTGACCTTGATGCCGGAGGCCTCCATGTCTCTGCTACATTCTTGTAGCTCCTTTTGTACGCGACTGAAGTCTATCATTCTCGATTGATAGCACCAGCAAAACCCTAATAACTGGAGTCCACAGCGAAAGCTGTTAACTTTTTCAAGTCTCTTTGTATTTTGATTTTGAGAGAGAATAATCGGTGTAGGAAGAAAGCGAGGCCGCGAGGGTCACAATCCAATGATTTTTGGTTCTGCTAGAAGGTAAATATATGGTAGGGACGGTAACAGCGGATACGTTGAGGACAATCCAATTGGAGAATGGAGATACAGTAGATAGGTTGGGGACAATCCAATTGGAGAATGGAGATGCTATTCAAACGACGCCGTTTGCTGTTAAGGAATTTGTGAATTGTCAATTTTTACCAAAGAATAACATGTTTATCGGTTGAGTGGTGCTGGTCACGGTTCGGTTTGGTCCAATTTCGACTAGGATTGGACCAAACAAAAAATTTCAGTCTTTTGAAAACCGGACTAGTTTGGACCAATCACTTTTTAGGGCTAGACCAAATCAAATTATATTGATTCAATTCGGTCTAATTCGGTTTAGCAGTTTTGACTTATCGCAAAAAAAAAGGGTTAATTGCATAAATAAACCGTCTATTTGTCTAATAAAGCAAGTTTTCAAACAAATGCTCTATTCAAACACAAACATTCCAATTGGAATGTGCTTGGGCTATGAAAAGTCAATAGTGCTCTTGAGTAAAAGGGATATGCTATTTTGATGGGTAAATTTCACAAACAACCCTAAATGTAGGTGTAATTGTATAAATATTCATTTTTTTCTAATAATTACATAAATATACCCTATTGTCAGTTGACTTTTGTTAACTTTAACCTTTAACCACATTTGTATCCCGAAATAACTAAACTACCCTTGAAAACTTATTTATCTTTTCTTTTATTATTTAAATATATTAAAAATATATTTACTTAAAAAATTGAAAAAATCGGTACAAATTTTTTTTTTTTGCTTTCTTTCTATCATTTTTTTAACACAATCAAAACCCATAAAACTGGAAAAATGGTTGTGTTTAGTGGGTTTTGATTGTGTTTAGTGAGTTTTGTGGGTTTTGATTCTGTTGATTAAATGTAATTGTTGGTAGATTTGATTATGTTGATGAGTATAAAATTGAATGTTTTGGTGATAAAGTTGGTTTTTGAAATCTGAAAATTTGGTGTTTGGGGACATGGAAATTGTAAAAAAAAAAAAAAAATGATAAAAAGAAAAAGAAAATAAAAGCAAAAAAAAAAAAAAAAAATTGTACTCATTTTTTCAATTTTTTAATTAAATATTTTTTAATATTTTTAAATAATAAAAGAAAAGATAAATAAGTTTTCAAGGGTAGTTTAGTCATTTTGGGATACAATGTTGTTAAAGGTTAAAGTTAACAAAAGTCAAATGACAGTAGGGTATATTTATGTAATTATTAGAAAAAAATGAATATTTATACAATTACACATAAATTCAGGGTTGTTTGTGAAATTTATCCATCAAAATAACCTCTCACTTTTAACCAAGGGCACTATTGACTTTCTATACCTCAAGCACATTCCAATTGGGATGTTTGTGTTTGAATAGGGCATTTGTTTGAAAATTTGCTTTATTAGATAAATAGAGGGTATGTTTGTGCAATCAACCCGCGAAAAAAAAAATGTAATGATACATACCTTTTGTTTTGTTTTTTGGATTTTTTTTTTTTTTTTTTGAACATACATTTCAAATTAAAATACAGTAGAACCCCTCTAAATTAATATTCTTGGGACCCCCCCTTGAATATTAATTTAAAGGGGTTATTAATTTGAAGAGTTTTGTCTTGTAAAGTGTTATTTTGTGTCATAAAACATGTGGAAGTCGGTTTTCTTGTTTAGGGAAGATTCTTTTTCGAAATTCCTTGTTTGGTCGGTTCTCTTCTTTAGGGAAATTTTTTTTTTTTTTTCAGGATTCCTTGTTTAGGAAAGATTTGTTAAAGAAATTTCCAATTCGTTTTGGGAATGTGATTACTTATAAACCAAGGATACTTTTTGGTCGGTTCTCTTGGCTGCCAATACATGGCAAATCAAAAAGCTTGGATGACACAAATTCTTTTTGTACAGTGGCTTCAAGCATTTGATCTTCACATGGCAAATCGAAAGGTTTTGCTTCTCATTGACAATTGCACTGCCCATGTACCACTTGCAGAGCTACCTAATCACATCCAACTCAGGAACACCACAGTGCAATAATTGCCACCAAATTTGACATCAAAGCTACAACCATGTGATGCTGGAATAATTCGAAATTTCAAGGCATATTATCGTCGTCGCTTTAATTGTATGTTGCTCAAACGTTTGGAATCCAACACACCTGATCTTAAAAAGATTGATATTTTAGAAGCCATTCGTATGGCTGTTGCAACATGGACTTTTGATGTTAAGCCGAAGACCATCGCTAATTGTTTTCTTCATTGCAAAATTCGTACAGTCCAAGGAGAAACCGAGGGAGACATTGAGGATAGTGATGTTATGAGTGAATTAGAACAACAAATTCAAAGCTTCCACTATTGCAATCCTATGGATGTTAATCTTTTACTTAACCATCCAGCGGAAGAAGAAGTGTGTTACATTCCAGCTGAAGAGGATATCATCAATGATATCACAAGGCAGAATAATGATGGTGTGGTTGAGATAGATGACGACGACGTCGACGATAGTCATGAGGTACCTAAAATCTCTACACGTAAGGCTGTTGAAATGTTAAATTTAGTTGAAACCTTTTGGCTACAACAAGAAGGTGATCACAATAACTTCTTGAGGACAATTCAAAAAATAAAGGATGAAATCAAAAATATCAAACATGGTAGCCTTGTGCAAACTAGCATCTTGAAGTACTTTTCTTGTTCTTGATTATTATGTAATATATTTTGTACTTTTATGGAATTATTAATTTATACGACAGTCAGGACCGAAATTTTACATTAGGTTTCAAAAATAAATTATTAATTATTACGATAGAGGGGTTTATTAATTTTTTACACTGGCCCAAGTCGGGACCGGGATTTTTTATTAATTTAGAGAGTATATTAATTTATAGAAGATTAATTTATAGGGGTTCTACTGTAGCAAGAAAAATCAAAATAAAATAAATAACTTGTAAACACATTTACAATGAAGATCAGTTGTTTTATACCTAATGATTAGAAAGTAGAACCCGAACCAGATTGTAAACCACAAGAAGTAAGGATGGTTTTAAAAAAATAGAACATTTCTAACTATGACCATCATGATTTTAAAAAAAAAAAAAAAAAAAAAAAATAGCATTCAAGAATGGCCCAAACCAGACCTTGATGATTAAAAAAATCGCATCCAAGAAGGATGGTTTCACTATGAAGTAAGAAAAAAAAAACCAAGACATGCGATGGAGGTAAGAAACCATATAGAGAGATCAAAGATGTGGTGTGTTTTTATTTTTATTTAAAAAAAAATGAGATATGGTGTATTAAGTTTAAAAAATAAGTACAAAAGTAATTATGAAAATAAATCAACAAAATTAATAAAATCGTTAAATTTTATATAATTAAATCGAAATTTTAAAAAATGGGACATTAACAGTTATAAAACTAAAACTAAAAATGATAACTTCAATTTAGATTGAAGCATATAAATAGAGATGGAAAAATATTGTTAAAAAAAAACTATTGCTAACGGGGGTGTAACTCAATTGGTAGATGAACAAGCTTGAGGCTTGGTCAAATGACTCTGAAGTCAGCGGCTCAAATCCTACCAATTACGAAAACTTTCAAAAAAATATTTAGTCCCAGATTAATAGATATTGTCAAAAAAAAAAAAAAAAAAAAAAAAAAAAAAAAAAAAAAAAAACTTTGAAGATGTGTGCTGGAGATAAAGAAAAGAGACTAGCCACTCAATTGTTTTAAAGAATTTTTTATTTCAAAAAACCAAATAGAAACAAATAAAAACTAAACTTGGTGGAGATCCAAAATATCCAATCTCCATACTGGATCAGCAAGTTTTGTTTTTATTTAATTTTTTTTGAAAAAAAAAAAAACTTTTTCTAAAAAAATCTGATCTCAAAAATAATTTATATATTTTTTAATTTTTTTATACCAAAATTTTTGTTTTAATTCTTAAAAAAAAAAAAGCTGATCTCCAATCATGGAAGGTTGGAGAAAATCCAATAAACAAATTTGATTTTTTTTTTTTTAAAAAAAATAGTTTTAATGCATAATATGGTGATCGCTAAGGTAAATTTCTCTATGAATGGTCATTTCGGTCACACTATTTGCCTATAATAACCATTTTGAAATGAATTTCTCATCTAATGGTCATTTTAATAACACATAACTAAATTGGTGGCCATCAGGATAATTACCCCTGAAAACCTAAAGAAAATAAAAAATAAAAAGAAACCAAACAATAGAAGATAATGAGAATTTTTTTTAACAAAAAATGGAAGATAATGGGAAATGCCAACAATTAATATGATTTAGGAAATAAATTTTGATAAATGAGAAGGAGGATTTAGGAAATAAATTAATATGATTTAAAAAAAAATATAGTTTTTTCCATGAAAGTGAGGTATTATTAGATGAATTGAGGTGGTGTTTGGTTGGTTGGAATGCAATGAAATGGATTCCATTCTCAATGTTTGGTTGGTTAAAATCCAATGGAATGGGCATTCCATTGGAATGGTGATTCCACCATTTTGGTGGAATGGGCATTCCATCCAAAAACCAATGGAATGCCCATTCCATTCCAACTAAAAAAATTTATTCCATAAATACCCTCATATGCACAAACTACATTCCAATCCTTTCCAAAAATAATATATTATCATTATATATTATATTAATGATATATAAATATATATTTTATATATATATATGTATTATATATATAATATAATATATATATTATAAATTATATATTATATTATTAATATATTTATTTTATATATTATATATATTTATATTTATAATATAAGATATATTATATATATTATTATATGTATTATATAATATAATATAATATAATATATATTATATTATATATCTAATATAATAAATATTATATTATATATATAATATAATATAAATATATTATATAATTATATATATTTTTTATTATTATCCAAAATAGATATTATATATAATAATATATACATATTATAATATTAATATTACTAATATATAATATATATTATATATAAACATATATTAAAAAATATATATAATAATATTTATATTATATATATTATTATGTAATATATATATTATTTTATTATAATATATATATTTTATATATAATATGTTATATATAAAATATATATATATTATAATAAAATAATATATATATAACATGTTATATGTTATAATTATATATATATGTATTATATACATTTTTTGTAATTGAAAATATAAATTTTATTATTAATTACATTAATTTATATATATATATTATATACTTTCATATTTTATTATTATTATCCATAATATCATGTTATTATAATTGTTTTGTAATTAAGGGTATTTTGGTCAAAATACCCATAATTCCATTCCATTCCATTCAGTTGTTAACCAAACAAAATAATATCAATTCAGATACTAATTATACAGTCTCAACTAATTATTCAGTTTTCCATTACAATTCTCATTCTCATTATCATTGGTTATTCCACCATAGTAACCAAATGCCACCTGAGGGGTCTTAATAGCACCACTCATTACAAAATAGGTTCAGTGACTATATTAGTACTACTGTATAGTTACTTGATTGATTCTTAGTCCTCCGATTTTAGTCTAAAAGTTTGCAAAAATCAAAGATTTAAAAATTAAAACTAATACTTTCTCATGTAACTACTTAGTAATATAGCTAAATGTGTGTTTGATATGGTTTTTATAAAGGTCAAAAGCCTTTTTTTTAATGCTTGAAACTATTTTGAATATATATATATATATTCTATTGTCAGTTCGTTCTGATAATAAATATATCAGGATGAAGAATGTAGACCACTAGATTTACATATTTTGGCTCAAAATGTATGCATTTGTCAAAACTTCTCCATAATTTATGGTCTACATTATTCGTCCTGATATATTTAACTGTATATATATATACAGTCTTTCTATTGTCATTTCGTCCTGACAATAAATATATCATGACAAAGAATGTGGATCACTAGATTTACATACTTTGACTCAAAGTGTATGACCATATATATATATATATCAGGACGAAGAATGTGGATCACTAGATTTACATACTTTGACTCAAAGTGTATGACCATAGATTATGGAGAAGTTTTGACAGGTACGTACACTTTGAGTCAAAGTATGTAAATCTAGTGGTCCACAGTCTTCGTCATGATATATTTATTGTCAGGACGAACTAATAATATAAAGGCTAATTGGCAAGAATACCCCCTGAACTATACGTGAATTTGCAACTTACCCCCTGAACTTTTTTTTTTCGGCATTAAACCCCCTAAACTCAGCGAAATTTGCAATTGTTAACGGAAATCCAACGGAACCCTAATTCCGTCCAGGAAAATTACACTAAGCTCCCCTGATTATATATATAATTGTATTAAACCCCAAAAAATATAATAATATTACCCGAATACCCCTCTGACCAAATTTTAAAAATAAAAATTTAAAATTTAAAATTTAAATAATGGTTAAATAATAATAAAATTCTGAATTTTATTATAAAGACAATAAAATAAATATAGAAATGAAAAAATTAAATTGATTTAACAATTATTAAATTATCTTTTCTTTTTTTTTAAATATCCCTAAATATAAACCCATATAAATATTTAAATTATTAATGAAAAATAAAATAATGGTTAAATAATAATACAATCCCCTTTCAATAATAATAATAATAATAATAATCATAATAATAATAAAATTCTTATTTTTTTTATAAAGACAATTAAATAAATAGAGAAATGAAAAAAATCTCTATTTATTTAATTGTCTTTATAAAATAATAATAATAATAATAATAATAATAATAATAATAATAATAATAATAATAATAATAATAATTATTATTATTATTATTATTTAAATTTTAGAATTTAAATAATGGTTAAATAATAATAAAATTCTGAATTTTATTATAAAGATAATTAAATAAATAGAGAATAAAAAAAATAAATTGATTTAACAATTATTTAAATTATCTTTTTATTTAAATATCCATAAATTTAAAAACCTAGATAAATATATAAATTATTTAAGAAAAATAAAAATAATGGTTAAATAATAATACAATTCTCTTTCAAAAAAAAAAAAAAATACAAATCTGATTTTTTGAATAAAGAAAATAAGATTTTAAAAAATTAAAACATCTTTAAAATCTCAATTATCCATCTCATAGATAGATGGTGGAGAAATATTTATTAAAACAAATTCAAATAAAAAAAAAACATTTTTTGAAATAGATTGATTTATCTCAATTACAAAATAATTATAATAATACAAATACAAAATTTAAAAAATTGAACATCAATCCAATTAAAAGCACATATAGAAGAATTAAAAATTAAATTTTTTATTTTAAATTTTATGGGTGTTGGAAATTTAAATTTTTTATTTTCTTTAGAGAAGGAAAATTTTTAAGGATTGGATGGAGAAATAGGTGTTCATTTAATTAGATGGATCGAAGTTCATTTAAAAATATTTATTCAAAATTTTTTATTTTAAGGATTTCTCTTCTCTATGTTTATTAAGTTAAAAAATTAATTTAAAAAACACATTTCACAAACCAATAAATGAAATCTAATTATAAAAAAAAAATAAATAAATAAAAATAAAAAGAAGAAGAAGAAGAACATTGATGGATCTTCATATCTTCATTAATGGAGAAACTTATTATTTTATTTTATTTTATTGTAATTGAGATCAATCAATCAATTTAAAAAATGTTTTTTTTTTAATTTGAATTTTTTTTAATAAATATTTCTTCACCGTCCATCTATGAGATGGATGGTAAAGATTTTAAAGATGTTTTAATTTCTTAAAGATTTTATTTTCTTTATAAAAAAAAAATAAGAATTGTATTATTATTATTATTATTATTATTATTATTATTATTATTATTATTATTATTATTACTATTATTATTATTATTATTGAAAGGGGATTGTATTATTATTTAACCATTATTTTTATTTTTCTTAAATAATTTAAATATTTATATGGGTTTTATATTTAGTGACATTTAAATAAAAAAGATAATTTAATAATTTTTAAATCAATTTATTTTTTTTCATTCTCTATTTATTTAATTATCTTTATAATAAAATTCAGAATTTTATTATTATTTAACCATTATTTAAATTTTAAATTTTAAATTTTTATTTTTAAAATTTGGTCAGAGGGGTATTCGGGTAATATTATTATATTTTTTGGGGTTTAATACAATTATATATATAATCAGGGGAGCTTAGTGTAATTTTCCTGGACGGAATTAGGGTTCCGTTGGATTTCCGTTAACAATTGCAAATTTCGTTGAGTTTAGGGGGTTTAATGCCGAAAAAAAAAGTTCAGGGGGTAAGTTGCAAATTCGTGTATAGTTCAGGGGGTATTCTTGCCAATTAGCCTAATATAAAATCTGTATATATATATATATATATATTGTTTTTAGCAAAAACCAAAACAGTTTTTTTAATATATGAATTGTCTCAACTACCCTTTTTTAAAAACCATTTTATGTCTATTATGAGAAGTCTACAAATTGGCCTTTCCCCAAAAGCTTTTGTTGAGCTTTTTTAAAACATATGAATTGTCTCAATTACCCTTTATAAATTTTAGATATTCCACAATACAACTTTTTCATTATATTGTCAACACTTTTTTTATTTTTTTTATTTTTTATTTTTTATTTTTGTATTTTACACAACCAAAAGTTATTTTTAAAAATACATTGTCAATACATTTTTTGTAATTTATACAACAAAGCTTTTTTTTTTTTTTGTTAAAAGCTCTACTCAATAAAATCTCTATCGGTAAAAGATTACTATAGAAGCTCTACTTAAAAGCCATATCAAACACACCCTAAATCCATAATAAATTATTTTTAAAAAATTATTGTAACAAAATGATTTTTTTTTTTTTTTTAATTTAGGTTTATATGATGGAGTATTGTCATAAAAAAAAAAAAAAAAAGTATCAGAAGGTAAAAATGATGCTTTTGAAACAAAATGAAGTGCAATTAGAGAAAGAGTGTGAAAAGATAAAATTGCATTGTAAGGAAAAAAAATCTCTTTTATTTATTATAAAAATAATAATAATAAGGATTTTTTTTTTCTTAAAAAAATGAAAACATCTTTTAAATTATTAAAAAATAAAAGTACATTTAAGATTGCACCATTCATGAATTGTGCAATCTCATCGAATCTCCAATAGAGATTGGAGAATTGGTTTCAATACGGAGGAAATCCTCCAATGTCATTTATCTCCTACATTTTCCTCAGTCGATTCACCCAATCATCTTTCTCCCTCTTCCTCAGCCACCGTTTAACTCGATCATCTCTCTCCTTTTGTCGCTATAGTTTCACTTGATCACTTCTCTCCCTCTGCCGTTGCGTCATCCGGTTGTCTTCCTCATCATCCTCTTTTGTGTATGGTCTTCTTCATACCTTATCCTCAGTTGTTGCATCACTCGGCCATCTCTCTTCCTCTCCATATGCCTCCTTTGATCCAGTCAAAGGAAAAAACAAAAGTTGTTGCTCCTTTATTGTGTTCTTCAAACCCAAATGTCCTATCACGATTTGTTTGATGTTTTTCAAACCAACAAAAAAAAAAGTTTAGATTTTTATACAATTGCAAATATTACTGAAGCCATTTAAAGAAATAGGAGAAGACGGTGGTGATGATAATTGATTAGTCATATTGTTTTTAATTAAAAATGAATGATAAAAGTATTGATTTTTTTTCTTTCGAATATATGAATTTTGTTGTTTCTAAAAACAAAATTGGATTTTTTTTAAGGCATTTTTTTCAGGATTGAGATTCCCTACCCATCTTATTTGTACTCAACTTTCGAAAATCTATTGACACGTGACAAACAAACATTAGTTTTCTTTATTTTTTTTCTCTCTCTTTCTACTGATCGCTTAGTTTTCTTTTCTCTCATTCTACATACACATGGCAAACAAGCAAAATAAGGGCTGATATTAGTTTTCTTTATTTATTTTTTCTCTCTTTCTATTGATTGCTTAGTTTTCTTCATTTTTTTCTCTCTCCCTCTTCTCACCTAACAAACACATTTACAATCCTACAATCCCTAACTATTTATTCCTTCTCCCTCCTCTCATTCTACATACACATGGCAAAAAAGCAAAATAAGGGCTGATATTAGTTTTCTTTATTTTTTTTTCTCTCTTTCTATTGATTGCTTAGTTTTCTTCATTTTTTTTCTCTCTCTCTCTTTTCATCTCTGATCAAGCTCTCTTGTTCTAGGATTTCATGTTGCATTTCATGCTTCTTGTTTTGATATTTATTACACGTTATTTCTACATCTAAAAATTGAAAAGTGCCCTACCAAATTCAATCAAATCTACATGTAAAAAATTGGATTATTTATTTATTTATTTATAATCATTTAATCAAATGAAAATCTTTTTCTCAGTATTTTCTCTACAACCCATAATAGATAGACCATTGTTTACTTCTCTCTCTCTCTCTCTCCCTCTCTCTCTCTCTCTCTATACATTCTTCTACTATATAATCCAACAAAAAAGTTTCTATTTTTTAATGTCTTAAGCTTGTTAATTTTTTTGTTTTGTTAACAGAGTCATTGATGGAGTTGAAGTATCACCTATTCCAACACCCACTTCTATAAACTCAAGCTCTCACGTTTCATCATGCAAATTCATTTTTGAAAATTTGAACTTCAAAGCTTGAAACTTTGTCAACACTTTTTTTTTTTTTTTTTTTACTAGAATAAGTAATTAATGTCAGCACAAGAAATGTCCCACAACATCGATGTAGAACAAGGCCACTGCCGCCGCCGCTCCTCCGTCTCCGGAAGTGATGATGACGTTGTCGTCGTCGTGAAATCAGGAGATAGAGAGAAAAAAATAAATAAAGGAAACTAATCTCAACTGACCGGAGTTAGGGATTGTAAAGGTTGTAAAAGGTGCGAAGGGGAGAAATTTAGATTAGGGAAAGAAATCAGAAGAAAGAGAGAAAAGAATAAAAAGAACTAATCTCATTAATCTATAGAACGAGAAAAAAAATAAAGAAAACTAAGCAATCAGTAGTAAGAGAGAGAAAAAAATAAAGAAAACTAAGCAATCAGTAGTAAGAGAGAGAAAAAAATAAAGAAAACTAATCTCAGCCTTTGTTCTGCTTGTTTGCCATGTGTCAATAGATTATTGAAAGTTGAGCACAAATAAGATGGGTAGGGGATCTCAATCCTTTTTGTTTTAATGGTTGGACTTTGTTTTTAACTTCTTAATGTTCTATTGCTAATTAATTAATTTTTAATTTTTATAATAGTCATTTAAAATAATATTATAATAATTGATAAAACATTGGAGTAAGGTTAATTTGGTCATTTCAACATTCAATGTCAGTCAACTGTTAGTCAAGTGTAGTTTCATATAATAAAAGGGAAAATTCAATATAAATGTGATATTACAAAAAGTTAAGGTATGTTCTTGAAAATAATAGTAAAAAGGATGCTATAATTATAAGGCCATCTCTAGTTTGAATTATTAGTTATTTTAGTTCCTCTAGTTTGAGAAATGACTAGGAATGGCAATGGGTTGGGTTCAGGTCGGGTTCCCCTAAACCCAATCCTGTGAAGGATTTTCTTTACCAAAACCAGAACCCTTTATTTTCACGAGTTCGGGTCGAGTTCCCCTAAATTGGTTTGCTTTGAATCTCAAGTTCATCAAATGGCAGTCATCAATCGCTTCTCTAAACCCTACCATAGCACTCTAGGGTGCATCCTGTAATGTTTTTCAGAGGTGTTTTTGTTTTTGTTTTTTGAAAATAAAAATGAGAATGAAAACAGTGTTTTTGGTTTCAGTTTCGAAATCCAAATACGCGTATTGTAGCATATCCTGAAAGCTGTATTCCGAATATGAAAACGTAAAAAATGCGTCTAGTAGCATATCCTGGAACTTGTATTCTGAATAATTTATGGGCATAAAAAAAAAAAAACAAAACATACAAAAAAAAAAATTCTGGGCATAAACAAAAAACATCCAATTCTAGGCAATTCATCACCAGAATCATCACCAACCATCCAATTCTGGGCAATTCATCACCAAAATCATTACCAGATTTATCAACATAATACCAACTACACCAAAATACCAGATTTATCAAAATCCAAATCAAAATATGAAATCAATATACCAACAAAATCAACACCAACATCTGAAATCAAAATTCAAATCAAAATACCAACAACACCAACATCTGAAATCAAAATCCACAACACCAAAAACCCATTCAAATCAAACAAAATACAAGATTTATCAACAAAATATCAGATTTTATTAATTAACAATTTTGGAAATCTGGAAATTTTTTAGGAAATTTCCAAATTTCCTCTCTTAAGCAGATTGGAAAGAAGAAGAATGGAAGAAGAAGAAGAAGAGATCGGCGGCTAAGGAGAAGAGATTGACGGCGAAGGAGCAGATCGGAAGAAGAAGAAGGGAGATTGGCAGCGAAGGAGTAGAGATCGACGGTGAAGGAGCAAATCGGAAGAAGAAGAAGAGAGATCGGCGGTGAAGAAGGAGAGATCGGTGGTAAAGAAGGAGGAAGAAGAAGATTTGGGAAATAAGAGGAACCGGGAAAGAAGAAGAAGGAGAGAGAAGCATGGGAAGAAGAAGAAGAAAAAGAGAGAAGCATGTGAAGAAGATTCCGACGATTGGAAAAGAAGAAGAGAGAAGCAAAGGAAGAAGAACTCTAATGGTTGTCGAGCAAGAAGAAAAGAAGAAGAAAAAAAGAAAAAAAAATTAGTTTGAAGAAGAACTCTGATGGCTGTCGAGCAAGAAGAAAAGAAGAAAAAAATAATAAAAAAAGTTTTTTATTTAGATTGAAAAACAAAATGGAAAACAAAATGAAAAACATTAAAAAGTTGTTTTGGAAAATTTTCACTTTTAACACCGATGTTGTTTTTGTTTTTATTTTTGTTTTAAAAATAAAATGAAAAACAAAATGGGAAACGTAAACGAACGCGTATTCGAAATTGGATTTGGAAAACAAAAACAAAAATACCCTTGTAAAAGGGTACCGAATGCAGTCCTAGCTTCTACAAGATCCTTATTGGGTGAAACAATAAGAAATTATTCCCTCTCTTAGAGCATCCCTAATAGGCCGGAATTGGGGACTTTTTTGACTATATTTAGGGAGCCACGATCGGAAAATGCTCCAATAGGCTCCCTATCCCGCTCCCTATTTTTAATTCCAGTCAAAGCCTCCCTAAATTTAGGGAGTTAAGACATCCTCCCTATTTTTCAATCCTCTCTCTTCAAATGAAATAGATGGTGAGGATGAGTCCACATCACTCATTTTCAATGGTCCAAATTCATTCTCCCTATTTTTTATTTAACTCAACTTATTTTAATTTAAACATAAATAATTCATTTAGTTTCCTCCATTTTATTCTTTTCCAACGGCTAGGCACTGGGAAATTCAATTTTTTTTTTTGAACCCAAATTGCTAGTTTGCAACAGCTATGTAAATAATAATATTTTAAATTTATTTAAAAATAATAATTTTTTAATTTAAAAATAATAATTTTTTAATTTAAAAATAAATAAATAATAATAGGGGACCATTTTTAGGGAGGCTTGGTCTTCACTCCTTATATGGCTCCCTATTCCTAAAAAGTACAATTGACTCCCTAAATCTAATGAAAAAATAGGGAGCCTTGTTGAGGATGCTCTTACCCTCTTTATCATTTCCTTTACTTTTTATTTAACAATCTAAATAAGAGAAAAAAAAAAAATCAACATATTTCCGTCGTTTCCTTTCTCATATCCCATTGAATCAAACATAGTGTTAGTGTTAACTTAATTGATGACATAATATAATGGAAGTAAATTGTATTAATAACTTGTTTTGACACGTATTAGTCTGCTCCATCAAAGCAAGAGGCAGAGAAAACCATTCACGAGAAAAACTTCGTGCACCCGGTGCACCATTCACCACCTTTGCTAATTGTTACACCGGATCACTTAAAATATAACAAACGACAATTATGTGAGTAAAAAAAAAAATATTAAAATATGTTTGGTGGATGGAAAGAGAAATTTTTTTAAAATTATATATTTATTTAAAAAATTTCACTTGTCAATTTTAACGTGCACCGGATGCACTCAAGATTTTCTCGCCATTTACTGTCACGTTGTGGAATTAAACAAGTGAAAATAAAAAAAAGAAGACAAAAGCATGACAATTGACAAAGACGTAGGGAAAGAAAAAGAGAGGCGCTAGCGTAGCCAACTTGGAATACCGAATACGAGAGAGAGAGAGAGAGTGCGTGGATTTTGCCCATATGTTTTTTTTTTCTTTCAAAAAAGTACAAACGCAAGCCAGCCAGAAAATTCTGGTTAAGCGATGACGCACCATTTTCTTTTCTACATGGAAGGCTCTTAAAAAATCGCTAACAAACACTCTATCGAAAAGATTATATATTTATTCGAGATATATGGAGATATAGAGAGAGAGAGGGAGAGGTGGGGGTTAAAAGTTTAAAACTTAAAACAGAGTCCTTTATATGGAAATGCGTGGAACCGTAAACAAAACACAAGAGACACGCTGGAGGAGAAAGAAGAAGAAAGTTTGGTGGTGAATTAACACAGATTGTTTTTTTTTTTGGCTCCATCTTTTGATATATTTTAGGCGACCGAGTCTGAGGGTGGTTTGATTTGTTTGTCACATATATGATCACGAACTTCACTGGTGCGTTTTTCAATTTTTTTTCAAGTTTTTTATTTTTTAAGGATGAAACTTATGGCGATTAGCTTTGATAGCATCGGTAGAGTATGTTTAATAAGTTTCGATTTCTAAATTTTGTCTGTTTTTATGTTGCTATCTATTTGGTTGCTTTGAAATTCTGGGTAAAATAAGGAAGTGAAATTCACGGGTTTTATGATTTTCTTTTTTTTATTATTATTAAAATATAATATGTAGACTTGAACTGAGAACAAATATTTGTATTGAGCATTTGAGCTGTGCCAAGTGAAGGTTTCAGTTCTATTTGGTACCAGATGATGAAAACTTTATCCTGTGAATGATCAGAGCCCTTTTCTTAATCTTTTCCAGATTTTGAGCAATCAAATGGAATCTTAATAATTTTATAGTTGGGAATGGATGGATTTTGTGTAATGTTTTATGGATACCTTGAAGAAGAGAAGTTGGAGGTCATTGGATATGAGCTTCATAAGTTCTCTTTGACCTTGTTGACTGGGTTGGGTAATTGGCTTTTTTATTTTATGATGTGATAATAGGTTGCTGGTGTTGAATTGTCTATTTGTTGAAGTTTGTCTGAGAATATTTTGTTGTGTTTATTAAGGGGTAATCTGTATCTTTTTCTGGGGAATGTAAAGATAATCTGTAGTTGTGTTTACTAAGGCTATGATTTCATAATTTATATCATGCCTTTGTGGATTACAGTCTTACAAGATTACAATTTATACTGAGTGGGTCAAGGTGGTGATAATGGAATGGAAAAGAAGTTTATAGATGTATATCTTATCTTTGTTTACAATATCTAAGATGACAAACTCATAGAGCTTATTTTCTTGTGAATTTATTTTCAGGATCATTTTTTTTAACTGAACCATGAACCACCCTCATATCTTTGCTGGATGGTTTGGAGCTGAGATAGCGAGACATGACGTTCTATCCATTCTGTTTGGCCCTCTGGATTTTGCTTGCACATTGCACAATTTGATGAATGAGCTGTAGTTTTTATGG
Organism: Acer campestre; assembly: GCA_954870605.1. NCBI lineage: Eukaryota > Viridiplantae > Streptophyta > Magnoliopsida > Sapindales > Sapindaceae > Acer > Acer campestre. The sequence goes on along the minus strand of OX940803.1, from coordinate 15,030,413 downwards.
GGATTAATTAGGTAGATAGTTAGTAGTAGTCTCTGCCATAGTTTTAGAATCGGATGTTGGTGAAACTACTCCTTTCATTTGTGGGAAACTCAAGGGCTATTGGTTCATTGGAAACATTTAAACAATTTCGATGTTTACATGGGAAAACTTTTGATATGAGAGGTTAAGGGATACAGCGCCAAAGATAAATAATACCCTTTTGGAATTTGGTAAGACACTATACTTAAAATTCAGAGATGGGCTTGCCTCAAGTGTCTTCTGGTGGTATTGCTGAGGAAATGGCAACATCACTGAGAACATTTGTGCAGCAAACACCACCCTCAATTGTTAATGCAACCAACTGTGATTTAATTGGGATGCATGGAGGAAACCTGGGCAGTCGAATGCAGGTGGATTTTCCATGCTCTTCTTTTGGAGATTTCACTAGGAAAATCATAGCAGAATGTCCGAAGGGATCTGATGCTTTGCATATTTTTAAAGAAGGTAGGTCAAATATACATTGGTTGAAGAATAGCTCATTGGGAGAACATGGGCGCTTCACTTCTAAAAGTGCGCAAAATATTCAAAAACCCCTTCCTAGGATAATGGGTTTTGAATCAAAAGCATTGCATACTCCTGCTGAGGCAGTCAATGGAAATCAGTCTTCGTCCACTGTGTTTAGTGTCACTGGCAATCCAGCTGAGGCCACTGGGTCATTAGTCAGGAAGCGATTACTGTCTCCTTTGAGTGGGATGCTTCTTCCTGATCAATTTAATGGCGATGCTCTGGACATTGGTGGTGGTAATCATCAGAGTGCTTTCCAAGACAAAAACCATAACTATCATCTATCTGTGTCACAAGAGCATAAGAAAGCTCATACTGGCAATTCCGATCATTTCAATCCTCCATCATGTTCTACATCAAGTTTTCCAGATTGGAGGAATTTACCAGATTATCGTTGTAGAGAAGATTTCAATTTTTTCAGTGCTGGTCCTGTGCTTGGGAACAACGAGCTGCAGTCTCATAGTCAGCTTATATCTTCATCTGGATGTAATTATTCTGGAGAAACAACTAAAGTAAGGTCACCAGCTGGCGCAATAGCAATACCAAAGAAAAAGGTGGTATCGCCTCCCCTGTCATTGTCTCCACTTGGTCCCAAATTCTCTGAAAGAATAAAATCTTCAGGAGGATGCAGAAGTGCCAGAAAAGAATTAGATGATAACTATATAACCTTGAAAGATATGGAACAATCACTTGATGGAACTTTCTCAGGCATTTTATCTTCCCAGAAGGATGAGGATTGTGGGATGCCAAGTAAATCATTAGAAGATTTTGACTATTTTCGGAGAAAGTTTGATCTGTTTACACCTGAGGTGGTTGCTTGTGGGACAGGATGGCATTGGGGGCAGAATTCGGACCTTAGCAGTCAATGTGTCAAATTGGCTAGAAGTGTCAGCGGACTGCCAGTTAGGAGGTCCTTGGTTGGCTCATTTGAGGAGTCCTTGTTGTCTGGTCGGTTATTATCTGGAAAAGTTAGTCAGGTTAGCACTCATATCTTATTATATAAGGTGGTAATCATGTTCTTGATTCATAATATTGTCCATGAACAGAGTTTCTACAAACATCTAATATTTGTTTGTCGTTTCTAATATTCAGAAAATTGATGGTTTCCTGGCCGTTCTTAATGTGACTGGAGGAAATTTCTCCCCAAAATCTCAGAAACTTCCATTTGCAGTAAATAGTGTTGATGGAAACAACTACTTGCTATACTATTCATCAATAAATCTTGCAGGGCATTTGCCATCAGACAAGTGTAGAGGCCCAAAAATGAAAAGGAGCCTTAGCATTGATGATTCACAAGCAGATAGAAGTCGCTTGCGTATACCTATGAAAGGGCGCATACAACTGGTAATTAATATTTTGTCCACAAGATTTATTAGTCATCAAATTTGGGACAGCATGATTCATGACTGCTGAATTTTATTTTTCGATGAATATGTTATATGGATGTTGGCATTGTATGTAGGTTAAATTTCATAACCTCAGAAGAGTGTTTTATTTATATCAACTTATTAGGACATATCATAACAATAGTTGATTGTTATGATGCATCCATGTGTGGTCCGCGTACTTGTTTGTTAAACTAGTAGGCTCTCACTTCGTTGTGGTTACTGCTTGTCGTTCTTTGTAATTACCATTACTTCCTTCAACTATGGTTACATCCCTGAATATTTTTCTTTCTATTATATTTGATTGAAGAAGATTCCCTTATCAAGTTTCAGTGTTCCATGACAGAAAAGGTTTAATTACCTAATCAATGTTATTAGAACAATGAAACTGTGAGATGAGAGATCGTTTCCAGATTTTTTTGTCAACACGTCAAAAACTTGGCTAAAGTGCTGTGACCATATAATATATAGATACACAAAATGTAGGATTAAACATGTTATGAAGAGACTCACAAGCCCACTTGAGAGGGAATTGTTATGAGATAAGTGAATTGTTATGAGACTCACATGACTATTTGTAAAAAGGTACTTTTTGCCATCTGCTGAATGGTATTTTTGGTCACATCTTGATATGATTTGTTGTTTTGTATATTTGTGTTTGTATAACCTTTTTTTTTTTTTTTAAAGAACTTAGATGTCCGTTATACCCTGACAGACTGAACTGGTTTCAGGTTCTCAGCAATCCAGAAAAGACTCCTATTCATACCTTCTTCTGTAACTATGATTTGAGTGAGATGCCTTTTGGTACTAAGGTAGGCCAAAGATTAAATTCTAGCATTTCATTAATTTGAGCCACATTTTTGTTTGAAAGAATCATTGGAACTTATCGTTATGATCGCAATTATTTATTTTATAGTTATATGTTCCCCTTATGTTTCTCTTATATTATTACATATATATACATAAACACGTGGTGTGTATATGGATACTTTTATGTTGATGCACCACCGTTTCTATGCATTTAAGAGCATGAAGTGTTTAAAAATATGCACAAACGGAAAAAGTTGGAAAAGCAAATAATGGCTTGTTTGACTCAATATAACCCTTTTAACATTCCATTCCCTGAGGGGAGAGTTTGATTGGATGTCCAGAAATTTAAGAGTGGTTCAGAAAGGGAATTTTCCAGGATCCTTTGGAAAAAATACACCCGTAGATGAATATTTTTTTGACACTGAACATTTATGTGCTCACATGCACAACCGACAGAAAAAAAATGCATGAGGTGAGGAAGGTTTGATGGATAAGTTTGTAGGCTGTGCAAGTGGTACCACTGGGCCTAAATGAGGTGACTCCAATGTCAGCATGAACTTTATGGTTCCAAACTTCAGTTTGAGTGCGAACTCCCCCTCAGTTTTCCTGTCCAAGCTGTTTCACTTTTTGTTGTTTTCAGCTTGTTTAGGTTTTTCTCTAGATTGGTTGAGATGATAATCCAAACTGTGTTTTGGGTTGAGGTTGAACTTCCTTGAGTTCAATCAAGTGGCAATGATCTGCGGTCTGTATGATATATTCGTTGGTCTGATCCTCTATTCTGTGTTTAGTTTCAGAATGTTCTATCTACTGCTTTTGAATTATTAATATTACTGGAATTGGCAGAGATTATTATAATGATTGTTTTCTTTGAACCAAATGCATATTCAAATAGACATTTATCCGTCAAAAAATCACTTTAGCCTCTTCTGCTTCTGCACCACCTTCTTTATCTGGAGATGGAAGACAGAGAGATGCTGTTATAAAAAGTGAGATCAAGCCATCTTCTGCCCCAGACATTGGTCATTCCTTATCACTTAGCAGAGAGTTTTCCAGTTCAAATGAACTTGATATTGTGCATCAATCTCCAAATGAGACTACAAAAGAGATTGAAATTGAAGGCTCAGGCTATAATAGGAATCATGCCAATAATTCTCATGGATTCCACATAGGTGAACATATGAACACAGGTGGGAAGGACAACAACAGCCCGTCAAACACATGCCATGGAAGTGTGAACAAATCTGTAAATAGTCCTATAAAGGTCAATGGGAATTCTACTGCTGCTGGTGTTTTGCGCTATGCCCTTCACCTCCGCTTTTTGTGTCCTTTGCCCAAGAGATGTTCAAGATCCGTCCAGAGGTGCAAATCTGATCCTTTATGTGCACCAACAAGAAATAACAAGGATAGTGAAGGGGAGCGACGCTTCTACTTGTATAGCGATATGAGGGTGGTATTCCCCCAACGCCATTCAGATGCTGACGAGGGCAAGGTACCCTTCTTTTACCTGTCTCCTACTAATTGGTTTGATTCTGTTTCTGTTAATGTGTTGTTTCCAGTCAACTGTTCGTGCATCTAGTGTAGTACATATGACATCCATTGCCTGTTTGCATTTACTTGCAGTTTGACAATTGTCTGTTAGGGTATACATGGAGTTGCTAGGGTATATTTTGACGACTTCATAATAAGAATTAAGCACTGAAAGTTATGCTTCTGATGTAATTTCCTTTGCCTAAGAATTTAATTCACTTTCACATCTTGTACTTGAAAGCATTCTACGAAATGGATGCCGGATCCTTCAGTTTATGTTGACCCTGGTCCGGTCTAACAGGAATGTTGTTTCATATTGCAGTTACATGTGGAATATGATTTTCCATCAGATCCAAAGTACTTTGACATAAGCAACTGAAATGCAAGTAAAAGCTGGTTATTCATTTCTGTAAATATATATATGCACATGCTGCTTTCTAGTCATCTTATCCTCTTCCAATTTATTTGTATGTAAATAGTTTTATTAATAATAGATAATTTAATTTATTGGTTTCATGTCCTTTTAATGGTCATTTGTCTCGATTCACTCTCCTTGTCTAGGTGATAGGTAGTTCACCATTTGCATTTAATTGTTGAAAATTGCTTTTGCTTGGGCATTAAATTCTAGTTTGTCCCATTCTGATGACACAAAGCAACACAGTCACATATCATCTCTAGACTCTAGAGCTATATATATATATATATATAATATTAGTCCTTTGCTTGCTTAATTATTATGGGAGAAAATGTACTTCCTTACCATCCAATATATATAAATCAAAAGGAAGACTTCAAAATATGATTTCTTGTTCAGTATAAGAACTTGTTAGTGTTATTGAAAACATAAGTGCTATAAATGAATAAGACACGTAATTTTATGTAAAATCAAAATGGTAAACTTTGTAATTTGCCTAATTCTACATGGCTAGTGAAAAATGAGTGTGAATTAACTTATAAGTTTTGAGTTGCTTTAGCCAACAAGGGTGTAGCTCAACCAGGTAGATGGATGAGTTTAGGGTTTGGATAAATGATTCCCAGGTCAGCGGCTCGAATCATACCAATAATGTAATAGATATTGTAAAAAAAAAAAAAAAAAAAAAAAAAAAAAAATTATGAACCCAAATTAGAGCATGAAGAAGAATTTGAAAAGGAAAAGCAAGGAAAACACATGACATGTTGAGATTGTGCTAATAAGCTTCCAATCATTATTATACTTTTTCAACATGTTTCTAAGAAAGAGTTGTATGATCATATCACTTTTTGCATGTCACTCATATCATATTTTCTGTTTTTTTGGGGGGTCATTTTGTCTAAAGTAAAATATCTTTTTTGACACTCCGTTTTAAGAAGTTAAATTTCTAAATACTCCATTTTATTTTAATATTGTTTATTTTTAAAAAATTAGAAGAGAGAAAGTTAGAAGTTACACATAGAGTGAGAGAGAGAGAGAGAATGAAACTTGATATCGATTTCCAACAATCTATCCACTGAATTTTACAAAATGGAATGTTACAAGTTGAAATTTACATAATGAAATTAAAACGAACAAATTCTCTCTCTCGATAACTTTCTAACTGCAAACTTTTTCTCTCGTCCAATTTTTTTAGTCTCTCTCTCTCTCTCTCAACAATGTAAAGCGATATTTGGAAAAGGAGTAAAGAGAAACCTAATGGAAATGGAGAAGAGAGAAAAACCTAGTGGGGAGATAAAGTAGAAACATACAAATGGTATTTTGGTCACACTACGGGTAAAGTTGATAAGATCATAAGAATAGAAAAGTTATCGGGGATGAATAAATTTAAAATTTATCATAATTTAAAGTTCTAGAAATCGAAATTTCCTCTAATATTATCACATATAAAAGAATGCAGTTGTTTTTATATACATAAAAGAAAAAGAAAAAGAGAAATTCTAAATACACATTCTCTCAATCCACTCTCTCTTTTTTCTTTGATAAGTGTCAATATTTTACATTTTGATATGAAAGTTGAGATATAATAAATGATTTGTCTGGTTATATTATTTATAATTCAAACAAAACATTCTCTTCCTAAATTGCCCTTTCTTTTTTATTAATTATAATTTATAATTTCTTTCATCTAATTCTTTTCTTTTCTTCTTTAAGATATGAAAAAAATATTTGATTTTTCTCAAAAATCCTTTTGTCTTTTTTTACTCATAAACATCATTTATATTCCTTCAAAAACATAATTTATACCAAATATAATTTGCAATCTATTTAATCTAATTCTCTATGGAATCTTTTTTTTTTTTTTTAATAATTCTAAACATCATTTAGTCTCTTTTAAAAAACATAATTACTTAAAAAAATAATTTATATTTCCACTTATTTCATTCAACATTTATTTAATATGAAAAAATTGATTGAAAAAATTATCACATACATATACACATGAAAACATACATTGTAAAAATCATCACACTCATATACACATGAAAACACACATACACACACATATATATACACATAAAAACACACATACACACATATATACACTTGAAAATAGGCTTGGCGCGGTTCTGGTTCGATTCCGGTTCCGGTTCTTCGGATGGATGGAACCGGAACTGGAACCGGCGATTCTGAACCGATTTATTTTTTATTATTTTTATTTTTATTTTTTTTCCTTTGTTAATAAAAAATAATAATTTAGACTTGTATTAGTTGTATAGTTGTATTGTAAGTTGTAGTTGTAATATTAAAATAAAAATATACAAAATGACAAATTACAAATTACATTTCATTGGGTATTTGGGAATTAGGTCACCTGAAATTCGATAATAAATAAATTACAAATTACAAAATTAAATTAAAATAAAACTTAAAATAAATGTAAAGCTATTAGCTTTGCACTTAATTTTTACCACAATTAAGTTGCTTACATATCCTCTTGGGGGATTTAGAGGAATCAAATGCCACGTAGTTCTCTTACCTTTTATTGTATATTTGGTGCCATCTGTAGTCTGTAGTCTGTACTGTAGATCTGCTATTTCGGCCCCGTTACTCCTGTTTCTGGTTCTTCGTCTTTGAAGAAGTTGTATGTTGGGTCTTGTTGAAGTTCTTATTGTCTATATTGTGCTTTCGTCCAATCATCTACACAAACTTTCATTTGTAGTGATTTTGGAGTTAAGCAAGAACGCTGTTCATCCAGAATATTTCCTCCGGCGCTGAACTCTTGTTCCACCGCTACCGTAGAAACTGGTGTTGAAAAAATATTTTTGGCTATCATAGCCATGATTGGATAGTACACTGCGTGCTCTTTACAATATTGTAAGATTTTAAATTTTTTCCCTGGCGTATCTTCTATAAACTCAAAAGGAGTATTTAGATAAGATTCCAGCTCGAAATACTTATTGGTGTTTGATGAAGAAGAACATCTAGGTTTTTTGGATTTTTTGGATAACATACTATACCCTAACTCTATAAATTAGGAGGAGGAGGATGTTGGGGGCTGAGATGTAGTTTGTGTATGTGTAACATCTAAGTTCAGTGACGATCCGTAAACTGTAAGATATTTATCATATAAATTATACAATAATTTTTTAACTCTAGCACAACATGCATCAAAATCATATTCCATTTTTAAACCTTTGACCCCATAATAACCATTTAGATAATAAGACATACTATCTAATTTACAACGTGGATCAAAAACCATGGCAATCAAATAAATATTTGGAAACTCCTCATAATAATCTAACCATTTTAGTTTTATAGCATAAACGGTTTCCCCTATTGATATGTCGGATTCACAATGAGAAAATGCATCAGCAATATTAATATTTTCAATAATAAATAAATGAGTTGTAGGATAATAAACACAAGATAAATTTTGTGTAGCATTATGAAAGACTTTTAACAAATTGAAAACGTTGTAACAAGCATCCCAATGTGATTGATAAAGTTGAAGGTGGGTAACATGAAATTGAATAAAAGAAACTAATAAATCCCTATAGTCATAACTTTGAGCAAGCAATTTATAAGTAGAATTCCAACGTGTTGAAACATCACGAGAAAATCTAACGACATGTCTACCATTTTGTTTACAATATACCCATGCATTCATTGTAGAAGAATGTTTCCACAAAAACATTAGGACTTTTTTAATAGGTAGAATAAAATGTTTAAGAGTTTCTAATCCTTTTTGAACACATAAATTTAAAACATAGAATGCACATCTTTGATGAAAAAATGTACCACCAAGATAAGGTTTGCATAAATCAAGTAAATATGGAATAATAACGGTATTGGCAGAAGCATTATCAAAACTAATTGCAAAAATTTTGTTTTTAATTTTATACTCTGAAAAAATAATTCTAAGCTATTTAAAAATATTATGAGCAGTGTGTGCATCATCAAAAACTCTAAATCCAAGAATTCTTTTCTGGATATTTCATGTAACATCCATAAAATGACAAGTGACACCCAAGTATGAATGCGATCGCCAATGGTCAGTCCATATGTTGGCAAATACGGAAACACAACCGTTATATTTTTCAAATAATCTTTCTAACTTTTTTTTTTTTAAAATAAATCTTTTCAAGTGTTGATGTGAGGGTGGTTCTAGGAACACGGCATGCAGCAGGGTTTAATGCTCATCGATAATAATTAATAAGACCAACCCTTTCACCAAAACTAAATGATAGGTGTTCTACTTCTACCATTCTTGCTAATTCTTCTCTATTTTGTTCATCAGTATAACGAAATAATTGTTTGTTAGGAGTAGCGTACCTAGGAATTTGTGTTTGTGACCTCGATCTGGTCTCTGCTTCTGGATATTTAGCTAAAATATGCATCCGATAAGTGCCATGTCCTCCAGATTTATGCCACTTATATACTTTGCTACAGTAATTGCAAGCTACTGCAAAGCTCCTATCTTCTTACCTAATTTTCTTCATATGTTTTATGAAGAGATCAGATTTGCTCTGTCTCTGTATCAGATCTTCCTGCTCTTCTGGTTCCTGTGGATCAAATCCAAAATCTGGAGGTGTATCAATATAAGGCATATTTTCTGACTGGCTTGTCAAATTGGGGGGGGTGGGGTGGTGAGGGGTCATCAGGATCGGGTTCTGAAATTATTAGAGGGGGAGTAGGAGAGTTTAGACCTAAGTCTTCAGCATATGTCCGGCGTGATAGGCGGTGTCGTCACGACCGAGATTATCGATCATAAGACCCTTACCTCTCATCGAAATTGAACGCCTAGGACCGTCACGGCCGTGACCCCTTCCACTTCCACTTCCACTTCCACTTGCCATTTAAAAATTGAATTGTAAAATAAATTGCAAATAAAATTAAATGCAAAATTGCAAATAAAAAAAATTGGAAATAAAATATATTGCAAATGAAATAAATATTAAAAATTTAGTAATTGACAATATTTGGAAACTTGGAGAGTTGGAGAATTGAGAGAGAAATTAGAATTAGAGAGAATTGGGAGGAAATTGGAGTGAGGAAAAATGGGGTGGTTGGGGGTGGGTGGTGGGGTATTTATAATAAAAAAAAAAATAAAAAAAAAATAAGGGAGCTGTTGGAGACCCCAACGGCCTGCTGACGTCAGTAGACCGTTGGGGGGCAACACGACCGTTGCACTCCAACGGTTTGAATTTTTTTTTTTTTTTTTTTTTAAAAAAACAAACGGCCAGTTAGAACCGAAACCGGAATCCGGTTCGAACCGGTCGGTTCCGAAAATATTAGAATCGGAATCGAAACCGGAAAACCGGTTTCGGTTCCGGTGGTGAGGGGTCATCAGGATCGGGTTCTGAAATTATTAGAGGGGGAGTAGGAGAGTTTAGACCTAAGCCTTCAACATATGTCCGGCGTTGCAAATACTCGTGATAGGCGGTGTCGTCACGACCGAGATTATCGATCATAAGACCCTTACCTCTCATCGAAATTGAACGCCTAGGACCGTCACGGCCGTGACCCCTTCCACTTCCACTTCCACTTGCCATTTAAAAATTGAATTGTAAAATAAATTGCAAATAAAATAAATTGCAAATAAAATTAAATGCAAAATTGCAAATAAAAAAAATTGGAAATAAAATATATTGCAAATGAAATAAATATTAAAAATTTAGTAATTGACAATATTTGGAAACTTGGAGAGTTGGAGAATTGAGAGAGAAATTAGAATTAGAGAGAATTGGGAGGAAATTGGAGTGAGGAAAAATGGGGTGGTTGGGGGTGGGTGGTGGGGTATTTATACTAAAAAAAAAAAACAAAAAAAAAATAAGGGAGCTGTTGGAGACCCCAACGGCCTGCTGACGTCAGTAGACCGTTGGGGGGCAACACGACCGTTGCACTCCAACGGTTTGAAATTTATTTATTTATTTTTTTTTGAAAAAAACAAACGGCCAGTTAGAACCGAAACCGGAATCCGGTTCGAACCGGTCGGTTCCGAAAATATTAGAATCGAAATCGAAACCGGAAAACCGGTTTCGGTTTCGGTTTCGGTTTCGGTTCCGGTTCCGGTTCCGGTTCCGGTTTTTCTTATTCCGGTTTCGACCGGTTCCTCTGGTTCAAACTGGAACCGAGTCAGGCCTACTTGAAAACTCACACACATATATATATATATATACACTTGAAAAAAAAAACACACACACACATATATATATACACTTGAAAATGTTTAATGTTTTGTTTGAGTTGTAAATAATATGAACAGACAAACCATTCATTATGGCTCAACTTTCATGTAAAAAAGTATAATATTAACACTTGTCAAAGAAATAAGAAAGAATCTGTTGAGAGACTATATTTAGCATTCCTAAGATAAAAAAAGCATAGAGGGCCTAAAAAAACTTCTTACTTTAAAACCGTAGCGCACTAAACGTGCACAGCTAAGGATTCCAATGACATGTCGTTTGTATTGTATCTTAAATTAAAACCCTACGTGTCGTGTCAACCTTTTTATTTATTTATTTATTTATTATTATTTAAGTTTTAATATAACAAGAAAACTAAAATATTGCAAACAAGATATATAGAGCAATTAAGTAAGTTAAAGACCTCGCAAGACGATGTTAACCCAGCAGTATGCCCCTGAGTCCCTCGTATCAACATTATGAGGGGTTGTGGGTTCGAATCATATCTCATTTCCTAAATAAGTGCTCTAAAATTAATAATGTCTGTATATGGTAGATGAAAGAAACGAGTGACGTTTGATGAAATTAATTCCATTTGCATTTGCATTAATCGGATGAAACCTTATTTATGAGTATAATTGTCTCATTTAAATTGCCAACCCTACGAACGCCACCTCTAGTCATCAAGAATTCAAGATGGTGGCTGGTGGCTTCTAATTAATAAGCATCATCTTTCTATTCTTATGTAGCATATCCCTAACCTATCCAATTTTTTTTGTTTTTGTTTTTTTTTTTTGTTTTATATGCCATTTACGGTGACAGCGATTTGAATGAGTCACGATATTTTTATAGACCATTTAAAGCTATTTGTCAATGCATATTGTTTTTGTCACGTGGGAAACAAATTGTTCTATGCAAAAGAAATTTGAAATCAAGACGGTATTAATATGATAATTTCTAATTTGATGTATACTTTTAATTATGATGTTGTTTTTTCCATTGAATTGGTAATAACCAAATTGTGCTTTAGCTTTAAGGAATGTTTGGAGTTTGTTGTTATGTGTTAGAATGAAAGTCATGACAAATGTAATTGTATATGCAAATAACGTATAAAATTATTCCACATACAAATGGTAGCAAACTCAAACTGATATTCTTAGAGAAATCCTAGTTGATGCCGGTACTCACTACTCAATTGGAATAAAGGATTTCGTTTCACTTTTTTTTTTTTTTTTTTTTCATATATATATATAATATGAATTAAGTTGGATTTCTAACTTTAGAAACTCTCCTATAAACGCTGACCAAGATTTCTAACATCTTCCCACCAATAATATTACACCCCATTTAATTGTAAAATAAAATAGGAGAAAGATTGAGATAAATTTTTTATGATAATTGGTTCAATGGATGTATATTTGATTTTAGATAATTGTATTAGAGATGAGAATATGCATTTATTAATTTGTTTTTTGCCAAATTGGAACCATATTTAATATATATGTTGATGTGTCACTGGTTAGAAATCTAAAAAATACATATTTGCATTAGAGATGCTCAAGTACAGTAACTTCAATATGGAGATGACATGACAATTTTTTATTTTAGAGAATATAGAGATGAGTTTCTCAATTGAAAAACTCTCATAGAAATGTTAATTAGGATTTCTAACTATTTTCACCAATAACATTACAGCAAATCTAACTGTAAAATAAAATATGAGAGAGAGTAAAATGTTTTATTGCATATTTGATTTTAGATAATTGCATTATAAATGAAAATATGTATTTTTTTATTTTTTTTTTAAAGTGGATCTATATTCAATAGAAATACTCATGTGTCACAGCTTAGAAACTCAAAAATGCATGATAGCATCGGAGATGCTTTGATAAATTAATATTTGAGCCAAAACTATAAGTAGTCCTAAAATTAGGAGAGTATTCAAAAAATGTTTTTTTTTTTTTTCTCAATAACTTCACTATTTTTATCCAAGATAAGTGATTTTTGGACAAAAATACCCTTATTGCATTTATGACATGTGAGAGAAATATTTTTCTTTCAATCATCTTCATCGATCTCCATTGATGAAGGTTTGTTAAACCTCTATCAATGGAGGTCCGCGAAAATACCTCCATCTAAATTTTTTTTTCCAGATCTTCAAAAGGAGATCCGTTTCCAGAAACTTTATACTATGAATTATCAATATTATTACACGATGAAATATCAACACTGTGTAATGATGTTGATATTTTATCGTGTAATCATGTTGATATTTTATCGTATAAAGTTTTTGAAAACATTTTCAAATGACTTGAGGGAGAAAAACGATATCAATTTTCACTCATAATATACCGTTGGAATCGTTCGGCGAGGAGAACAATATATAGAAAAGAGAAACACGAATGGACGAGAGAAACAAGAAAAAACAATGAAGAGAGAGAAAGTCTAAATGGAGATTCAAGTTATTAAAATTGATTAAAGTGAAAAGTTAAAATTGATGAGAGATAAAACTTAAAAAGAAAAAGAAAAAGATAATAATTAAAAATGATGGATATAAAAGTCAACGAAAGAATTTTAAAAGGCATTTCCGTCGAATCACCTATACATACATATATATATATATATATAAACAGTAGAGAGCTTATTTTGATAATCTAATTTATTTATTTTACACTTCTTTTCTAAAAACACTTTATTCTCAAAATTTAAATTTTAAAAAATTCTAAAGAAACTTCATTTTGTTACAAGATTATCCTTTTTATCTTTTTTGAATTAAATTATTAAAAAAAGAAATTATCTCTCCTAAATCATTAGATTAATTATTACATATTAAATACTCTCTCCTAAATATTTAATTACCATATTAAACTCTCTATCCTCCAATAAATATCTCTAATTTTCTATCTCCATTATTTCTCAAGCAAGACTAACAGTTAAGGGGAAAAAAAAAACTTACTAATAAGCTTGATTTTTAGAAACCATATGTATGTAAAAAAAAAAAAAAGTACCTTTTTTTTATTATTATTTATAAAAAAAAATCGAAATATGAAAAGAAAAAAAATTGTTACTCTCGTAGGTATGTGATTGCCTAGAGAACTTTAATTTTTTCATTAGTCTTAGAAATTTTGAGTTTAATCGAATCTAATTGAAACAATTCAAGCTTTCATATATCATTTTTTTTAAAAAAAAAAAAAAAAAATTGACTTTTTAATATACATATATATATATGTATATTACTGTTAGTAAAAAACTAAAATATTCATAAGTTTTTTTTTTTCTTTAACTATTAATTAGATATTGATAAAGAAAGTATGGAAATATGATATATATTTATATATATATAATTAAAAAAATGGAAAGAGATTAATCAGGATAGAGTATTTAATATGGAAATAACAAATTTAAGGAAGAGAGTTTAATACGTAATATTTAATCTAATGATTTAGGAGAGAATTTTTTTTTTTTTTTTTTTTTTAACAAAGTAATTAGTTTGGATTGTCTTTAATTTTTTTTGTCTTGTTTAGTAATTTTAGTTTAGGTTAAAATTGTTATTAATAAAAACAAAATCAATTTGGAGTTTGAATAGATAATTTGTGGATCGTAAGGAGAAGCTCTCTAGATAGTTAACCTATTGAGAATGGATAAATGTGAACAACCTTGTAATCTTAGGGATAAATACTGTAATTTCCTATTAATTTCTTCCTCCCAAAATCAAAATTCTAAAATAAATAAATAATTTTTTTTTAAAAAAATAAATAAATAACCAATAATAATAACCGAGTTCAAAGCCTACCCGAGTACCATGCCTAATTTCCAAGAGATGAGAAGGAGTACATTTATTTGCATGGAAAAAATTACATCAATATTCCCAAGAATTTAGCAAGAGAATTGACACACCATTTTTCACGATCACATCATCATCGTGGGCCTCGCGGCCCTTGAAAGATTCCTCACATTTCTCTTCCATAAATACATACATATTCTTTTTCTCTATCCTTAAACCTTGCTTGTCTTTCGCTCTAGCTATAACCCTATAACATCTCCCTCTGTTTCTGTGCTCTGTTTTTCACCCAAAACATTTTTCAAACTCAGACCAGTTACAGTTGATCTCATGAAGACCCAGAAGCTTTTCTATTTAACTCAAATTTGCTTGAGAATATTAGCAATTGCAACCTCACTGGCCGCAGCATCTGTCATGTTCACTACCAGACAATCCACCTTCGTTTTCGGCACCAGATTCGAAGCTCGATACAGCTACTCTTCCGCTTTCATGTAATAGAAATAGAACACACCCGCCCTCTACTGTAAATTTAAATCTCATTTTCTTGAATTATTAACAATGTTTGTTTGTTTGTTTGTTTGCTTTTCAGGTTCTTTGCTATTGCAAATGCTGTTGCCTGTGCTTTTTCTTTTCTGTCCTTGTTATATATCTTGATAATGTGTCGACAGCACTCAAACCCTACCCACTATTTCTTCTTGTTCCTTCACGACTTGGTATTTAATATTATACAAAAAATATATATAAACGTGATGTTGATTAATGATTATAAAATTTAGTTTTTCTGATCTGGGTTTTCATGAATGTGGCAGCTGATGATGTTGTTGGTGCTGGCTGGATGTGCGGCGGCAACAGCGGTAGGATACATCGGAAAGTATGGGAACAGCCATATTGGTTGGATGGCGATTTGTGGGCAGTTCGGGAAATTCTGCAACAGAGTGACGAGTTCTGTCATTCTATCGTATTTGTCGGTCTTGTTCTTGCTGGTTCTCACAATCGCCAATGCAAGTAGATCCAGACAAGTGATACCCCCAGTTGAATGTTGATGTGGTCATCAAATCTCGATCCTTTTTTTAGAATATCTCTATCTACTTCTCTTTTTAGTAGATATTTCAATTTCTTCTCCTTCTTGTTGTGTAAGTTGACGATTATTATTGCTTTCCATAATTATGTTAACGCTAAATTTGATTGCTCTTTAATCTTATCACCAACCACAGTGGACGGTTGCAAATTCAATTTTAAATTATCACTTTTACGTTTTGGTTAATATTATAAACCTCCCCGCACATTTGAACTATTATTAGATGTAAAGTTACAACTGCTTTTATTTTAGAAACCTCTCCTATGGACTAACACCGTTAGCATTCCATTTTTATTGACCGAGTTTAACCGTTAAAAAATCCAAAATATCTCTATTTAAACTTCAATTATATGAATTGACCATTATATCTTTATACTTTTACCAAATGAAATAATAAACTGATACAAAATGCTAGAATGTTAACTTGCAAAGGAAAAGTTATTTTGTAGACATTTTATCTCTAAAAATAACAAAATTACAAATGAATCAAAAACATTGAAAATAAACTAGAATATGTATTTATTTATTTGTCTTTTTTATATAAATCCTAACAAATACTCATTTTCAATACTTTTGGTTTATTTGTAATTTTGTTATGTTTAGGGATAAAATTGTCCACAAAATAACTTCTCCTTTACAAGTTAACATTTCTGCCTTTATATTAGTTTATTAATTTATTTGGTAAAAGTATGAGGGTATAATAATCAATTCATACAATTGAAGCTTAAATATGAACATTTTAAACTTTTTAATAGTCAAACCTAGTCAACACAAACGGAATGCTAACAGTGTTAGTTTATAGAGGAGGTTTCCAAAATAAAAGCATTTGTAACTATACATATAATAATAGTTCAAAGGTGAGTGGAGGTTTATAATATTATCCCTTAATTTTTTTAATGAAATAATTAGGGTTAATGATTCATGTTACGGTGTCATGTTTAATTTTTTATCAACCCTAGTAACATTACTCGTATATATATATATATATATGACAAAATGCATTCTTTGGCAATTAATTCGTTAATTTCACAAACATCCCTTGACTAATCAAAAAGTTAACAGTCCAGAAGTAAAATCCTGTTTTCATCCATTACATTTCCATAATTATGAAAATAATTATCTAACCCAAAAATATTTTAAATTAAAAAATCAAGGGGTTAAAGTCGATCTATAAACTTCATCGCGGTGTTGTCTTTCCTTTGGTTCTTGAAGAAACCTCCTCCATAAATTGGAGGAGACCGTCTCATACCCTCTTTAGAGTTTTTTTTTTTTTTTTTTGGAAAACCTCTATTTATAAAAGGTCTACTTGCTGCCTAATAGAGGTTTAAATAAATAAAGGTTTGTAGAGCTTTTGAGACAGTAGAAAGCCCAACCAACCAAACAAGCACTTAGTGGTGTAATTTAACTCATTAATTGCTAATTACTAGTTTAGTGTAATTTTCCATTTATTTGTAATTAGAATAAACTTTTTTCAATATATATATATATTTGAAAATTTTCTTAAATGAAACTCCTCCATGAAATTTTAGTAATAAGAATAAAAAGATATAAATGAAAATAATTTATAATATATCCAACTTTAACAAAATTTTAAATTTTCATCAGGGGCGGAATCAGGAGCTTGAAGTGACTTAAAATTTATAGTACTAAAATGTAAAAAATTTATAAATTTTGTAACAATAATATTTCTTTTATTCATTGGGCCCATTAAGGTGCACCAAGCCCAAACAAACCAACATTGATCACAAACAATGATGAGCTAATCTAAATAACTTTTGAATCAATTCGGTTTTCACAAGCTCAATACATAAATAGACATGGTATGGAAAGGATGTAAAGAAGATAGAATTAAATGTAGTAAGCAGAAAACATGAATTACAAACCATATTGCTAAAGTAAATGCTCTCCTTCTTGGAATGAATTCCATGGGCATATTTCACAAAACGAAACCAAAGTACAATGTGAAACTCTAGTCAACTGTGACTCTGTTATTTCTTTCGTAAATAATGTTAAGAGAACTTGTACAGTTTACAAATTTAAAGACCATTTCCGTGAGCGCTTTTATTATCTGATGGTATCATGAATTCTATTTAATCAAATGCCTACCGATATCATAACTTTATGGTGATACCACTGAACTATCTTTTCAAGGCAAAAAGCTAACACCTCAGGCGGCCTCAACTACTTATTACTTTCTGTTTTTTCACACTCTGCAAAATAATCTTTATGAAGCTTTTAGCCCCCCAAGTCTTAAAGAAAGTCATGAACAAAAAAAAGACAAGCGACGACGTTCTGATCAAAAGAATAAAACAATAATAATTTATATTTGAAAAGGACTACCAAATCCTAGGTTTCATGAGGCAAACAGCTGTCTTATTTCATTTTCCAAGTTTGAACAAAAGAAAAGGCCGGGCAATTTCTCTCTTATAAACACACAATATAGGTAGGTTTATAGTATACTCCAATACACAGGGTAAAAGTGTAATTATACCTATATTGTGTGCTTACTTGAAAAAATTCGGCCATAAACAGGGACGTCTCGAGGCAATAGTTTTAGTTTTATAGCAATGCCAAGGGTCAGTCAATAAAGCAAAGGCAGGTAAATATAGAGAGGGGTAGGTGTATCCGTGTAGGTCCTTGTTTGCTAAGGCAACAGCCAGCAAAAGATTGTTGGGGGCATACCAGAAAATGAATGCACATGCTTTTGAACCCCATTTTCATACATTTATCATCTCCCAGATTGATATCAAACCACCAAACTAGTGTCTCAATCACAACCAAATATGTATGAGAGAGAGATGGATGATGGATCGGGCAAAATCCTCTTGAAAACCTACAAAATTGACAATAAATTCCAGGGTGCAGTTCGGCAACAAAGACAAATGTACATAATCTAAATCTATATCCCCAATAACTTCTCATTAGAAAGATCTATCAAGCTTACAAACTTCATATCATAATTAAACCCAATACCACATTTCCTACTAGAACCAGATGAGATGTCTGCAACTCTTAACTCGTAATTCTCCAGAACTCTTCCCTTCCCGTATGAACGTGGTAATTACAGGTAGTCGTTCCTGAGGACCTGATGGGAAGAATTGAATGACTCTTCAGATGGTTTCCGACCTGAATGGGGAAACATTACCAACCCTCGCAATCACTTTCTCACATACCAGAAAAATGACATTTCCCAATCTCTTTACAGAACAAACAATTGAACATCAATGATCAACAAAGAAAAATAGCAATAAACATTAAATCCTTCAGTGCTTTGCACAATAGAAGCCACCACATCACCCCAATAGTATCAAAGTTTACAAATTTCCTGACGGTAGGTGGTGGATGGTATTCATCTATCAAGCTTCTCAGAATCGTTAGAAAAGAAAAAACAAAATAAAATCCTTTTAGTCAATAAAGAAAGAGACATCTTACAAGACATACTCAATAAACCTTGTAATATAACATAATTAAATAGGCTTGATCACACACACTAGTCAGTGTCAGCTACAAGAAAATATAATGCACAAGTTGAAGCTAGTTGGCAATACAGCATAACTTTTATCATATAACCCTTGGAAAAAGAATTGAGTTCCAATCCAATTAGGTAACCAAACTACGATTATTGTCTCTACAGAGAAGGTTTTCACTGGCAATTGATTAGCAACATTTACTTGGTAGACAAATTAACACAATATGAACAAAAATGAAAATCAAGAATCAAAGTAAACATAACTATTGTAAATACAAATCTAAGAATCATCCACATACTCCTTTACGATAATGTTATTGATTGATGACCTCTTTAATCATCAAGGTCTGGCGAAAACACCCCAAATTTTACCGCGACCTAGACTTTCCAGCAGCTTCTTAGCCCCCTCAACATCCATCTCAACAAGTTTCTGCAGGTGTACACAAGCACCAGCTGCAACCATTTGTTTCCTGCATTTACTAGAATGAGCAAGAGCAGCCAATACAGCAACAGGGTATTTCCTATCCAAATTCTTAATCGAAGGATCCAACAACTGAACTGCACACACAATCCCTCTCCCGTCCCTTCGAAAAATCTTTCTATTACCCGCATACAACAAAAGTGTTGACAGTGCTTTTGCTGCTGATTCTTTCTCTTCAGCAGCCTTACCATCCAACATTTTAATCAAAGGTTCAATGCACCCACATTCACCCATTTCTTTCCTTGATTTGGAGCTAATACCCATCTGGTGAACAGCTTCAGCAGCTGCGATTCTCACACCTAAAACCCCACAATTCAACACATTTACAAGCCTAACAACAAACCCATCACAAACCAGAACTTCAGCAATTGGGTGGCAAGAAGCCAAGTGCCTTAACAACTCAACAGCCACTTCAAGACTCCTAACAGTGGGAGCTGAATCCCAGAAATTCTTCAAAGACTCAACCCCTCCTTCTTTAACAATCAAAAGCTTCAAACTTTCATCATCCAAAACCAAATTACAGAGACACCCAATTGCATTTTCTTGGGCCAATGCAGTCCCCGAAGCCGCTAGACCAAGAAGCACCAAAACCGCATTCTCCTCTATAAAATTCTCTCTATTTTCACTGACAACAGCAAGATTTCTCAAGACCCCAGCTGCAAAAGCCTGTGAACCGGGTGTGCCTCCCTGACAAATTTCTAACAAAGACGAAATTCCTCCTCTTGAACCAATTGCTCTCGCATTTTCTTTCGAAAAGCTCAAAGCTTGCAAAGCAACACAAGCTTTTTCCTTAGAAAACCCACTTCCCGATTCAAGAACCCGAAGCAAGTGATTCAACAGAAGCAGACCTTCAGCGATCAAAACGTGTTTGCTGCTATCGACCGTGGAGATCCTAGAAAACGCTGCGACAGTTTTTTCTTTCATTTCTAACGAGCTTGAATCCATTAACTTCACGAGCACTGGAACCACACCCTGAGCCACAGCGATCATCACATTTTTATCGTCTTCTTGTAACATGCCCAGCAACGCGTCCATAGCTGAGTTCTTGGAGTCAACGGAACCAATTTGCAAGCGAGTTATCAAGTTCCTCGTCTCAGCCCTCACAGCCTCTCGCTTCGAAGCAGAACCGGGCAAGGTAACGCCGTCTTGGAGAACCCCACTTTTGATCAAAACCTCACCGTCCTTGACATGCCGATCTAGTTTGGCCAAGACAGAATCGATATCGCTCTGAGTCTTGAGCTTGCCTTCCGTTAAATTAACGGCTTGACACTTCTGCGCCACGGAGACGGCGTCGTTGAGGGTATGCAAAACCGAGTGGAGATGGTCGAGACAGAGAGGATTGGAAGTGGCATTCGAAAACTCGGAGAAATCTTTGAGTTGGGTGTGGAGATCGCCG
Organism: Acer campestre; assembly: GCA_954870605.1. Classification (NCBI taxonomy): domain Eukaryota; kingdom Viridiplantae; phylum Streptophyta; class Magnoliopsida; order Sapindales; family Sapindaceae; genus Acer; species Acer campestre. The sequence goes on along the minus strand of OX940803.1, from coordinate 15,009,340 downwards.
AGCTTGGTTTTGATGATGGCCCATTTGCCTTTAAAGTTGTTTATGAGTGGGATTTGGTCCTGAAGCGAAGATAGAAGACATGTGGAGACATTGATTGGGTCGGATTCTGATACTTTCATGGCGCTTCACCGGCTTTTCTTTTTCTATCTCTGACCTTTCGCGGTACTTTATAGAGAGAGAGAGAGAGAGAGAGAGAGAGAGAGGATGAGAGGATTAGGGTTTAGTAATCACTCTGTCTATAAAAGTAGACTGGAGAGAGAGAGAGACAGAGAGTTGTGTTGGGTGAGGACGGAGCAGAAGAGAAAGCGTAGTGGACGAAGAAGTAGGAGCAAAATGATGCTTTGACTATCAGACGCAATTTCACGAGCGTGGATATCACTGCCTTATAGGATTGTTTTCTCACTTGAAGGGATTTTCTCCTTTTTTAACCACCGATATATATTATTATTAGTTCAAAAAAATATATATTATTATGTTTCTTGAAAAAAATTAATAATTACAAAACACAATTATTGTTATCCAATTATGTTATTTCAAACTTTTTCAAAAAATTTCAAACCTCTATAAAAAAAAATTATGTTATTTCAAAAAAGAAAGTTATCCAATTTTGTTTTTAACTCATATTATTTTATTTTGAATTAGTCAAATGACTCAAATCCATATTATAGTTTCTTGAAATATAATTTGGGTCACTCAAAAAAGGAATCAATATAATATCAATTATGTACCTTGACACTATTTCATTCACCATGTAGTAGTTTGGTGATAATTTAGATGTGTGAGGATAAAGTCTCTTGTAGCATCATTTTTGATTTTTTGGTTCAAAGATATATACCAAATTGGCCTTGAAGCATTTATTCTGATTAATAATGTCTCAAGTTCGAATTGTCACCGTCTCAAAAGATGTATATATATAACCAAAAATAATAATAAAAAAAAATTGGGTGAGTGATATGCTACGCACACTCATATCAATCAACTAGTGGGTTCACTCAATTTCCCTCTCCTTAGATCCTTAATTACTTAGTTAAAAAGGATATTATCGAAATTACCCCACTAGTTTATAATTTTTCATGTTCCTCCTTTTTATTTTCATTAATGGCCAAAATCTCCTCTACCATATTCCCCAAAATCTACTTTTTCCGTCAATTTATGTTATGATTTTGAACTCAAAGATCGTTTTATATTTAAGTATCATCATAACCACCCAAGGTCGCACAATTGTCCGTCGGAACACATCATCTCCAGAACCATCACCATCAACTATCTCTTCATCTTAAGGTGCAAGTAATCACCATCCATTTCTTGTGTTACGATTTCTCTCTCCGTCCTTCACCGCGTTGATAGGTAAACTTTACGAAACCCCACCATTGACTTTAATTTAGTAGACTCATTTTTTACTCTTTTAAGGTGACGTGGCATGCCGCTGAGAATTAGGTACAATACAAATTTATAAATAAATAAAAACAATGGAGATCACTATTGAAGGTGGCCTCCATGAAGGAAGTCGGCTTTCTCTAGCGAGATTTGGATGAAATTCCTCCAAATCTCACCAAAGGAAGCTTCTTATAGATCGAAGGAAGCAGTCTCTTCTTCCAATGATTAGAAGAGGTTGTGGTGACAACCTCCATTGTTATTAATTTTTTTACTTTTATGTTTTTAGTTATTGGTTTTTATTTCTTAGTTCTTTAACTTTTAATTTTTAAAATTTATGATCACGCCACATGTCACATTTATTAGGATGATGATTCAAACGATAGAAATATTCCTTACATTATAAAAGTTTACTTAGGTTTCATTGACAAAAGGACCTGAATGATGTATATTTGATAATTTACAGACCACGTGAAAAGTAATATTTGCAAATAAGCTAGGGATCAAATTGACAAAATGCTAACTAAAAAAAAAAAAAAAAGGTGTAAATGAAGGAGGAAACAGGAAGTTCGAAGGAAGCGTTTATATTTTGTGAAGTGGGTGGGAACTTGGGACTTGGGAGTTGGGACAAAGAAAATGGCACGTGGACCAATGCATGCTAAATTGGGGCGTGATCGAGACGGTCAAATAAATGCGCGTGAAAGAAATGGAGCTTGACTTGTCACAGAAATCAGAAAAATCAGATAACTGTTGAGAAAGTAGGTAGGGCCCGTACATACAATTTCAATAATGACAAGGCAGGTTTAGTGACAGCGAATGCTACCGCCATAGTCCACCTCTCCTTTCTCTGGACCCACCCATCCCCTCTCTTCTTCTTATAGTCGTCGGATTGATGTTGGCTTTCTATAATTAACGGTGATTAGTTGGGCTTTGACTAATCGTTTGTGAGGGACGGCAGTCACTATAACTTAATATTTATTTCTTTCGTTTTCCTCAATTGGATAAAAATTTATACATAAAAATCTCACGCCAATTCTTTTCAAGCCTTCAATTGCAGTGAATTGAAAATTCTGAGAAGATTTTTTTTTTTTTTTTTTTTTTTTTGGCAGCAATTAATTTTTATTTATTTATTTATTTGTGCGTACAATTATTGTGTGGATGATTGAAGCTGAATAGTTTACGTTAATGGTTAATGCTCAATCAACGGGTCTACCTTGACCTGCTATGAATTTTATTTGTTTTTACTTTTTAAAGCTTTTTACCTTTAAGAGTTATTTATCTCGATTCCAAGTTCATCCATCTACCAGATACGAGCAATTTATTTTAGAGTTATTTTATCTAAATTTCAAACTCGTCCATCTACCAGCTGAACTACACCTCTGGAGACATACCGGCTATGATCTGATGCTCAATCAGTACTACGTACCAACTTGATTTGGCCTGATCAAATGTTGTTTGATTGAATGGATAAGATAAAACCTTGTTTATTCTTTTTTACTATCCGACATCAAAACTGGCTCAAATGCAATTGTCTAATTTTAGTTGGCATTTCTCTTTAATAAGGAAAAAATATATATTACAAGTTGTAAGTTGGAATTTAGAATCAGGCCCCATGGTACCACTACCTGACTACCATCGACAATTGAGGGCAACTGGGCAAGTACCAGTAGTCGTCTAGTAGTTTATAATTTTATATATATTTTTAAGTTTTTACCGTTTGCAGGATTTGAGTAGTTGGTTTTAGAGCCATTTATCTACACCAAAATTTGTCTATTTACCGGTTCAACTACGGACTACGTTATTAATAGTCAACTAGTTAGGTGGGGATCTTGATGTTTGCACAGTCAATAGTCAATAGTCAATACTAAAAAAACACACTTAATTATATTTATTTTATAAATGAAGGAACTAGCCTGCAAAAGTAGCTAGATATAATCATAAAAAAATGGATAAAATTATTGCAACTGTAGTTCTCTGAAAATCATACTTTCAGCAACTAAATTTGATTAAAGATTGAAGATTGAAGATCCTAATTTGATGCGATCCAACGTATTTGCATGCAATTACGTGAACGAGGTCAATAAATTACGCAATCATCACTTGATGAATTTGCTTCATTTAGAAAATATATTGCGGTGGTTGCCATCATTTTTTTTTTGGTTTCCCAACCGGTTTCCGAACCCACTGGGTCGACTATTCCGGTCTCGGAGCGGGTCCCGGGGCAAAGGCTTTAAACTCCTCCCAACGGTCTTGCGGGGGATCGAACCGCAGTTCGCCCTACCAAGTCTGGCCCCTGGCGCCACCAGACCAAGACACCGTTGGTGGTTGCCATCATTTTCATTATAGTGGTTGACCTTATTATTTTTGTTGATTTTATACTCCATCACCTCACTGTTCCTCACCGCTGGATTTTAAAAATCTAAGTAGTTATTCAAATTATTATATCATGGCTTAGACAATATGAACAGCTTCCTTCAATTCATTTGTTTTTAAGAGCTAATTTTTTATTATTTTTTAACAACTCATTTAAAATTTGTTTTTTCTTTCTTAATTTTCATATTAAAAATGTTTAGTAAAGTACTCAAAAGTGATTAGTAAATAGTTTTAGTTTTTCTACGACAAATTCTAAAATATAGGTAAAGTCATAAAGGGTTATTTTCAAATCGATTATAAAATAATCTATAAAGAGGCTATTTAATTTATCTATACTACGTACTATTATTAGTTAATTGAGTGATATTATTGACAATTCTCTCGCTATATATTCACACTCCATTTATAATAATTTTTTATTAATGACAAATTTATCCTTAATCAAATTATTAAACAAAACAAAAAATTTAAAGACACTCATTTGATTTCTAAGTGACGAAAAATATTACTATATATATATATAAACAAACGTTAACTACGAAGTAAGTTATTAATCAAATTTAAACTTACAATTTATTTTTTTTTATCGTAAGGAAAAAAAAATCTTTTAAAATTGAGTTTAATCTTTTAAATATGGATGGAATGTTTTTAGAAAATAAATGTACAAAAATTTTAAAAATTATTTATTTATAATACTATATATAGTATAAAAAGATAAAAATAGTATTTTGGAGTAAATCAAAATGTCTTTATAAATTTTTAAGAAATTAGTTGTTTAGTATGAAGTATCTTTAGAAAAGGAAGTATGAAAAAAAAAAAAAAGATTGTAAGAAGAAAATATGCTATTAATTTGACATGTTGACACTTTTAACCTCATCAATCTAAAACTTAATAAAACTAAAGACTGCTGATATTGACACCCATAAAACTAATTAGTACACCATATTTTATTAAAAAATTTAATTATAAAAATATCTCAATAGAAATTTACCAATAAGGGAAAAATTACTTTAATTAAAATAGACCAAATATTATGTACAGTCATTAATTACACACATATCTTCAACGAATTTAGATCATCTGCTGATCTGATCTTTTTCTTGACCTCATCTAATCTCATGACACATAAGCATTGTAATGAATATGTGGTTAAGATGTGATTGGTTCCTACAACCACTTTATCAACAACCAATTACATGCTTTAAAAAAAATCAGGAAAGAGATCATATTAGAGGATCCAAATCCATCTTCAACAATTATATTAACATCTTCAACAATTATAATAATAACCAATAATTATTAATTAGTTTTCTATTTTTAATCTTTTGTAATTTTTTTCCTATTAATGGTTTAATATTAACATATATCATAAAAACTCTTTCCATTTTAATAAATCCTATATTCCCTTTTAAATATATTTTCAATCTTTTTAAAGGAAAATTAATCAAAATCGTGAAACAAATTTGGTTGTGAAAAGAGTAAGTTTTAAATTAATTATTATTATTTTTGTTAGAAGAACAAAATCATTGTGTATATAAACAGACTTTTAAATTAATTATATTATCTATATTTTTTTATTTCTTTCAAACACACTTTATATATATATATATTTATCAATATTAGATGTTCTTTCTTGTTAAAAAAAATATATTAGATGTTCTTTTTCAATTTCATTGAACACTATTTTTTTTAAATATCATTTAACATCTATCTACTTCTACATCAATTGGGACATAGTACAAATCTTACATCCCAACTACTCTCTCAAACAGAAAGTGGGTCTCTAATTTAAAAAATCTTAAAATGGATTTTTAACGAAAAATGAAGTTTGATTTTTAAAAAACTAAGAAGAGAAAATAAGCAGGGAAGAGAAAGAATAGTAAAGGAATTAAAGGTAACAACAAAATTTGAAATAATAATAAAGTTGATTGAATAACATAATAATAGTTATAGGTGGTGTGTACTTACAAAAATACATTATAGTATAATTAAAGAAAGAGTATTTTTGGCATTAAGTGGGGTTTAATTACAAATTATAGATTTTTTATAAAAAATTTATGGGTGTTATTACGAAAGAGGTGTAGATACAGTTTTTGAGGGGTGCTATTATCACCACTCAAAAAAAAAAATAATAAAAAAAATAAAGAACTATTATAATTGGGCTTTAATGCAATGGGAATAGATAGAGACGTTCGGCTTTTAGTCCAATTTTAAAATTGGGCATTAGATGTTCAAAGAAAAAGCCCAATTCAATTTAAATATAAATTGACATGTTGTATAGGATGTACGAAAATTCAATAGTTACAACTTACAACATTCATCGATCTCTCCAATGTTGTGAAATATTAGAGAATGATATATTTTAAAGTTGTAACTGAGCCCATTTAACAATTTTTTTTTTATTTTTTTATTTTTTTATTTTTTTATTTTTTTATTTTTTTTTTGGAGAATGAACAAACAACTTTAAACAGAAACATGAACATGAACTAGCCTAGCAGTGGTTAGACCTTAGACATCACCATCATACACACCAAAGACAATGGGAGAGGATTTTTGAAGAATACGATCCTCAGATCCATAGCATACCCCAAACTAGCAACACAATTAAGCTCCAATTTCTTTGTAACACAATTAAACTAGCAACACAACAAATCTGTTACTTTCTTTGTAAACATGGCGCACCTAACAACACAATTAAGCTCCAATTTTTATTTATTTATTTATATAAGGAATTTGATTAATACCGAATCTAACATACACAGGCACATAATACATTTATAGTTTAACCTAAATATGTTTCTATATCATGATTTAATCAAACCCTAAATACATGTTACTAACCCATGTCAATTCAAGAGAAAAGGGAGATAAGAAAGCGGAAGTGTACCTGAATCCATTAACAAAGGTTGGTGGACGGGTTGTGATCTTCCAAATTATCACGATCTTTGTGAACCTTAAAGTGTTCTCTCTTGTTCTGGTGATGAGGATACAGACAAGTCAAAAAGTATCGTGTAATTTGGGGACCATAACCCTAATATATAATAATGAGATTATTATAGGTTTTGCTATTTCTAATTTGGCCCCTCATCAAATTAGATATAAAACTTTGTATCTACACATTAATTCCATGACAATTATACCCTTAAGCCTTAAAACTTTAAATCTTAATTAGATCACTTTAATTTAGACTTAACCAAAGATAGCATAACACATTTAATATTTACATGTGTGGCCCCACTTGATGGAATTTTCCAACAATCTCCCATTGGACCACATATGTAATTTTACAAATGTGTATGACTTTATAAGCTCTAAAATTTTGTTATCACAATTTTAGGGTATATCCGAATAATCTCGTCCATTGATTATGCTGTTATATGATCAAAGCGGTTTTCGTCACATTTAGCGTGACTAAACCCAACAATGGTCACGTACACCAACATAACCAAATGACATAGATCAATCATGGATGCGTAGCATGGAAATTACATACATTGTGATCTATATATGTCTATTTCCAACTGGTCCTATTTTATTTTTAAGTGAGATCAACACTTAACCTAATGTAACAGAGTGAAATGAACTGAATACTTTATTTTTGATCAGAAAAATATCTAAATACATAAATGCATAAGTATGACCAAAATCAAACATAAAACAATAAAATACATAATGATACAAACTCCCACTATAATGTGATATCTTCACACAAAAATAACACTCATATGAGTAGTGTGCTCATGAAAGACCTTGGGTGGTAATCCCTTTGTAAGCGAATTTGCTATCATGGAGTTTGTCCCAATGTGCTCTATGGATATTTGTCCACTCTGCACTCTCTCATTCACAACTAGGAACTTAACGTCAATATGCTTTGACCTAGATGAGCTCCTGTTGTTATTGGAATATAGCACTGCTGACTTATTGTCACAATATAGTTTGAGTGGTTTTTCAATACCCTCAAGAATGTGCAACTAGTGAAAAAATTTCATAGCTATATCAAATGGTTGGATGCCTCATAGCATGCTACAAACTCTACTGCCATGGCATCCAGCATAATCAGAGTTGGAATACTTATGATCTCCAACTGATCTGATCTCCTATATATGAGCATGTGATATTTTGTTCTCTACAAATACCTCATAACCCGCTTAACTGCTTTTCAATGATCCATCTCAGGGTTACTTAAATATCTTCCCAATATACCAACAATGTACGCAATATCTGGACGCGTACACACCTGAACATACATTGGACTTCTTACAGCTGATGCATATGGAATCTTCTGCATTTCCTTAACTTCAAGGTTATTTTTAGGGCACTGATTAAGACTGAACTTGTCTCCTTTAACGACAGGGGTGTCACCTGGTTTGCTGTCCTGCATGCCAAACATTTGAGCACTTTATCGATACAGCTTCTTTGTGATAATCTAGGAATACCTCGAGAGCGATCTCGTTGTATCAGGATCCCTAATATAAAGAAGATGTCACCAAGATCTTTCATCTCAAAATTCCTTGATAGAAATCTCTTGGTTTCGTGCAACATGCCTATATCATTTGTGGCAAACAGTATGTCATCGACATATAAAACCAGGAATATGTGCTTACTCCCACTGAACTTGTACAATTATCAACAACGTTTATCTCAAAACCAAATGAGATGATCACCTGATGAAACTTGTGGTACCACTGACGGGAAGCTTGCTTGAGTCCATAGATGGACTTTGTCAATTTACAGATCATATTCTTTGGGTCTCCCGACTCAAAGTTTTCCGACTGCACCATATAAATTGTTTCGTCAATGTCACCATTGAGAAACGCCGTCTTGACATCCATCTGATGAAGGTCAAGGTCAAAATGTGAAACAAGTGCCATGATTGTCCTAAAAGAGTCTTTCGTTGAAACCGGAGAGAAAGTCTCTTTAAAGTCAATCCCTTCCTTTTGAGTAAAGCTTTTAGCTATAAGACAAGCCTTATACCTCTCCACATTACCTTTCGAATCCTTTTTGGTTTTAAAAATCCATTTACAACCAATGGGCTTCGCACCTTCTGGTAATGGGACAAGTTCACAAACCTTATTATCTTGCATAGACTTATACTTCTCATTCATGGCATCAATCCACTTTTGAGAGTTGGAACCTTGCATGGCTTGATAGAGATTGATTGGATCATCTTCCACCATTCCAATGTCTTCCTCATATTCTTAAGAGATTTGTAGTAGTTTGATCAACTTTGATCTACATCCACTAGCTGAGGCTTGAGCCTCATCTTTTGTACAATCACTGCAAACAAGATGGCAATATACCCTCCCACTAGCCATTAGCCAATTAGAATTACACAACTTACATAACAGCTGTTGTAACAAAACAAGGGTACTATGACATTCTATTGTGATTGATTCACAAAGAAGCTTCCAATCTCCTCATGCCACGTTATATATATATATAAAGATTCCCCACTTACAAATCCTGATATAAGTTTTTATACAAAGGAACCATATACACTTCTGGACAAAACCAGGCAAACAAAGCAACCCGAGCCATCATGCCCAAGCAAAAGAAACGCACACAACAAGAAAGAAAACAATACACATTATGACATTCCATTGTGTTTGATTCACAAAGAAGCCTCTTATCTCCTTATGCCACGCCTTATATATATAAAGATTCCTCACTTACAAATCCTGATACAAGTTTTTATACTAACAATGATATCCTAATCACCTATTGTTTAAAACTTAACAAGAGTACATTAGATAAATGAATGATACATAAACAGTGCTCATCATCCACAAGCGGCCAACAAAAATAGAGTTGCTGCATTTGTTTGAAAATTGCAAAAAACAGCTGTGAGGCTGCCAACTGTGTTGTTTGTCCACTACCTTTGGTTATTTTCTTGTGTTTGTTACTTGAATAAACTCCAACACAACTCTTATTTTACCTAAAAAAAAGACGACGATACAAGTTCTTCTTTGAATATTTCGAAGTTTCTTCAAATGAGAACTTATCTTAATTTAGTTTTTAGCTTCTTCATCATAACGACATTCTTTATTTGTGCTGCTTCACCACCACCACCACCAAAATGTGCACCTCCACCAACACCACCACCACCAACAACATTCCATCACCAGGAAAGTAGAAGATATGCCCTTGTCATATTTTTCATGGCACTTGGATTCAACACTATTGTTGTCTTTTTTCTCCACCAAACACAAGAAGCGAATCCACCAGCTAATCCACAACCTTCTATTCAACTAGCAGATCCTAATCAACGAGCCAGAGAGAAGTTAAAGCTGACAGTACTAAAATGCTTCAATATGGTAGCCACTTTGTTTTTCTTCAACGTTGCTATTTAAATTTAAACTACTACAAAATGTATTTAAATTTCTGTCTTTTGAGTTTGTTTGGTAGAATCAATGTTGCTATTATAGACTTGTACCATAGTTTTGGAATTGCCATCTTGTTAACTTATAGTTTATAATTGTGTTACTAATTTGCGCAGGGTAGCATTGGGTTTTTTTGTATTGTAACCGTTGTTGAAGGTAGGGAAATGTGTCCTTGTTGGACCTTTTTTCTTTGAGACGATCTCATAACAGTCATGATTACCCAAGTTAGTTTAGATGGCTGAAGTCTCGGTGATGCTTATTGAATGCATGTTTATATAGTAGTTAAACGGGTCCTTTCTTATAGTCCAGTTCTTTGCTTTTCATTGATTATGTTAGGAAAAGAGTATTTATATTCTATCACTTGAGTTTGTTTAGTAGAATCAACTTTGCTATTTTAAATGTGTAATGGTTTTGGAACTGCTGTCTTGTAAAATTGTTAGAAGGTTTTAAGCCTATTGTAAGATGCATTATATGATAATATGAGCCTTTGTTGATGAAAGTTTTCCATATTCAAATTTGTAAAGAACAACCTTGATTTGCTTGAGCTGATATACGAGGCATGCCTTATTGCTTGTTAGATCCATTTTTGTAATACCTTCTTTTCTGGTTATGTGATGTGTTAGTTAGTCTTTGTATAATACTTTGACTCTATGAGCCTTTGTCGATGAAAGACGTCTATATACAGATTTTTGTAGTGAAGAGCCTAGATTTTCTTGAGCTATTAAACAAGGCATGCCTTGTTGCTTATAAGAATACATTGTCCATCGGTTGTAGAAAGTACAGTGCTTCGATTATAATAGTACATTATCCCTTGGTTATAGAAACACATAGTCTCTTAGTTATAAGAGTACATTGTCTCTCAATTATAAGAGTGATTGTCCATCAGTTAAATTTGAATTAATGATTTTACTACAATCACCTATTGTCGGAAAACATTGCCCCTCAATTATAAGAGTACACTATCCCTCGGTTTGGAAAGTACAATGTCCCTCGATCATAAGAGTATACTGTCACTCAGAGTATAATATCCTTTGGTTATAAGAGTGATTTGTTCCTTGGTTAAATTCAAATGAATGATTTTAATACAATTACTTCTAGTCTAAAAGCAGTCCATCGATTATAAGAGTACTCTTTCCCTCTATTATAAGAGTACACTGTCCCTCGATTATAAGAGTACAATGTTCTTCGTTTATAGAAAGTACATTGTCCCTCGGTTATTGAGTGTACACCGCCCCTCGGTTATAAGATTACAATATCTCTTGGTTGTAAAAGTATACTGTCCCATAGTTATTAAGTACACCGTCTCTTGGTGATAAGATTACACTATCCCATGGTTATTGAGTGTACATTGTCCCTTAATTGTATGAGTGATATTTTTCCCTTGGTTAAATTTGAACGAGTGATTTTACTACGATTACCTCCTGTCGGAAAATATTGCCCCTCGGTTAAAAAAGTACACTATCCCTCTGTTATAGATAATACACTATCCCTCGGTTTGTAAGAATACACTATCCCTCGGTTATGAAAGTGCATTGTCCCTTGGGTATAGAAAGTACATTGTCTCTCAGTTATAAGAGTAAATTGTCCCTCAGTTATAAGAGTTTGTCCCTCGGTTATGAAAGCACATTGTCCCTTAGGTATAGAAAGTATATTGTCCCTCGTTTATAAGAGTACATTGTCCATTGGTTATGGAAAGTACAATGTCCCTCGGTTATAAGAGTACATTTTTCCTCAGTCATTAGAGTACAATGTCCCTCGGTTATAAAAGTGATTTTTTCCTCGGTTAAATTTGAATAAATAATTTATCTACAATCATCTCCTGTCGGAAAACATTGTCCTTCGGTTACAAGAGTACTTTTTCCCTCGGTTATAAGAGTACATTATTCCTCATTTATAGAAAGTACAATATCCCTTGGTTATAAAAGTACACAGTCCCTTGGTTATCAAAGTACAATATCCTTCGGTTATAAGAGTGATTTGTTCCTTGGTTAAATTTGAATGAATGATTTTACTGCAATCACCACTTGTCGGAAAACTTTGTCCCTTAGTTATAAGAGTACCTTTTCCCTCGGTTATAAGAGTACATTGTCCTTTAATTATAAGAGTACAATGTCCCTCGTTTATAAAAAGTACATTGTCCCCTCGGTTATAAAAGTGCACTCTCCCTCAGTTATAAGGGTGTCAAACAGATATGTAAGGAGGAGGAGGAGGGGGGGGGGGGGGGGGGGTAGGTATCGAAAACGTGTAGTGATAAAAGGTATAATATTACGATCAATTGTAAGATGGGGTGGACTTAGTGTTGACCACGGTTCCGATTTGGATCGGTTTCGATATCGAAGTGTGTCGGAATACTTTTTCCCTCGGTTATTGAGTGTACACTATCCCTCGGTTATTAAGTGTACATTTTCTCTCGGTTATAAGAGTGATTTGTCCATTGGTTAAATTTGAATTAATGATTTTACTACAATCCCCTCCTATTGGAAAACATTTTCCCTCGATTATAAAAGTACTATTTCGCTTGGTTATAAAAGCATTATTTCCCTCAGTTATAAGATTACACCGTCCCTCGATTATAAATAGTTGTATCCTTTCATAACAAGTTGTGTCTTTTACGTAGTAAAAGTTGTGTTTCTTCACAGTTAAACATTGTTTCTCTTAAAAACAATCATGTTTATTGCGAATGATTATAACCTTTTGTTTTAAATTTATTGAAAATTCCAACAACATCTTCTACTCGATTGCAACCACCAATTACCACTATCCTAATTAAACATACAATAATTTTATCTGAACATCCAATTATCTAAAAGTGAAACTACCATATATACCAAAGTATTGCATTTCATATAAATGAGCACACAAACACCGTATTTGCATCATGAATAGTATGAATCTTGTATACAATATGTTTGGGTGTAGTGATTAGAGGTCTAATATTACAATCCATTGTAAGATGGGGTGGACTTAGTGTTGACCACGGTTCCGGTATCGGAAGCGTGTCAGAATACTTTTTCCCTTGGTTATTGAGTGTACATTGTCTCTTGGTTGTAAGAGTTATCTATCCGTCAGTTAAATTTGAATTAATGATTTTACTACAATCACCTCATGTTGGAAAACATTGTCCTTCGATTATAAGAGTACTCTTTCGCTTAGTTATTAAGCATTATTTCCCTCGGTTATAAGATTACACTGTCCCTCGAATATAAATAGTTGTATCCTTTCATAAATAGTTGTGTCTCTACGCAGTAAAAGTTGTGTTTCTTCACAATTAAACATTGTATCTCTTAGAAACAATCATGTTCATTGCGAATGATTATAACCTTTTGTTTTAAATTTATTGAAAATTCCAACAACATCTTCTACTCGCTTGCAACCTCCAATTACAACTATACTAATTAAACGTACAATAATTTTATCTAAACATCCAACTATCTAAAAGTGAAACTACCATATATACCAAAGTATTGCATTTCATATAAAAGAGCACATAAACACCGTACCTGCATCATGAATAGTAAGAATCTTGTCCACAATATGTTTGGGTGTAGTGATAAGAGGTCTAATATTACAATCCATTGTAAGATGGGGGTGAACTTAGAGTACGTTTGAGAGAGTTTCTCAAGTAGATCTTTTTATGATAGATCTTTTAGAAGTATATTTTTTAGTGGTAGAGCTTTTAAATGAAAGTCATTAGTTATTTGATTGTCAATTAAAACAGAGCTTTTTTAATGATTAATAAGAGAATTACCAAAATACTCTAGTAAATATTAAGGGAAAATTGCACAAACTTACCCTAACGTTTTCCATTATGGCATAATATTCAACTAATGCATTTAATTGCACAAACAACCTCTCATGTTAGTCAAACATGGTTAAAAATAACCATTGACCATTATTTTTTTTCGAAAGCCCCAAATTGCCCCTACACTTTATTACAAAAAATCTTAATTGCCCTTTATTTAAAACATTATCTACTTTAAATTATTAGAATATAAAAAATAAATACTAAACATAATCCTTTTTAGATAAAAAAAATTCAAAAATAATATATTAAAAAAAACAATTTAGGAAAACTTTATTTTGAGAAAATACAATTTAATAATATTTTAAAAACAAAACAAAAAAAATGTTATTTTAAGAAAATATAATTTAAAATTATGCAAGTCTAATATGAATAGTGGTAATGTGCTATATATTTTTAAAATTTAAAACATATTTTTATTTTATTTAAAAAGGATTATATTTAGTATTTATTTTTTTATTTTTGAATCAAAATATAATGTGTAATTTATATTGAGTCAAATTATTTTGTCTTCTAGAGATGAATATTGAACAAATTTTCAGTGCTACTGTATTTTATTATGACAAATGATTATATTTTTATTTCAAACTTTTGATAATTTTATTTATATTTGTGTTTAGAATACTAAACATAATCCTTTTTAAATAAAAAAAAATTCAAAAATAATATAATAAAAAAAAAAAAAATCAAAAATATATAGCACATTACCACTATTCATATTGGACTTGCATAATTTTAAATTATATTTTCTCAAAATAACATTTTTTTTGTTTTGTTTTTAAAATATTATTAAATTGTATTTTCTCAAAATAAAGTTTTCCTAAATTGTTTTGTTTTTAATATATTATTTTTGAATTTTTTTTTGATTTAAAAAGAATTATGTTTAGTATTTAATTTTTATATTCTAATAATTTAAAGTAGATAATATTTTAAATAAAGGGCAATTAGATTTTTTTGTAATAAAGTACAGGGGCAATTTGGGGCTTTCAAAAAAAATAATGGTCAATGGTTATTTTTAACCATGTTTGACTAACATGAGGGGTTGTTTGTGCAATTAAATGTGTTAGTTGAATATTATGTCATAATGGAAAACGTTAGGGTAAGTTTGTGTAATTTTCCCAAATATTAAATTATGGGGTTATATTGAAGATTTTAGCATTATTAAAAAAACTCCAAAAGATCAAATCAATCAAAATCTAAAAATAAAAAAAAAAAAAAAAAAACTCTCTCTCAATCAAATCAAATTAAAAATCATAAAAACAACACGCTGGAACAACACACTCAAAAGTCAAAACCAAAAGTTCAAAATCAAATAAGCATTTAAAAATATATATATATATATATATAGAGGAAATACCATTTTTTAGCCACAAATTAAGGGTCTTTATTGTTTTTAGCCGGAATTAGTAAACTGATTGTTTTTGTCAAAAAATCCACTGTAGAGACATAATTGCCCCATCATTTTTTTTTTAAATACCTCTTCTCTCTCCTTTTCTCTCTCATTGCTGCAGAATTTTTTTTCCTCTTTCTCTCTCTCATCTCACGCCTTCTTCTTCTTCTTTCTCTCCTTCTTCTCTCTTTCTCTCCTCTTCTCTCCTCCGTCTTCTCACTTTCTCTCCTCCTTCTTCTTCTTCTTCTTCTCCTCCTTCTTCTCTTTCAATTTCTCTTTTTTTTTTTCCAGATTTTTTAAAAAATTTCATATTTTTTAAAAATAGAAATTTTCAGATTTTATGGTTTTCCGATCGTCGGTCGTCCGATCTTCTCTCCTTCTTCTTCTTCTCTTTCTCTCCTCTCTTCTCTTTCTCTTTCACGTTTTTTCCAATTTTTTTTAAAAAATTCCGAATTTTTTTTATTTTGAATTTTTTTTTTCAGATTTGGTTGTGGTTGTGGCTATGGTTTGTGAATGTTTGGTGGTGGTTGTGAATATTTGGTAGTTGATTATAAGTGTGGTGGTTTTTTTTTATGAATGATGGGAGTTGTTTTTTTTTTTTTTTTTTCCAGATTTTCTTGTTGAAGTTGAAAATTTCAGATAATGTTGAAATTTTGTTTTCCAGATTTTGTTCAATTAAACACACTAGGCAAAACGGACTAAACACACTAGGCAAAACGGACTAAACACACCAGGCAAAACGGATTAAACACACTAGGCAAAACGGACTAAACACACTAGGCAAAACGAACGGACTAAACACACCAGGCAAAATGACTAAACACACCAGACAAAAAAGACTACACACACCAGGCAAAAAGTACTTAAACACACCAGCCAAAAAGGAATTAAACACACCAGGTAAAAACGACTAAACACATCAGACAAAAAGGACTAAACACACTAGACAAAACTCATTAAACACATCAGAGTAAAAACAATTAAACACACCAGGCCACCAATTAAACACACTAGGCAAAACTCATTAAACACACAAGGGTAAAAACAATTAAACACACCAGGACAAAACGAATTAAACACACCGGGAAAAATGAATTAAACACACCTGATGTGTTTAATGAGTTTTATCTGGTGTGTTTAGTCGTTTTTGCCTGGTGTGTTTAGTCATTTTTACCTGATGTGTTTAATTCATTTTCCTTGGTGTGTTTAAGTATTTTTTGATTGGTGTGTTTAGTCTTTTTTGCCCGGTGTGTTTAGTCATTTTGCCTGGTGTGTTTAGTCCTTTTGCCTGGTGTGTTTAGTCTGTTCGTTTTGCCTAGTGTGTTTAGTCCGTTTTGCCTGGTGTGTTTAGTCGGTGGCTTGGTGTGTTTCATTGAACAAAATCTGGAAAACAAAATTTCAACATGATCTGAAATTTTCAACTTCAACAAGAAAATCTGGAAAAAAAAAAAAAAAAAAACAACTCTTATCATTCATAAAAAAAAAAACCACCACACTTATAATCAACTACCAAACATTCACAACCACCACCACATATTCACAACCACAACCACGACCAAAACCAAAACCAAATCTGAAAAAAATTTCAAAATAAAAAAAACCACAAAATCTAAAAATTTCTATTTTTAAAAAATCTGAAACATAAGCAAATCTGAAAAAAATTTGTTTTAAAAAAAATCTGATTTTTTTTTTTTAAATCTGGAAAAAATTGAGAAAGAGAAAGAGAAGAGAGGAGAGAAAGAGAAGAAGAGGGAGGAAGAGAGAAGGCGTGAGAGAAGAGAGGAGAGAAAGAAGAAGAAGAAGAAGAAGAAAGAAGAAGAAAGAAGAAGAAGAAGAACACGTGAGAGAAAAGGAGAGAGAGAAAAATTCAGTAAAAAAAGAGAGAGATGAGGGTTTTTTTTTTTAAAAAGGGCATTTAAGTCCGAAAAGTGTATTTTTTGACAAAAACAATCAAAATACTAATTCCGGCTAAAAACAATAAACCTCCTTAATTTATGGCTAGTTTCCATTTTCACCCTATATATATATATATTTAAAAAAAAAAGTGGAACCGGCACTTCAGCCGGTTTCAAACCTTGAACTGCTAGTTCTAGACCGGTTCTTGAAAAATTAGAAACGGAACCAGAACCTTATGGGTCCCAATTCTGGTCCGGTTTGCATAGTGACAATTTCGGTTCGAACCGTCAGTTTGAACCGAAGCACGGTCACCTCTAGGTGGACTTGCAGAGTTGCAGTTCCAAACTTACTCTCAATATTCTTTTATCGCAGTTAATGAATGTACATAGAAGCTTAGGCAACATCACTATTCTATTTACAGCAGCATTTCTCTGATTCCTCGATCAAAAGAACCAAAAAGCATAAAGTTGATTGATATGCAAGTGAATGAAGGAATATGTGAGAGTTGCTTTATTATTGAAGAAGCTTGGAATAATATATCAGGCAAAGAATTCGATCGTCGTGCTAATTGCTAGCTAAGTGTTTGAAAATAAACAGTGGAAAACAAGAGGTTGGTGTGATAGATACAAACATCATGATCTGGAAAGTCAAACAGAACAAAAACTAAAGGGTTGGTGATAATTAAAGGCATGCATTGACTTTTGGTTTTAGGATCTGTAATGTAGTTGGCAAATGGCATTAATTAGTTGACATATATACTTTTAATGGAATATATACATATAAGTATATAACCATGCATCAGCTCAAAAAAGTGGTCATGTTTCCCTCATTTTCTTCAATGAATTCAAGATCACAGATTTTGTATCTCTCTTGCATGTTCCTTTTAACTGGTCAAATAATATTCTCTTGAACAAAACTTGCAGTAAGAGTGGCTGGCAGCTTTTAATGGATCTGGGTACATATATGTTTAATTAATTTAAACAGGTAAAAATGGATGCCAAATCAATCCAAATAATTTTATATCTTTTGACACATAGTTAAACTTTATCATGCCACGTGAATAATGTGTTCATACAATCACATATTACAATATTCGTATCAAATGAAGTGCCTCACAGATGGATATATGTTAAAATAAAATAAAATAAAAATTGCCAAGTCCGATCCTTTTCAGATAAATGAAACTGGCCAGTTGGTGATTACCCTTGAGTGTCTCTACTCTCTAGTCTCTACTAAGCAGTTCCAAACAGTGATCGAGAATAATTAATAAGATAAGTTGACTTGTTGCAATGAATAGCATTGAAAGAATTAAAAGGTCAAACGATGGATAGAACAGATTCAGTGCAACTTGCATTATCAACATGCTTTACGTAGACTTTCCAATTCACTCAAAGCAAGAAGCAGCTAAATTAACTCATGCACTTAAGGGTACGTTTGGTAGGGAGGAAAGAAAATAGGAAGGAAGAAAAGATTTAGAAAGATAGAAAACATGAGGGAAGGAAAGAAAAATGATTTTCTCTCGTGTTGTTTGGTAAGCAGGAAGAAAAGAAAATATCATTTTATCAATTTTACTATTTTACCCTTATATTATATTTTATATATTAAATTTTTTTGGATATAATTGTAATTTTAAATTACCCAAAACTTTCCTTTTTTTTCCCTTCCCATTTCCTCCCACTTTTGGGAGAAAACAAAATGGTGGGTCCCACACACCATTTTTTCCCTCCATTTTTCTCTTCGTACCAAACATACACTTCTCCATTTTCTTCTCCCTTTTCCCTCAACCACTTTCTTTCCTCTCCCTTTTTCTCCCTACCAAACATACCCTTAATTGTCTGTCTGGATCACTACCTCATTAATTTTTCTTTCTCATATATATCTCCATGGCTAAAAATGAACAAATATGAATGGATACGGTATAGTTGATCCCTTTGTAATCAGAAGAAAGAATATATTCTAGAATGGATAGATAGATATTAACTGAATGTTCGCATTGGATAAATTAATAAAGCTAGCCTGTATTATTTGGAATATAATCTTGTCGATCAATATGACTATAAATACAAGTCATTTAATGGATCCAGCAGAGGCAGCAAACACACCATCCTGTATGTACAAGTCACTGAATGGATTAGAGAGGAAGAGGGGTCTTGTATGTAGATGAAGAGCTGGTTGAATAGCCAAGGATGACTTGCCTAAATCAACCACATATATATATAGGCCCTGTCTGTCTGTGTGGTTTGATATTTGGGCAAGCATCTTTGGCTATTTTTACTGCCTCTCATCTTTCATGCTAGACCAACTTCTCTTCCCTACCTATATACCCTCTATCAAAGCTAAGGATCATCAACTTGCTTGTGCTATTGTATTAATTTGGAATGATTATATATTTATATATAATGTTGTTTGCAATTTGCATTACTTTAATCATGTATGATTATCAAATGGTTATTTGTTTGATTATATATGTTAGCCGATCAAGTTAAAGGTGTCAAGGTCCCTAACATTGAAGTTTTATTTAATTTCAAGACTCGATGATGTAGAAGTATAATATTTCACCTTTTAATTTTAAAAACGTTTCGTTAAACGAGTGTTTTAGCTAGCTGACTCAACCAATTTTGACGGTTTTTGAATTTGTAATTTAGAAATATTATTGAAATGTTATGGAGGAATCAAAACTTCCGGTTTACGGTTTCTTTCCTACAATTTTCCTCTTTTTCAATCGTACTTGTAAGTCACTCAAACTAGCAAGGCAAAATATCATTAGTAATGTAATTTTGTTAATCATATCACTTTTGCAGGAAATTAATTAATATATATATATTCAAATGAGTCAGAAGAAAATAGTAAAATACACGTTGTCTTTGTCGTGGAAAGTCCTGATGACGTGGCGAGTAGAGTAAATTGGCACGACGTCGCAGTTCTTCCCAAATTCTGAAATCGAAAATCGGAGGCAGCGATGAAGCCCAATTTCTCTATGGATCTTCACTCACAATTCCGGCTCCGTCGACATCTATTACCTCGGTTCTCTCTACTTCTTCTTTAATTTTGCTTTTTTTTTTTTTTTTTTTTTTTCAATTCAAAATCTGTGTGCTTGCCAATATCAATAGACTAGGGTTTGTTTCAAGTTTTTGGTCTTTCGAAGATATGTTATTAAATCAATTTTGATTCTTTCAGTTTAGTTTTTCAAGATTTATAATTGATTGAATTTAGGTTGAGTGAGATTGATATCCAGAAATATATGATATTTAGATGGCTATTCTTTTGCTGAGTGGGGACTCATGTTTTTTTTTTTTTTTTACTAACATGATAATTATGATAAATGTTGTCACTCAAATCTCAAAAGTTATATGAACCACAAAAACTCTTGACTGCCTTTACCAATTACCACAAATAAAAAGTGTTGTCACACTAGGAAGCAGGAAATGAGAGAGAAGGTGAGATGTTCATAGAGAGATGGTGGTAGAGGTAGTTGATAGGGTACAATGATGATTAGAGTGAGTCCTACTTGTCATAAATGTTGTCACTAAAACATATAGATCATCTTAGTAAAATGATTTTCCCATCTCCATATAATTCCACTTTTAAGTAAATTCAACTAATTTACTCAAGAACTAAATTAAATCTATTACCAATCCTCAAGAATTAAATTAGTCTATTGAAACTTAAAGAACTGAATTGGCCAAATTACAAATCTTTGAGGACTTAATTGAGCTGACCTGAAATTGTAACTGTGAAGATTTGACTGAAACTGTGTATTTTCACCCATATGGTTATTATGCACTTGCTGGTTATGATTGTAGTTGCTATGCAAATTTATATTGTTTAGCTTGAATGGATTAGGTATTTTCTGTAAGGGGAATGCTAGCAACAGTCGCTCGCCCACTTGCCATCAATGGCTTCTACCCTTTTGTGATGACATGTGTATTTTTCTTTTGAAAAATCTCTAGTTCATTTAATGAAATATCATTCTTTTATTTCTAGTTCTAAAATTGTCACTTTTAAATATGTCAAAATTAATAAATAAAAAATAAAAAATAAAAAAATTGCCCTTTATCTGAAGGCTACTTAGTTGCTTCTTGCTTTTCATCCTGTCATTATTCATTGCCAAAGAACTCTTCAACTCTTCTATAGAGTTCTGTCAAAGGATTCTTCAATTTTTTTCCCCTAAATTGCATCACAAAGGGTCCTTAAAACAGTTTGTTTTCAAAAATTCCATTACAGTGGTCTAGACTCTAGAGTTGGAAAGTTAAAAAATGTTAACAAAAGAGAATTTTGTAATCAAGAATAAAAGAGTGATCTTTAATTATATTAAATGGGCTGTAGACTTTGAAAGATAAAGGTAAACACGTGTTATTTAAAGGCTAACAACTGTTGCTAGTGAGTGAGCTAGCGACTGTCGCTAGCATTTCTCTTGCTGTGGCTGATGCAGATTCTGATTTTCAAGAAATATACTAGCGGCAGTTCACACAAATCCGAAGAAGTTATCACGGACAAGCCACATGTAGGGAAACTTGCATGTGTGTTCTAGCCGGGCTTTATAAATCGTTCAACAAGATAACCATTAATGTGGAATTTGAAGTGTACTTGCATGGATTTGTCCATCATTTCTTGTTTTTAATAATTGTTGCTCCATACAATGTTGTGTGTGTGTGTTCAATTATGGTTATACATCAAGATCAACTTGTTATATGTTCAGTACAAGATGTAGCAATATAATTTCCTCCTGTTAGTAGATCGTCTAGAAATATATTGTGTTTGTTATGAACCATTTCAGTACAGCGTATGATTTAAGCCTAACTGATGGTAGTTGTGCGCAAGATATCTTTGTTTTCATCGGTGGTAACACTTCCAAGTCGTTGATAGACTAATTGGGTAAGCGATACATTCTCCTCATTGACCATGATTAGAATGCATTTTCTAGGAGGCATATTCAACTCCAATTCTGCCGTTGGATTTCCCTGCTGATAAAACCCTACATAATAAGTTTTGAAATATTAAACTCTTTCGAATCTCACGTGTTGTGGCCTGTTGATTTATGTCTTGAGGTTGTTTCTATTTTTTTTTCCCTCATTTTTCTTTTTATTGTGGTTTGACTAATCAATTCGGCTGTCTTTCATCTTGTGATCATCTACCTAGGTGACCCAATTTTCATGTAAAGGTAAGATTATCCTTTTCATTGTTTTATTTCATTTGGAAATCAAAGGTTTAGTCCGTGACTTCAGTAATACCTTTAACATTGGACCAAACTTCAATTCTAAATGAATCCGTTCACATTTTCAACCAAGATCAAGCAGAACGTAAAATGTTGCCGTTTGTTGCTATGTGTGACTGAGAATGGATTGTTTTAAACTTGTCTCTCTAGCTAAAGTGACATGTTTTCTAGCATTACAATTTATGTGTTAATAATGGGGAATGCGGTATGCTTCTTAGTCATTGATATACAAATTTTGCACCTTTTTTTTCTCGCTGCTCTTATTTGTCCTTTGTACAGGAATTGTTGTTCCGTTTGCTTTCTTAATTACATTTACTGCACCTTCAAAATCAAATGCCTCCCAAGGGGAAGTAAAAAGCAGTGTTGAGCATTAAAGTAGCACGACGACTAAAGAGAAATCTTACTTTCATCTTTGCCCTGAGAAGAGCCTCTATCTTCAGCACTTTGAGCAACTTTTGTACCAATGGTATGGCTGCAAGGTTTCTTCTTTTCCAATTTCCCAAGAATTTGTAGCTAACATTCCGTTTTTTTTTTTACACCATTTTGGCCCCAAGTTTTTTCTGGGTATTGTAAACTGTCAAATTCAGGCAACTACAGGATAATTTATCTGTATAATCTAAGCATTAATTTTTTTTTTTATATATATATATATATTTTTTCCATCCTTGTCATAAGAAAACAGAAAAGAATGGTGCATTGCCATTTGGCTATTAGAATTAAAGAGAAATCTTAAAAGCAAGCAAAAAAAAAAAAGCAATGGTTTCATGTGTGATGTGAGTGAAGTTGTGCATTGAAAATTGAAATGCAGCATAGCATTACAGTTGAGCCCAAATTGGCTGCTCAATAAGCACTTTTTTTTCTTCTAGGGAGGGAAGAGGAGTTGGTCTAGCATGAAAGATGAGAGGTAGTCAAAATAGCCAAAGATGCTCACCCAAATATCAAACCACACCTACACAAACAGGGCCTATATATATATATATATATGTGTGTGATTGATTTAGGCAAGTCATCCTTGGCTATACAACCAGCTCTTCATCTACATACAAGACCCCTCTTCCTCTCAAATCCATTGACTTGTACATGCAAGATGGTGTTTTGCTCCATTAAGTGACTTGTATTTATACTAGTCATCCATCGTGATGAAAAAAGATTAGATTCCAAATAATATTGCTGCAAAAGTTTATAATACAAATCTCCTTGTCTAGCTTTATTAATTTATCTAATGCCAACATTCAATTATCAATCTATCCATACAAAGAATATATTCTTCTGATTGATTACAAAGGGACCTACCAGATCCATTCATGTTGATTTTGCTAGGAGTTGCTTTCACTGTTTTCAATTCTCAGTGCACGAGCATATATATGTAAATGAATAGCTTCTTGGAAAGAAAGTCTACGACTCTACGTAGCAAGTTGCATGAATCTTTTCCCATCACTTGACCTCTTAACTCTTTCAAAGGACGTCGAAAGTGATGTTCATCAGAACAACTCTTATCCTCTCTTCTTATTCTCACCATTTCATCTTACTTTGGACACACAACTACACCTGGTTTTATCTGAAAAGGACTTTTGGCCAAAAATAATGATGATAATATAAGAAAATAAAAAGATTTGGTTTTGGCTCCACGTTGACATTCGATCTATTAGAATTGATGAAGAGAATAATATTTGACCAGATGAGGAACAAATGAACAATACACAAAAATTTGTGATGTTGAAAAGTGAGGGCTGAGGAATGACGAGTCCTGATAAGTAAATAATATCTCCATTGGGTCTAAGAGAGGGGATCGGATATGTTTCTAATTTCTTCAAGCACTGCAAACCATCCACGTTTTGATGATATTTAATGAATTTTGATGAGATTCTTTGCACTTGTATTCAAATGAATGAGATATGCTTGGCGAAATTCTTTTAAAAAATTTCTGATACAAAACTAGTTATTTTCAATTTTTTCTATGTTTTCACTTTTTTTATTTATTTATTTATTTATTTTTTTTTTTTTATTTTTTTTTTTAATAAATATATATTTTAGCTTGAAATTTTTTTGATAAATTAGTTCTCAAACTCGAATTTTTTTGATTTTTTTTTGCAATAAATATATTGCATTTTTCTTATCATCCACGCAAAAATTCTCATCAAAATTCATTAAATTTCATCATGACGTGAATGGTTTGAATATAAAGTGGTTTGCACTGTAAAGGTCTTTATACATGTTGGAAAAATACGCTCAAGTGATTATATCAGTTAATTAATTGACAATTACTGATATGGATTAAACCACCTGATAATTTGAATTTAAATTATCAGAGAAAGTGATAATTGGGTTAAATTCAAACTGATCAGTTAAAGGGTTAAATGGATAAGTAAGATATTAAATTTAAAATACCTTTAAATTTAAATATCAGAATCCATCCAGATAAAATTCTGGACCCTATAAATAACATAGTGTGCTATTGATTATTGTGGTAGCCAAAAATGGCTCATAGGCCCAAAAGTGCAAAGCCCAGACTAATTTTGTTTTGGCCCAAGTTTGAGAAGCCCAACGAGAATAGTAACAGCATGACTTGGTTGTCCGAAGACCAAGTCAGCCAGGTGTATCAAATAGCGAGATTCTAGGGAGAAAATCTCTCCAAGAATCTCGCCCACGATCAGCCCATGATCCTACCTATTTACTTCAAACGGTAATCTAGAGTTTGCTATAAATAGCAAAGCATTTTTCAGTAAAGGACATAGAAAGACAAGCTTACTAAAGCGTACTGAAACTCTACTTCCAAGAATTACGATCACCGGAATCTGAATCTTCACGATTATTGTTGCTCAGCCCAACCATAACTAAGGCTAACGATCTAAATCCCTCTTTTTTATCTTTCATTATTCTATTTTTTCTGTTTTTGTTCGTCTCTTGCAGGTTACTTGTCGATCGACCAAGTTCATCCGCAGACAAATAAACCTATCGACTACATCGCTTAAACGGACCTGTCCAAGTTGCATTGGGCCTAACGAAACGTAACCCGATCCATATTGATTGTGGGTCGACCCCCTACAGTTATATATATATATATATGTATCTTATATGAGTTTAACAGAGCGTATTATATTAGAGAGTGATATATACAAAGAGTTTCTATTTTGTAGGTCTTTTTCAATGACAGTAAATTGCACGGTGATTTGAGTGAACTTTTCAGAATCCGTAATTGTTCTTTGACCAGTGATACAACCCACTCACGATCCTGCTTTCGCCACATGATTCAGATTTCCATCGGTGAAAGGTATTAATCTGAATACTACAATTTATTTGATTATAAATTTATTATTAATCGTAATAATAATGGTATCATAGCCTTATTGGGTTTTTACTCCGGTATAATGCCATAATAAGTTGTTTGTTTATTTTCTTTGTTGATATATGAACGAACGCAAAATTGGCATAACACACGTGTTTTTGAATTGATTTTTTCTGTAATGTATTACTACATTTATGTATATGCAATTATATGTTCTGGGATTTTTATATAATGATTCAAAAGCATGTATGAAAGTGTTTTTTGAAAATCTGTGTGAAAACCTGTACTGTAATCGGTTAAAAACTCACTGCCATTTTTTTTATTTTCTATGATTGTGGTACCATTAGAAAGGGTTTTCTAAGAGCTTTCCAACGATAGATCATACGCTTAATCCTGATAAGTGTAGAGTGGGAAAAACTGTTTTGAGTTTTTTCTGTTGTAAATCGAAAGATGGAAATGGTGGTTTGTTTTTGGATGATGAACATGAAGAACAGTTCACCAGCGCATTAGGGCAGCGATGGTCGTTCATTCCTAGCCCAAACAAAGTAACCGATGGAATCATTAGATTCATCATGAAAAACTGAGTCGGAAGACGGTGATTTGGTCATCTGCAAATGACCAGAGGACGGCACGTACACACCACTCCGTGGTCTGCGAGTGTAACACCAACGCACAGGCTTTTGCCAGTGCATGTGAGGCGCATGACGTCAGCGAGTGCATGCTTTGCACGTGGAAACCACACGCCAGACATTTCATGCGAGAAGCGTGTTACGCACGTGTCTCCAAGTGCATGTGAGTTGTGTGGTTGCACACCTGCACACACCGCCTGACCCATTTTTTCAAATTCATTCTTTTATTATTAAATAAAGTGTTTTTCATTTTTGAAGAATAAAATAAAGTGATTTTATTTTTCATAAAAACACCTTTTTGTTTACTGCTTTTATTAAAAAAAATAAAAAACAAAAAGATATTTTTTCCAACTAATTTGAGTTTGAAAAATATACATAATTTTAAAATTATATTTTAAAATCATGTGTTAGGAATTCAATGGAATTTAGCTTTAGTGGGAGCTAAATTAAATCACTTCGACTAGAACTCTTCGTCTAATCAATCATGTGATCGGGAATGAAAGATTTCATGTACCTTGTAAATGTATGAGGTCATTAAAGCAAATATTTCTAAGTGACTTAGAAATTTTAAGATTAATCTATCATCGTCTCATATGTCTTAATATAAAAGATTTATGAATCTTATTAATGACATATAGTCGTGGTCAAATTGGACTTGTGCTTTTTATGTGGAGAGATGCAGTGAGTAGTCTTTTAAAGAAATTCCCCAAAGAGTTAAGTCTGACTAGACCTATAAGGTTGGAAAAACTAGATTAGGGTACCGTGATGTCTTTTAAGTCAAATAGTGTGTGAGCTTGAAATTACAGTGGAGCGTCGAATTCTCACGAATACGAGGCGATCTATTGCATTAAGCAGTAACATTCGAATATTCAAAGTGCTAGGCACATTAATTATTGTGCATGTGAAAGAGGACCAAAGTTCGAGAAAGTGGCAATTAGATGAATTATGAAGACTAAGAAAGTCTTTCTTGGTGGTGATTCATATGAATGTGAGAGAGAAGAAAGAATAACATGCAAAGTCCTATTTTTTAGAAAATATTTTTAAAACCGTTTCTTAGTAAATATTTTTGGAAACACCGGTTTGATCCTTAAAATATTTTTGGGACTTGTGCATTGTATTCTTCTATTATTTATATGATCACCAAACAATAAGAATTCTAAATTGTTAAGTACAATGTTAGAATTAGAATTTTACGCAAAGTACTAAATATATGATAATTAAATTTTTGGAAACGGACGATGATTAGAAGCCTCGATGACTTTTCGATTCTACTCCTTAAATTATTTTATCATATTTTCGGTTTGTGTTTGCGGCAAAATTAAATGTGTGTATTTTTGGAAATTAATATGCTTGCATAGTTGTATGTCTCTGCATATATTAATATGAGATATAGCTTTATATCTAAAATATTGTGGCCAAAATTGGAAGTGATAAACTGAATTGTGTAATCTATGAGATTTGTCACAATAAGATTTAGTAAACACGAACCATGATTGAACCTCGGCATAGTACTTTTGCTCGACATACAAGATGTGAAGGTTTATCAAGCTAGAAATTAAATTACTCACATTATGTTGCTGAGTAGCTTAAATAGTGACCTCATGTGTGCTTGATAAGCACATAAGGGTTTAAGTTATGTGGCTTTCCTTCAAGGGTTTGGCTTGAAGGGTAATTTTGGTAGTTTTTTTTAATACCAAAATTTTGGTAGGTTCAGTATTAAGTTTTGAGCACTTATAGGTAGCGCCAAAATCACAATAAATGGCAGCCTCCGATAAGGATATAAAACAAGATATATGAACTAAATGATTTGATATCTTCTAATAGTTGGAACATATAAAAATTAGTCTGACGCGTACCGATGCATTATTTTGGTGGAAGATGAGTGCTTAGAGGCAACTTAGGCTTCCAACTAATTTTATATGACATATTATGAGCGCTTAGAGGTGGCTTAGGCTTCTAGTCAATTTTATATGACATATTATAAGCGCTTAGAGGTGGCTTAGGCTTCTAGCCAATCTTATATGACATATTATGAGTGTTTTGCAGCGGCTTAGACTTCAAGTCAATTTAATATGACATATTCCAACTTTTAGTTTTGAGCAATTTAGTGGAAATGGATATTTTCGAAAAGGGAAGAGGACCTAGTCATAGCCACAATAAATCTTAGATCGGAATATGCTAGAGGGACGTGGGTTCCGAATTGAGGAAGGACAAGAATAAAATAACTTGTTACAATTGTGACAAGTTGGGTCATTTTCGCTTGTGAATGCATTGAGTCGAAAAGAGTAAAACCCAAACTCCTGAATCTCTTAAGTTATGCTTAAGTTTCCAACTAGGTATTTTCTTTTTTAATCTTGTCCTTTATGGACTGTAGATAAGTGAAAATAGACCATTAGCAAGAAACTACGAAGCATATGTAGAGTAAAGTTAGATTAATAGAAACCATGTGTATATGTGTAGGAACATTTTTGAAATTAAGTACCTACAAACTGGGTTTGCATGGTAGCTTAAATTTTTACCCCATAATGTTCTAATATACACTTGAGATCTAACTTAATTTAGTCTTTGCCGATGTCATCCTTGATTCAGGTTATCATTAATAATCATGATGATTATATGAATATTATTTTTGTTAATTATATTCATAAGGTACTTGATAGTTGTTGAATGGTTTTATAATATTATACGTCAGTTTGGATGGTTATAATTATGTTTGTTTTTCAATCATTCCATCTTATGATAATGATGATGATGCTGGTATTTTGGCATGCTAGACTAAGTCATGTTGGACTAGATAGAATGAGTAGATTGGCCAAAGAGGGCTAATTAAGCTCATTAGTCTAAAAGTCATGCAAATTATCTAGAAAGAAAAACAACTTGAAAACTATTTAGTAAAAGAACTAATCTGAATTCCATTGCAAATTAATTCATTATGACATTTGTGATTGGATGAATGAAAAGCCTAGACATGAAACGTCATATCTAGTAACATTCATTAATATCTTTAGACGTCTCAGTTGTGTCTATTTGATCTCCTATAAATTAAAATCATTGGATTGCTTTAGATTGTTTTGAATTTGCTTGAGAATCAATTAGATAATAAAATTGAATATTAAGAATAAACCGAGGATGTTAAATATCTTTCTGAATGGTTCAAGGAACTGTTTAACAAGAAAGGTATAGAAAGATATTTAATTATTCCTAGGACTTTGCAACAAAATGGTGTGGCAGAAAGAAGGAATAAAACATTGTTGGAAATGATTAAGTCTATGATGGCGCTAGTAAATCTTCCAGTATTTTACTAGAAGATATGTTATTTGACTGCTACCTGTATGCTTAATCTTATTCCACAAAACCAGACACTTTCACACCTTATGAGCTTTGGTCAGGTAGATTACCTGGTCTAATTAATCTACGACCTTAGGGGTATGCAAGTTATGTTTATAATCCATCTCATAGAAATGAAAATATGTATGCAAGAAGAGAAAGTGTATTTTTAATGTATACTTTATGCATTCAAAAGGACATATAAATACTGGTGTACAATCAGATGGAAGTGTTACTGAATTAGAATCACAAGATGTCATTATTTTAGAGAATGAATTTCCTAGTAGAAATGCAATTGATATAGATATCTAGTTTTATGGATTAGATGATCAGTGTTAATACACGAATGGAGGTAAATTG
Organism: Acer campestre; assembly: GCA_954870605.1. Taxonomy (NCBI): domain Eukaryota; kingdom Viridiplantae; phylum Streptophyta; class Magnoliopsida; order Sapindales; family Sapindaceae; genus Acer; species Acer campestre. The sequence goes on along the minus strand of OX940803.1, from coordinate 14,979,308 downwards.
AGATCTAATTGGATCATCCATCCCTAGTGGGAGTGGTTTACATGGATCTTCCATCCCTAGTAGGAGTGGAACAGCTGTTGAAACGGCCACCATGATAATTTACTAGGTAAATTGAGATCTAATTGGATCATCCATCCCTAATGGGAGTGGTTTACATGGATCTTCCATCTCTAGTGGGAGTGGAAGCCTACTTGGATCCTCTATCCTTAGTGGGAGTGGAACGGCTGTTGAATCAGCCACTGTGATAATTTATCAACTCGTCGAAATAATTGTAAAGTTATCTCATGTCTTCTTTCAGAGCTTGAAAGAGGGGATTTTATGATTGCTCACTTGATAGTGATGAGCCAAGGATTTTTGAATTAGGATATCACTTCATCTACTAAGAAATTATGAATGAAAGCAATGGAAGAAGAGATAGAGTCTAGAAAAAGTAATCATATCTGAGACTTGATTGACTTACCGTTTGGTCGTTAGACCATTATGAACAAATGGGTTCCACATATCATAGGTAAGGCGTGTAACACTATTGAGAGGTATAAAGCGCGATTAGTCGCAAATAAAGAAACTTTTTCTCTTGAAGTAAAGTTTTCTTCCATATGCCTTATTCTAGCACTCATCGCACATATAAACCTGAAATTACATCAAATGGATGTAATTATTGTATTTCTCGATGGAGAACAAGAAGGAGAAATTTACATGGAACAACTTGTAAATTTTTGTTTCAATAAGCTAGAAGTGCATAAGTATGCTTGCTTAAACGGTTAATATATGGTTTGAAACAATCATCTAGAAAATGGCATCTTTGATTTCATCGAGCTGTAATGTCTTACAGATTTGTGATGACTAAAGAAAACCATATGTACATCAAAAGGTTGAGGATAATCTTTTTGATATTATCTTTATATATGGACAATATGATTTGGCTAGAAATAATGAAGAGTTTGTAAAACCATAATGAAACGGTTATTCTCAAATTTCATTTAAATTTGATATATGAGCAAAGTCGCTTATATATTAGGAGTAAAAGTTGATTAAAATTACTTAAGAAAATTTCTACCTCTGTCACAAGAGTTATATATTAGAAAAATTCTTAAGTGATTTAAAATGAGCAATTATAAGCTCATAGATATTCCTATTGCAAAATCACAAACTTTTAGCCTCGATATGTGCCTTGAAACTCTATAAGATCAAGAAATTGATGACAAGTTCCTCATGTTGGTACCATACAGAGTCTCATGTACATTGTGATGTGTACAAGGCATATATCAATTATGCCGTAAGATTGGTGAGTGGATACCAATATAATCCTAGATTGAAACATCAAAATGTTGTCAAGAAGATTATGACATACCTTTAAAGTACTGCAAACTACTCATTATGCTAGTATAATTACACACATAAGGTGATGAAACTATGTTGTCAAGTTAAGACCGGTATTCTTACACGTGCGGTCGCCTTAGATGCTAAGATAGCACACTAAGATGAGACACATATATAGAAGATAATAAAGGGGATGTTTTATTCTCATGGAGCTTATATATGAGTATGTCGCCTTGACTGGGTCAAAATGAGGTTCGTTTTAAATTTTCATAATTTTAGAACTGATCATGATATACCTCATAATCATGAAACCTAATTAAGCCAGATGTGAGATCTTAATTGGCGCTTATAGTAAGCAAGCGTTTAAGGACTCAAGTTAGGCGCTCGATAGTGACTGAACTAAGATTTGTACAGTGAATATTAATTAAGACATGAGCATTCTTTGTAAATAATGAAATTCATTGTAGCACGTGCTTCATACTACGTGTGTTATGTGACCATTAAGCAAAATGAGTGAATAAATCTCTGCTTCCTCATTGTATAAGCTCCTCGAGGATTGATAAAACCTCTAATGGTGTCCATGTGACTATTGACTTTATATCAAGGTAATAGAATAATGTTAGCTTCTTTAGCATGTTTTTCTATGGCTATGATACTATTCGGTCTATGAGACATGACTATGATAGCAGCTGTTTTGAAACTGAGATACAAGTGTTTGATGGGAAAATTTAATGTTTCTTCATAAATTTTTGTATTCACCGGCCAACCAATTGTATTGTCTATGATAGACAAGAATACAATTGTGAGTATATAGAAATTTGAAATAGTCAAGCATAGCTTTGTATACAGAGGGGTTAAATATGCTTAGACTAATGAATGAAAATTAAATCTGTAACACACATGAACAGTAAAATTGATATATGGGATATCAAATTACATGCTCCCATACAATTAGAAAAAGTGTTCATTGGTCACACTGTGCGTTTGCTTGTATGAACGATCTGTGGTTAGACCCAAAGTTTGAGAAACATGCTGTAAAGTTTGCATTATTCCACTTATGCGTGTGGGAGATGTTGGAAAAATACGTTCAAGTGGTTATATCGGTTAATTAATTAAAAATTACTGATATGGATTAAACCACATGATAGTTTGAATTTAAATTATCAGATATAGTGATAATTTGGTTAAATTCAAATTGATAAGTTAAAGGGTTAAATAGATAAATAAGATATTAAATTTAAATTATATTTAAATTTGAATATCAGAATCCATCCAGATAGGATTCTGGACCCTATAAATAGCATAGTGTGCTATTGATTATATATACCTCATCTGAGTTTAACATAGCGTATTATATCAGAGAGTGATATATACAGAGAGTTTCTATTTTGCAGGTCTTTTCCGATGGTAGCAACTTGCACAGTGATTTGAGTGAACTTTTCGGAATCTGTGATCGGAATCTGTGATCGTTTTTTGACCAGTGATACAACCCGCTCACGATCCCGCTTCCACCGCATGATTCGGATTTCCATCAGTGAAAGGTATTAATCCGAATATTACAATTTATTTGATTATATGTTTATTATTAATCGTAATAATAATCAACAATACATATACACATACATACAAATAAATATACATATACATACATACATACATATATATATATATATATATCTATGGGGTTCTTACAATTTGTCCCTATCTAATTGGGAAACATTATTTTTTTACTTGTTAGTTTATTTTTCGTCAAAATTTATATAATTGAAAATGACACATTTCAGTCCTAGAATTAGTCAAGGTTAGTTAAAACTAATAGTGAGAGGGGTATTTTGGTCTTACCACATGTTCATTATTGAAAAAAGAAATTATAAAATTAAAAAAAAAAAAATTAGATGGATATCTACTGTCTATCTATGAGATTGATGGTGGAGATCAAATTTTTAAGAAAAAAAAAAAAAAACCGATGGATACGAGATCCATCTCCATTGGTAAATCCACATCTTCTTAGATAGAGGTCACATGTGGAGGTCTAAGGGCAAAAAAAACGTTCTATTGATTTTGTGACGGTTGACCATCAAAATTTTGGTTAAATGACCTAAATGAGCTATTTTTAATTATATAAAAACCAATTTGACAAAAAATCAAATAACAAGTAAAAAAGTGAAGTTTCCCAATTATATAAGGACAAAATTGTAAATACCCTTATATGTATTAAGAGCGAGTCTCTTGTAATGGATCTCTTATTTAATTTTAATTTCGATAAGAACTTTGATGAAATCACGTCGATTTTTATGAATTTTGATCTGAATTTTTTTTATGGATGATAATTTCAATGAAATATACCTACGAATAAAATTTTAAAAAATTTCAAGCACTAGAACTATTTATCCCCGATTTTGTTAAATATGAAAGCATTAGAAAAATGAGCAAAATATAGGAAAATTCAAGAAAATATAGTTCTAATGTTTGAAAAATTAGCAAATTTTATTCATATGTAGATTTTAAAGAACTTTTTATCCACAAAAAAATTCATATCAAAATTCATAAAAATCGATGTGATTTCATCAAGGACTTTATCGAAATTAAAATTAAATAAGGGATCCATTTGCTATTATTTCCCTTTTTTATTATATTTTTTTTTTCTGACATTTCGCGTTTTTTTTTTTTTTTTTTTTTAATGTTTTATATTCAAAAAGTTGGAAAAAAAATAGTTTTTGTATTTGAAAGCTTTTCATTTTTTTTTTCTTTAGAATTTTATTTAAGTCTTTTTTCTATACAAAAAAATCACATTAAAATTCAATAAGTTCCATTAAATATCACCAAAGCCACTTAAAGTATACATCGTAAAATGTTCTCATTGAGAAATTTATCTCTATATATTTATTAGAATTCTCAGGTGCAAAACGTCTTATGTCCAAACCATCGACACCTAGATAAAATTTAATAAATGTGAGACTTTTTTGTATGGATGTTAAGAAAAACAAGGTATAATTGGTAAAAAAATTGAAAAAAAAATAGATAAAAGTGTTAGAGTTATTAGTGACAATAAGTCAACCTCAGCTGACTCAACCTCAGCCTTCAAAGGATATGCTACAATGCTAGCTTTTCCAGTCAGCATACAGAGGAATCAACTAATGACCTGGAAATAACTTGGCGGGAATTCTGTTAGAAACAGAATACACGCCTAAATTTCTCTATTCTCTGATTGGCCTACTTCCCGTGAAATACGGAAGTGGTTAGAATCTTCTTGTATAAATTGAAGCACTTTACCTTTCTCATGTAATCAATCAAATACAGAATATTGAGAGAATTGTTTTCTTCTCTGTTCTTCTTTACAATCATTCAATGGTGATTTCCTTTATCTTTCTATTTCTTCTGTAATATCTGTTTCTTCACATGGTATCAGAGCTTTACAAGGACTAATCGTCCATGACTACTGTTCTTGGCTCAATCGCTGGTCGAGAAGAAGGAGCTCAAGCAGCTACCTCATCAGATTCAATGGCAGGAGATTTCAACTCACTTGCCAAGGCTATGCACTTCAATCTTCAAGTCAAACTCGATAACAACAATTACATATATTGGAAGGCTCAGGTACTTCCTGTAATTAGAGCTTTCGAGTTAGAAGATTTCGTTTCTGGTCTTAAATCTGCTCATCCTAAATTTGTTGAAGTTCAATCTGCTGGAGAAAGTGAGAAACGTTTAGTCTTAAACAAGAAATATGCTGACTGGAATAAATCTGATCAGTTGCTTCTCAGTTGGTTGTTTTCATCAACTAATCAAAACCTAATAGGTCAGGTTATTGATTGCAAAAGTTCACAAGAGGTTTGGAGTACTCTTGAGAATCTGTTTTCTCAGCAATCTCTGGCAAAAGTACTTCAGTTGAAGCATCAACTGCAAAATGTTAAAAAGGAAGCAGGATCTATTACTGATTTTGTGTTGAAAGTTAAAACTATTGGTGATAGTTTAAAGGCTGCTGGACAAATAGTGAGTGAGAATGATCTAATCCTGAGTATTTTACATGGTGTTGGACATGAATATGATTCGGTTGTGAGTGTAATCATTTCTCAGAGGAATAATATGAATTTTCAAGAAGCACAATATCTGTTGCTGAATCATGAACAGAGAATGGTTGAGTTGAATTATGTTGCTCAAGTGGATGCGTCTAATGCTAATGCACTTTATACATCTGGAAACCAAAGTGACAGACGGAATCAAAGAGGAGGTTTCAATGGTTCAGGGAACTTTAATAATGGTGGCAGGTTTGGAGGCAACAGAGGTAGGAATCGAGGACGAAATGGTGGAAGGTGGAACAATAACAATAGACCTATGTGTCAGATGTGTGGAAAGCTCGGTCATATAGCTCCAAATTGCTACCATCGCTTTGACAGGAACTATCAAAGTATTCAACACAATAACTACTCACAGCAGCAGAACTCATCACAGCAGTTTCAAAATCAAAATCAATCTCAGGATTTCTCTAGCAGCCATTTGCAAGCAATCACAAATACTCCACATCAGGCAAATTATCATCAATCAACTGCTTTTTATGCAACTCCTGAGAGTGTTTGTGATCCCGCCTGGTATGTTGATAGTAGCGCCACTAACCATGTCACTTCAGACCTCTCCAATCTCTCTTTGCACTCATAGTATCAAGGCTCAGACAGGCTAGCAGTTGGTAATGGTCAGCAGCTGCAGATTTCTCATATCGGTAACACACTCATATCTCCTCATAATTCAAGTTCTAGGCTATTAGCTTTGAAGCATGTCTTATGTGTGCCTACAATTGCTAAAAATCTGCTAAGTGTGTCTCGATTTACCTTTGATAATAATGCCTATGCTGAGTTCTTTCCTGATTATTGTGTAATCAAGGACAAGAATACCAAGGCAACTCTTCTTCAAGGCAAGTTTGAAAATGGTCTTTACAAATTGAACTTGAAGATATCTCAAGCTGGAACTGATGCAAAACAGTTGAAGCATAATTGTTTTTCAGTTTTTCCTTCTGTAGAAAATAAGCTAGTGAGTACTACTACTAAGTCACATTGTACATATGCTTTGATTTCTGGCACTTCTTGTAAGAAAACTCATTTGAATGAAAATATGTGGCATTTAAAGCTTGGCCACCCAGCTCTACTAATACTTAGAAAGGTGCTGAATAGTTTACATCTGAAATACACTGATAGTCACTTGGAATTCTGTGATGCTTGCAAGTTAGGCAAAATGCATCAACTTCCTTTTCAACCTTCAGCATACAAAGCCTCTGGACCTTTAGATTTAGTATTCACTGATGTATGGGGTCCCTCACCTTTGTCTTCAACAGATGGTTATAGGTATTATGTGATATTTGTAGATTCTATTTCTAGATATAGTTGGTTCTACCCTCTCAAGTTGAAGTTAGAGGTTCCATTCGTGTTCATTCAGTTCCAAAAACATGTAGAGTTGCAACTTGGTACTAAAATCAAGTGTCTTCAAGCAGATCTAGGTGTTGAATTCAAACCTTTACTCTCACATCTGGTGCAGTCTGGTATACATTTCAAAACCTCATGCGCCTATACCCACCAACAAAACGGTGTGCCTGAAAGAAAGCATCACCATGTTGTTGAAACAGGCCTTACTCTTCTTGCTCAGGCACACATGCCTCTAACTTTCTGGTGTGAAGCCTTTCAAACAGCAGCTTTGTTAATTAACAATCTTCCCACACCTATTCTACAACTCAAATCTCCTTATGAAACCTTGTTCCATCGAGTTCCCAATTATAACTTCTTTAAAGTCTTTGGCTGTTCTGCTTTTCCCTATCTTCGTCCCTACTCAAAACAAAAGCTTAATTTTCACACTTCAAAGTGTGTTTTCATCGGTTACAGCCTCAGTCAAAAGGGTTATAAGTGCTTGCATTCTTCAGGCAAGATTTATGTATCTAGAAATGTCATTTTCAATGAATTTGAGTTTCCTTTCAAGAGTTTATTTCCTACTTCACATGTCTCCTCTGCAGCTACACAATTTAGTCTCCCAACCTCAGTTTTGTCAGCTGCATCACCAGAACAGCCGTTGCCTGCTGATTGTCAGCTTCCCTCTACAATATCTCCCAATGTGACTCATCAGTCTTCGTTATCTGATATTCCAGCACAACCATTTTACATTGACATTGGCTCTAACCAGCATACTTCTACACATCCAATGGTTACCAGGCTTAAATCTGGAGCTCTTAAACCTCGAGCTTATTCATCAATATGTCAACCAATTCTTGACAAGTCAGCAGATATTGAACCCAAAACAGTTAAGGAGGCACTGAGCAAACCACAGTGGCATAAGGCCATGACTGAGAAGTTTGATGCACTTATCAAAAATAACACTTGGTCCCTTGTTCCCCACACAAGTTCTATGAATTTAGTTGGCTGCAAATGGGTGTACCGCACCAAATATAAGCCTGATGGGTCTGTTCTTAAGCATAAGGCTCGGCTGGTTGCTAAAGGTTTTCATCAAACACCGGGGGTTGATTTTTAAGAAACCTTTAGTCCAGTTATTAAAGCCTCTACTGTCAGAATTATCTTCACATTGGCTGTCACATACGGCTGGGATATTCAGCAAGTCGACATCAATAACGCCTTCCTCAATGGAGATCTTAAGGAGGAGGTATTCATGAAGCAGCCTCCTAGATTTGTCAATACTCGGCTGCCTTATCATGTTTGTAAGTTACAAAAGGCCTTGCATGGCCTCAAACAGGCACCAAGGGTCTGGTTCTTCAAATTAAAGAATGCTCTTCTCAGCTGGGGGTTTGTTTCTTCACAAGCTGATTTATCCTTGTTCATTAAGAGGAAGGAGTCTACAATTCTATATCTCTTAGTTTATGTTGATGATATATTATTGATAGGAAATGATTCTAAATTGGTTCAGCAGACAATCAAATTACTTAATGATTCCTTTGCTCTGAAGTCCCTTGGTTCGGTTAGCTACTTTTTGGGCTTTGAGGCTACCAGATATTCTGCTGGGCTGTTTTTGACTCAAACTAAGTACATTAGTGAGCTGTTACAGAAGACAAACATGTCCCATTGTAAGCCTTGCTCTACACCTCTTTCTGCTGGAACAAAATTGACCAAAGCTGGGACACCCTTCTCTGATGCTTTTTTCTACAGAAGCACCATTGGTGCGTTGCAATATCTGACATACACTAGGCCTGACATTGCCTATAGTGTCAACAAACTTAGTCAATTCTTGGCCTCCCCTACTGAGGATCACTGGATAGCCTGTAAGAGACTGCTGAGATATATCAAAGGGACAGCTGGTCTTGGTTTGCATTTTCGACCTGCCTCGTCTCTCTCAATTGAAGCCTTTAGTGACGCTAATTGGGCTTCTTGTCCTGATGATCGTAGAAGTACCAGTGGTTGCTGTGTCTATTTGGGAGGTAATTTGATTGCTTGGGGTTATAAGAAACAAAATGTTATAGCTCGTTCCAGCTGTGAAGCTGAATACAGAGCTCTCTCTCATGCTGCCACTGAGGTGATGTGGCTCCAGTCCTTGTTCTCTGAACTTGGCATCAAACTTGAGCAGTGTCCCATTCTATGGTGTGATAACCAAGGGGCAGGTTCTCTTGCTCAAAATCCGGTATTCCACGCTCGAACAAAACATGTTGAGTTGGATGTCCATTTCATTAGAGAGAAGATAGCAGCTGGAATTCTTAAGGTGCAATATGTTCCTATAGAGTTTCAATGTGCCGATATACTCACCAAGGGTCTGTCCTCATCTCGCTTTGAATTCCTGAGATCCAAGCTGCACTTGGAAAATTCTCCCTCGTTCAGCTTGAAGGGGGATGTTAGAGTTATTGGTGACAATAAGTCAACCTCAGCCTTCAAAGGCTATGCTACAATGCTAGCTTTTCCAGTAAGCATACAGAGGAATCAACTAATGACCTGGAAATAACTTAGCGGGAATTCTGTTAGAAACAGAATACACGCCTAAATTTCTCTATTCTCTGATTGGCCTACTTCCCGTGAAATACGGAAGTGGTTAGAATCTTCTTGTATAAATTGAAGCACTTTACCTTTCTCATGTAATCAATCAAATACAGAATATTGAGAGAATTGTTTTCTTCTCTGTTCTTCTTTACAATCATTCAATGGTGATTTCCTTTATCTTTCTATTTCTTATGTAATATCTGTTTCTTCACAACAAGAACTATTTTTCTCAATTTTTCCTATGGTATCCCTTTTTCTCAAAAAGGAAAATTTGTTTTTCTTACATATATGTAAAGTTCTTTATTAACCAAATAGACAAGTTTTGAATCAAAAGTAAAGGAAACTGACATAAAACCTATTATTAAAGTAAGTACATAAGGATGAGACCCAAAGCCAACAATATTTATAGATAGGGTAAATTGCATAAACTCTTATGAGGTTAGATATAATTAGATTTATACGCCTATACGGTATCTTCAGGAATAATGACACAAACCTTACCTTACATTTGAGGAATGTTGCACAAATATCCCTATCATTATATTTGGACAGTTAACCTCTAACGATTGGAGGCACTATGTTCTTATTGATAAAATAAATTAAAATTGGAATATATATATATATATATATCTAAATTACTTGTTGATTTGTGATAGATAAATGGAGAAGATGTTGGAGCCTAGAAGAGAGGAGGAGAAGTTGGATTTATGAAGGAAGAATGGTGTTGATCACAAATCATGCTTCAAATAGTGGAGGCCATGCCTCCTCCCGTGCAAATTAATAAGGGACACCACTAAAGGTTGGCGATGCCTCCTCCACATGCGTTTGTGGGAGGTCAGTTGTGAATCATTCACCTCCCCTTCATTCGGCGGCTTCTTTTATTATTATGCATATTATTTACTCGGGGGTATTACAAACATTTGCATTGTCAAAGCCAGTCAAACCAATGGAAGTTTTCACCATCCTTAAGGCTTTGTTTGGTAGGAAGAAGGGAAGAAGGGATGGATGGGGTTGGAGGGAGAGGGCTGGGAGGAGAGCTTCAATCAAACAATAGAGAGGAGATGAGAAGAGGAGGAATCTCAACTCCCTCAGGGCCCACCGAAATGCATCCTTGCCTCATGGGACAAATAAGAAGGAGGAGAGACTTCGGCTCCCTTATGGCCCACCAATATAGTAAATTTACAATTGTATATCAATCCGTCCATTCAATTCTCCTTTCAATACCAAACAGATAAATGGAGACTTATCTGCCATCATTCCTAACTTACCAAACAACATGAAGGATATATGTTATCCTCTCCATCCCTCATACTGTATTTCCTTCTTAATTCATCAATCCCTCTTATTCCCTCTCTCCTACCAAACATAGTGTAAGTTTAGGTGTGAATGTAGAAAAACCAATTGTGCTCATTTAGGTGCAAGTATGGCAAATATTGACAAACCTCAAGGGTAGTGATGGGAAAATCCCCCATGGGGTTTGGGGACAAATTTCACCCCAAATAGGGTTTGGGAGTGAGTGAACCATTATTTTCCCAAATACAGTTAAACCTCTATAAATTAATACCCTTGGGACCATAAAAATTTATTAATTAAATAAGATATTATTTAATCGATAAATTAATAATTTATTACGTTATACATTAATTAATAAAAATTAATTTATTAAGGGAAATGACGAGCAAATTATTGAGAACGTAATGAGAAATGACAAAGGAGATGAAGTTGAAGACGATAGTTCTATACTAGAGCTTGTCTCGTGCAAAGATGCACTCAAAGCAACAATCACATTGCATAATATTCTCTTGCAATACAAGAACACTACACCTAAGCTTCTTAATGGACTAAGAAAAGTTAGAAACGAGGTCCAATAAGACATCAATTTCAAGAGGAAATATGTAATATTGGAGTCATATTGTACAAAGACCTCCTAATTGAGTCATATATATATATATATATAATTTTGATGTATGTGGAGATTATTAATTTATATATCAAGAGGGGACTATGTGTTTTTTATTTATTTATTTATTTATTTATTTATTTTTTAATGTATTATCTTATAAATTTAGCAAATTATTAATTTACCATATTGGTCCCAAGTTGGAACCAGCCAAAAATATTATTTAATCGATGTCATTAATTTATCAAGTATTAATTTAGCAGACTCAACGCCTTTCAATCTTTCATATTTGATCATCACTAAAGTCAACCGACGTTGTATAAGAAGAGTCGGTGATGGATCTAGATCGAGATGTGAGTAAGATGGGGGAGAGAGAGAGTCTGATAGGTGGAGAAGGTGAACAAAGAAAAATGACGTGGATGCATCCATCCCTCCTATTATCTCTCTCTCCTACCGAATCAGTTGTGCTTATTTGGGTGCAAGTATGGCAAACATTGACAAAACTCAAAGGTAGTGATGGGCAAATCCCCCATGGGCCCCACCCCTACGACCCCATGGGGTTTGGGGGCAAATTTCACCCCAAATAAAGTTTGGGAGTGGGTGAACCCCTTTTCCCCAAATACAGTTAAACCTCTATAAATTAATACCCTTGGGATAATAAAAATTTATCAATTAAATGAGATATTATTTAATTGATAAATTAATAATTTATTAATTTATACATTAATTAACAATTTATTAAGTTATACATTAATTAATAAAAAATTAATTTATCAAGGAAAAGGTTGAATAAATTATTGAGAACGTTATGAGAAATGACAAAGGAGAAGAAGTTGAAGACGATAGTTCTATACCGGAGTCTGTCTCGTGCAAAGATGCACTTAAAGAAACAATCACATTGCATAATGTTCTCTTGCAATACGAGAACACTACACCTGAGCTTCTTAATGCACTAAGAAAAGTTAGAAACGAGATCTAAAGAGACATTAATTTCAAGAGGAAACAAGTAATATTGAAGTCATATTTTACAAAGACCTCCTAATTGAGTCATGCATATATATATAATTTCGATGTATGTAGAGATTATTAATTTATATATCAAGAGGCGCCTATGTGTTTTTATATTTTAATTTTAAATGTGTTATCTTATAAATTTAACGAATTATTAATTTACCACATTGGTCCTAAGTTAGAACTAGCCAAAAATAATATTTAATCGAGATTATTAATTTATTAGACTCAACGTTATTCGATCTTTTAGATCCGACCATCACTAAAGTCGGTAAGATCCGACCATCACTAAAGTCAACCGACGTTGTACAAGGAGAGCCAATGATGGATCTAGACCGAGATGTGAGTAAAATGGGAAAGAGAGAGAGTCTGATAGGTGGAGAAGGTGAACAAAGAAAAATGGCGTTGAAGGAGAAAAAAATTAGAGTGACACGTGTCACTAAGTGAGTTCATTCGATGCACCACCATTGGATTCCAGCTTGGTGCACTAAAGTTTTTCTCCTACTCAAGGGTGTGAGTGCAATTCTCTCTTTTAAAAATCAAAAATAATTTTTCATACTATCCTTTAATACAACCAAAAGAGGAAAAAACAAATAGCACTACCATCGGCAACGAGCCATTTTAACAAAAGAAAATGAAAATGAGCCTCCATTACACTAAATTCGCAGCATCACTTGCTACTCTGGATGTATTGCAAGTAGAGACTAGAGATAAAAGTAGTAAACATCTGTATGAATTAACATATCATCCATTAAAAAAAAAAAAAAAAAAAAAAGTCTTTTTCAATATCCATAGACCTGATAGATTAAACACATGAATACCAAAAGAGGACCTCACCTTAAGAGCAACAAAGCATAGTCGTAAAACCATTAAGCACAAATGTGAGGTTAAGCTGTTCCCCATTTAACTTCCCAACAGGTACATTGTTAAAACACATGTATGTTGTTCCACATTTTCTCCTCCTTGTTAATATTAGATCAGTATGGTTGCAACTAACCACTCAACAGCCACTGTATTCATAACTACGTTTGATTATCTGAGATGGAGATCTGCGTCAGTATGAGTTCTTTCCCATCCATTCTCTAACGAGAATTTCTAGCTAGAATACTTGAGCTTCCATCCCTGCAGCCGATTCAAGGGTTTTAAATGAAGATATAACTAAAAATACATCAGCTCTTGGAATAAGCTCAAAATCTAGATTAAACAACATGGACATTGGAACCTATTACAGCATCTCCTATCAAGTTATCCAACACAGAGCAGATTACTAAATCGTTCCTACCTTAAATGGGACAAATTTGCATATGTTACATCTCTAAGTTAGAATAGCTTCCATACCACGCTACCCCACTATTAACTGGTTACAAGAGAAAACTGAGCAAGACAAATTAGTTTTGCAGGAAACATAATATGCCATCAGCAGCAGCATATAGTCCCACATTAAACCAACAATTACACAAAAGTCTACTTTTCTAACCTTAAATATATATCTTAGCTTCTAAATACTGTGCTTTAAAAATATCTTGTTATAAACTTATAATTACGTGAATTATATCTTTCAAAATGATGACCTTTTCCCGAAAACCACAAATGCAATGTCCAAAGGGACGCCCGAGTTGATCAGGAGAGCTAAGCACAGCATCTTAACATACTCAAAAAGTGGAATTGGCTGTACCAATAGTTTCCTAGAAATATGGGCAGCATCATCCATTGAACAGTGAGATCCCACTTAGCTGAGATGGCATCCACCCCATAATAACAAAAGTTTATAAGCGACCACTTTCACAATTACATCATCCCCACCACGATGCCACAGAGAACCAGAATAGGGTCTCCATGGAACAATAAAATATGAGGTCAATGATATGTTTCTTGACACCAAAACTAAGTACTGTATAAACATTTCCTCTATTACACATGTTTTCCTCAAATCAAGATACTAAAAATAGACATACAAGTTCTGGTTTTAGTGCAAAAAAAAAAAAAGAAAGTCAATTGAACTGAGATAGCATGCAGCCCATGAAACAAGAGTCAGCCCTTGCAACACACAGATGTAATCATCATTGTCCAGATGACTTCTACCTTACATTAACAAAATTTGACTGAAAAGCATTACGTGTATAACACAAATCATATGCAATTTCTCAACAATGAAAAAGTGTTGTACAAACCAATTCCTCCATCAAACAAATTATTGTAAAGCAAAACTCACTAGACTTAAAATAGGCATATAATTTTTGAGTTGAGTACAGTAACAAAGCTCAACTGAACCAAGTTGACATGAAGCTCATGAAACAGATGTCCCTTCCCAAGAAGCATAAATGTAATAATCACCAATCATCTCAAACGTGTGGTGCGTATACTACAGGCTATAGCTAGTTTCAGAGTCTAAAATTACATGAGATGAGGAATAAGTATTAAGACAATACAGATGAGTTTCAACATGATGGGCAAAGCAAAACAGTAGGACAATAACTGTTTAATTTAAGGGTCAAAGCAAAACAAGATAGAAGAGTAATCATGTTTTGCAGTTCAAGTAACTAATACAAACTAAACAGCGATTTTTTTTTTTAAATTTATTTATGTACAGTTCCTTAGATACAGCATTCTCAGGGATGCCACTTAAGCAACAATTAATGTCTTTATTCAATTAAAGCTATAATTATATTTAAAAAACAATATCCAAATTGAACAATTCAGTTTTCCCATAATTTCTATTCACTCTTGAAGAGAATGAGAAACGTGAAGGAAAATAATTATCAGCTTATTTCTTGAGCATTCTCCTTTCCCCTCATTCTGGCCAAGAACCAAATGAAACTAAATAATCCCTCATTATAGACTAACAATTATCAACATTTTGATAACCAAAACTAATCCAACAAAATCATCAAAATACTCCGTACCAGAAAATAGCACTGGATTAAAAGATATTTAGAGCAATAAAAAACAACTAAGAAGACAACCTACTCATCTAGAACTAGTACTAGCCCCAAATCATAAACAAAAAGAAAATGCTACTAAAAATCTCAAAGTAGTTCAGTCATTGCATTGCATCTTACAGTGCCATGGCCGAAGACTTGAAACCTCCTCAAAAGATTACTATCCCACCAACCAAAAACTCAGGAAAACCCCTTACCAAGCTTCTGTATAGCGCAATACATCTTCCTCCGGGACCCGACCGCATTAATCCCCATATCCTTCAAATCCTCCAATGTCAACATCGGCAATACCTCATCATCCACTTCATGTATCTCGAAAACAGGTGCATATCTCCCTAACCCTAAACTATTCAGCCAAATCCTCACTCCATCTTCACTCCCACTCCTATTCCAATCCCTCGCGTCGTTATCAGATGGCCCGGATATCTCCATCCCATCATTGTGGTCCCTGTTACCTCTAAAAGTCCCTCTTCTGTTGTAATAAAGCGCCTCCCTTTCGTGCCCATCAACAGCCAAATTCTCAAGCGAATGAATTGGGCTTTGCTCCTTTAATGGACTCTCCGAATTCTCCATATTGAATTCGCGATACCCATCATCCGTATCATCTCCACCGCTATACTTGGAGTCTCCTTCGAAATTGTTAGTGGCGTTACCGTTGTTATCGATATTGATATCGGCAGCAGCAGCTGCGGCACCGTCGTTGTTTTTGGACGCCCAATTAGACCTAACCCTCTTGACAGATCCCCGCTTCTTAGAATCCTTAACTTTCCAACTCCCAATCGCGATACTATCCAGATTCTCATCTAGGGTTTCGTTCAAGTCCCCAGAATTGGCGCTCAAATTGGTTAAAGCTCGAGTCTTGGACGACTTGTTAGCGTCCTTCTTGTGATCGAGAGTAGCGGTCGAGTGGTGGTGCTTGAACGGTTTGACGTTTCCGGAGGTAGTGGCGGTGGCGGTGGCGTTGGGTCTTCGCAGATGAGAATCGTAGGGTTGGTGGTGGTGATGGTGGTGCTGGTGGTGCTGGTCACCGCCGATATCACCTAATCTGACGCTGGGCCTACGCTGACGCTTTGATCCGACGGTTTCGGAAGAGGGGGCAGTCATGGGTGCTCCTGCGCCAAGTACGACGCCGTTTAACGGACCCTCCGGTGGCTCCCCCATTCATAGAGAGAGAACAATAACAAACTTTTTCTCTCCTATCAAACTTATCTCGCTTAACTTTCTTTCTTTATCTTTATCTCTCTCTCTATCTCTCCCTCTTTTTTAAATGTTAATTTTGTAACATTTAGGGTTTGGGTGGGAATATGCGAGAGTGTTAATGGTTAAATTCAGAGATTAATAGAAAAGGAAAAAAAAAAAATTGAAAGAAAAAGAAAAGTTGTGTGTTTTTCATTTGTTTTGTATGAAATTGGAAGTGGTGAGACTTGTGAGTAGAGAGTGGAAGTGAATAAGTGAGTGAATAGAGAGTCATTTTGTGTTTTGTTGTGTTGTGTTGTTAGGCATTGGACGCGTGTACACTCACCCCTTTTCATCACTCTAAATAATTCACTCCTATTTATGATTTATCTCTATTTTAAATATATATTTTTAATTAATTATTATAATTTGATATTTATGGTGAAAAAAATTTCAATACAATCCAATCCATTTAAATCGATTGAAATGCCACTTATTTAGCGACCTAGTTGTGTATTTAATGAGACTTATTTATTATTATTCATTCTTGCAGTGAATTAATTTTGGGATAAATGTTCCATTATTTTGAGCTAGCTTATTAAATAAGTAAACGCAAGTGCATTTTTGCTCACCCACACTAACTAGGGTAAACTATTACCATCCACTCCAGATATTGACACGTGTCCCAAACTTAACCCAAAGTCCAAAATTAATCCAAAGTTAACTCAAATTTTAGGACACATACCAACACTTGAAGTGGATGGTAATAATTCACCCTAGTTAGTGAGGGTGAACAAAAATGCACTTGCCATTTAACCAGAGATCCAATCGGTGTTACATATTTCATATTCATTAATGTTACATTTCCTTACCAAGCAAAGGATACAAATCGGAATGTTCAACATTATTGTTAAATGAATTTGAGATTGAAATTAGGATCCCTTATATTACCCCATAGTTGACCCCATGTTCGAGTCATATCCTCCTCCTTCCCCAATTCCTAAATTTATGATAGTTCAAAGAATTTTATTATTATTGTTGCAGTTCGGAAAAAAATAAAAATAAATAAATAAATAAAAAAGACTTCTTCCCGAACTTAGCGTTAATGGTACAATAACTTTAACGAGAGAGTTTGCCAGAAAACATTAGAGGAAATCAAATTGCAATTCATTGGCTTCCATATATTTTGGAACATTCAATTTAATGAATGATTAGATATAAAAACAGAGTTAAGGTTGCCAGAAGCTGTTCTGGTCATCCTAGATAGAATAGAACAATACATAAGCAAACATTAAAGAACAGCACAAGCTAACATTAAAGAGACATCTTGTCTTTAAAATTGAACATAGAATTTGAACAAACAATTTTTTTGAATATCATCCTTACCAGACGGCATACAGAGAATCGCAGAAGGTAAAACACCCCCAGCCTGGTGATGGGTAAATAAAAATCGGTTTTCAAGACCTGGATTCCAAGAATCGGTTTTCATAACAATTTCATGAATTAACTTCGGCTAGGACATGCTTGTACTCATTAAGAACAATGGAGCTACACTTGTATTTTAAAAAAGAAAAAAAGTTATTTCTGAACCTAAATCTGCCTTTTGACAAGAAGAAGAAGAAGACTGAATCTACAAAAATCGAGGAAGTGAGAGTGAAAAACTTACTCGTGCATCAACAACAGCCTTAAGCAGTCTCTTCTTTCTCATTCATTCAGTAGTGTATAGGAGTTTAAAGATTTAAAACTATACAGATTTCTAAGTCTAGTTGTCTCCGATTCAACTAGCTTGCACCGTGCAAAGCTGACCATGTCCAAGACTATGCTCCAAAGGGTACAATGTTGCGCCTTTCACATATTTTTGATGTTCAATTGCAGCCTTTCTCAGGCTTGGAATCGAAGCAGGCTTTCGTTTATCTCGGTTCTTAATCAGTGAACAAGCACTGAGTGGATCTGCAGACCCTGCTCCAACCATCCTGTAAACATAAGAAAGCATTTAATGCATGTACATGACCATAGCTTACAATAAAACAAAATGAGCCTTCACACAAGGCACTGTCAAAACTCATAAGTTTTTGCAGAATTTATTGGATTTTAGTATGCTAAAACATGTACTAATTTAGCTTTTGATAATAAAAGAACCATGATGGCAAAAGCTTGAATTTTCCAGCACCATTGATGTATTGCCTTTTCTTTTTTTCTTCCTACGGTAGAATGCTTGATATCATCAATTCAGTCTAGACAAAAAATTGACTTATTACTTGTGACAAATTCAACTGACATAAATCAAAAAACTCATGAGTAAAGGCCTAAAGGTCAGCACTGTTTGGGGTATTGTCAGAGGCTTTTTTTTTTTTTTTTGGGTAAGAGGGAGGGCAAAGCCCAGAACAAAGGAAACTAAACAGGACAAGGATCAAGTCTGGCCATAGCCAAACCTTTAGCGTCATCCTCCAAAATGCCAATCACCTGAGGAGAGGCTTTCTTTCACATGACACCACTAATCGCAAAAAGCGCCTATCATACCATATCTATTACTGATGAGTGCATTTTTTTATCATATTTTTAATCCTTGAAACTAGATTTATTAGCTCTTGGATTACCTTAAAAAAGACTCCAAGGGGGCCTTTTATAGTGGCCAAACACCAGAGAGAGAAAAACTAAGACTCCTGATAGTAACAAAGCTAAACTCATCTTTGAAGTAGATGATAACTTATCTTTGAATGACATAATTACTAAAAATAACCAAACGTTAAGCCAAACGTAAGTTCTCAAATCTCTAGATAATTCCACATCAAACTTTATTGACAATGTAATCTTTTGCTATTTTAAATAAACAAATTTTAAAATCATAACAAGGGAATAATAATAATAATTGAATAGTAAAAAAATTACGTTGTCAATAAGTTTCATCTTACACCTCAAATATTAAAAATAAAAATAAAAATTAGAAAGACATAATGAAGACTAAAACAAGAACGCAAATTAAAACTCAGCACGGTGAATTCTCCTCATACTTTCAAAGTCACAACTCTAGTTCACGAATAGTATCCACTGCCTCGGTTTTTCATATTCTCAGCTTGCTTCTATTTCTCTCTTGAGGCCTTCGATAGATTTTATAATTAAAACGTATATTTTGGTTAATTTGGTTTCCTAAAGTCAATAGGCGGTCTTCATGTGCCAAATCACATGCAAATTGTTTTCCTTATATACCAACTTAATGTCACATGCACTTCTCCTAGTTATTTTTAGAGACTTTACAGTTTATATGGTATGCTCTTGAAACATGATCCATGAAAGGAGGCAACCCATATGACAAGATTTAGTTATGCTGTTCATTTAGTAACTTGAACAGGTACAAATAAGATCCCATTGAAGTTGTTTACAGGTCCAAAATCTTTGTAATCAACTTTCAATTTTAAGTCTTCAAAATTCTGTAACAGGTGTGTCTTTGAATTTACTGCAATTACAACCCAATTAAAACTTATTCCAAACTCATGGATATTTACTCATGTTTTACAATAAATAAGTCTAATTAAATCACAATTATGAAATCCAAGAACTAATAAATCTAGTTTCAAGGGTTAAGTATATGATATAAAATTCACTCATCAATTACCAAACCATGTGAACACTGTACCTCAACAATTTCTCTGATGCTACTCTAGCAGCTTTAATTGTACTGCGGCTTGGGACCCATTTCAAAACACGGTCTGGATTTGCTCGCATGGGGGAATGAATTTTAATAAGCTTCACAAGAGAAACAACATAAGATATCAAACTATGTTAAATATTTTCTGTACAGTGACTAATAAGAGCATTCCACCGTAGTATAAACAGAGCATTAGAAGCAGCTGTTTTCCTACTGGGCTCATGCCACTTGCCTGATCTTCTAATTCTGATGTTTACCAACAAATCATTGATTTACAATTCAGTAATAAAATTAAGGAGTTGAAGAACGTGTAAATGGAACATTCTCTGTGATATTCCCTACGGAATCTATTAACGATGATTTGATGTTATTTGATGTTCCTATGGAGAGAGAGAGAGAGAGAGAGAGAGACTTACACCTAAACATTCCATCATCTGGTAGTAAGCCCTACCATGTAGAGGAGTATGACCCTTTCGAGATTCAGAAAAATATCTTGTCCTGAAAGTATATTGTAAAATGCCTTGGTCAGTCAATATAAAATTGTGAGAAACCACAAATTGGATGATACTAATAGTTGAAAGTAATTTCTATACCATTCTTTATAACCCGGATCCACAGTGAAACCATACATATCTACTGAATCACATATAGAGAGAGCAAATTCAAGAGCCTTTAGCCCAGTTCCCTTCGCTGCTGAACCAAAGGATGCACCTAGCATGAGATACACAGGATTTTTAATAGGAATTTCCTGCAGAAGAAAATTCATGTTTAGGAAAAAAAAAAATGAAATACAGGAAGTGAAAACACAAAAGAAGAAAAAGTATTCTCAAACTTTTTATATGATTTTCTCCCAATGCAACAAAGTATGTCATAATTCTACATTGGAAGCAATATAAAAGTTCCATAATGACTATTTACAATTTCATGTTTGTTTTCATTTTTTGGTCGACTACTTTTGTTTGGTCCTCTGCTGCCTTCTCTGGTGGAGGTTTAGTCTTAGCTTTTGTTTTGGTCTTGTCTGGTAGAGTTCTTGTCTTCCTTCTTCTTGTATCTTCCTTCCTTTTTTAAATATATTCTGATTTTATTTTGTTTCTCATAAAAAAAAAATTCATACTGTGAATCTCTAAGGCACCATAATTACCAGGCAACATCTTCCAGAGTAAGTCAGATAACATAACAGGCCATCCAATAGGGATTTTGAGAAATCTTCATTTAGCCTCTACTTAAACAAATAAAAGAGTTTCAAACTGTTGGCTATTTGTTGACCTAATGACCCATAAAAATAAGTTTACAACTATGATAAAGTCTCTCAAAAACCTCCTAGTACTCAACATGAATATGAAACCTCGCTTACTAACCATAACAATTAAAGCCTAAAAAAAAATCACCCAAGACATCTCCATGATTCAACGAAAATTCAATTGTTCTGTAAGCTTCCTGAAGAGTGAACACTCCTTTAATAGGATAGAGGAAATTTAGGGAGAAAGCCAAAAAGCCAAATTACTTCAATCCAATACAAAAATTAAAATCAGATTGTATATGAAAAGGAGACTGTAAAATAAATCCTGTATTTTGCTGATTCTATGTCAGCAGATAACGCTTCAAACTTCAGCAGAGCCTAACAGCGGTATTCACCTTTCTGAAGCCTTTACTCCATCAAAAGACTTTCAATTTGGGGTCAACATTAGGGATTTCGAAGGTGATTTATAAAAGAAGAAAGAGATATATCCGAGAATATTTCATGATTGGAGATGCAGGTTCCAAATCAAATACCATGTGATCAGCAGTCAATAAATGCATCATAAGCAATGTCTATAGAGCACAAAGTACATTATGGAGTTATGGTGGAAACACAAGATCCACACCGGTAAATAAAAAGGAACACAGATGACATCATTTCTGAACAAAAAGCATATGAACCCACATTAAAAATATCATGAACACTGACAAAAGACAATCGGTCAAAGATGAAAGCCAAATATAGAAATAAAAATCGGACCATCTACAACAATGGAATTACATACTAAAGCAAAAAATCAGACCTACGATTTTAAAAAGGAAAAACAAAAATACCTTTTTACTTAAATATATTTGCCACTACAAAAATCATTAGTTAGCAAAGGAAAAAAAATACACAAAGAAACTACAAGAAAACAACATACATACTCGAATCATCTTGCTCATAATGTCGTGAATAGTTGTTTTTACAAGCAGGGCCTCCTTTCTTGTTTCTGCAGAAATAAGATATTTAGAATGCATATGGTAATATTAAATAGATCTACCAACAAGCGGATTGGTACTCATACCATCTAACTCTACAACTTTATCAAGAGCTTTGGCAGATCCCCTATTAAGAAGACGAAATGTACTTTTCTTGCCCACATATTCTGTATAGTTCTGCAATAAAGAAATAAGAAAAGAGTAAGAAAATAACTCTTAGTGGGTAAAACGAAGCAGAATTTCTGGCATCCAATATAGCCACAGGTCAACCTGTATCGGAGCTCCATTCTCTCTAATAACAACATCATAGCTATCTATCTCCTTCCCAAACCTTGTTTTCAGTAGATCTCCTGAGTTACCAATAACAGCACACCGGCCAAACTGCCGGGGAAAATATGGCGGCGTTTCAGGGAGCACCAGAGAAAGTTTCTCCATACATAAGGTTTTATTTTGACAGCGGTTGCTGAAATAAGTAAGTATATAAACTAAATCAAACTACATGTAACTGTAAAAGATCTCAGCAGCTTATAAATAGCAGTTCATCAAGAAAAACTTTACTTTTCAAGAATTTTCTACCAGAAAAAAAAAAAAAAAAAAAAAAAAATCTTTGTGCTTTTCTGTTAATGCAAAGCAAAAGCTTAGGATACCAATTTGAACAATTTGAAAACAGCTCATTGCACTGAGTAAAAATATTTTGATGCAGCTGCAGCTGGTGCGGAAATCTCAAACAGCCCTATAGAGTTGATACAACGTCAATGTTTAATCTTTATGGGAAATTCCAACTGCAGGCAAGGATTTGATGTTCCAGTACCTCTTAAACCTTATACAAATGTCAACATGCTTGGAGGACAATTATGAATTATTTTATTCTACATGCTCATGCTCTGTATATATGAGTAGCAACTAGCAAATATTGCTATTTTATCTCTCTTCTTCATTTCAGATGTTATTCATCATACATGAGGTAAGAAATTAACCTCACTTGATTCTGTTAAGAATACTAGTAGAATACTTACAGATGTATTCCTTTATTAATCCTACGCCATGCATATTCCTCCCAGCCATTTGGTAAAGCATCAATAAACTCCTTGGTCAGAATTGTAGTACTGTTCCGCACCTGAGCAATCAACTCACTAAATAATAAATCAATTGTAAAGAATGAAACAAATTTAAAACAAGTACAGCACATGCCATAGGGTAATATTTAAACAAATCTAACACTAAGTAGCACGCTCACCCGTTCCCATGTAGCTACAGCTTCACAGAGATCGAATTCAAATGATAAACCTTCAAGTTCCCCACTGTTAGGATCCTTCTGTTTACATTATAAATGGCAATCAAGTCATAATTTATCTTTGTTCAAAACTACAAAAAAAATATATATACTTAATAGAATTAAACAATAATAAATTTCTGACATTTCAGCACCCATCTCATTGCGGCATACCGCATACATTTTCAATCATTGTAATGATGTTATATCTGTTATTAGAGATACTTACCCATTTGGGCACAGTATCACTAGGAAAGTTAATCGTTACATGGCAGTAATCTTTACCACTCACAGCTTGTAAACCTAATCCATTCGCTCTCTGCACCATTAACAAATGCACTTCATAAAATCGCTGTTAAAACTAAAAATTTGAACATACTGAAACTAGACAAAACAGACAATGCAATTCATCAACATCCTGATATCTCTAATACCTATAAAAGTTGAACCAAAACAGCCAGAGGAAGAGAAACCCATCTTCACTAGTTCGAATTCTAAATACCGATCATATCAATTGTGTATTAAATAATACAATCTAATCTCCAGCTGCATAAAAAACGAATTATACTAACCACACACTTCTGGAAACCACTCTGAAGTGACAGCAACGCCTCGTAATCCTCATCCGAAATCCGATTACTCCCATCTGCACAACATATGCAATCAAAATCCATGTAAATATCACACACATATAAAAGATGTATATATATATATATATATAGAGAGAGAGAGAGAGAGAGAGAGTGAATACACAAATTGGAGAGGCCAGTGATGTAAATGAGGATGGCAGCGAGTCCAGATGTTAAAGCAACTAAGAAAGCGAACTGCAATAGCCTCATCTATTGCAATTTCTTTTTATACTGTTTTTTCTTTTCTCAACTTCAAAATTATGGCTTCTCTTCTCAGTACCAGTTATTTGATTAACGATGAATATGTGATTGTTGGCTCTGGCTCTGGCTCTGGATCTGGAGATGTCCCCAACTCTACACTCTACACTGTTCTATTCGAAGTAATATTATACAAAATTCACCAATTTATATATAAGGCCTGTAAAGGCCTCTTCCTTGATTTGACTTTTGATTGAGGCCCAATGGTTTTTTTTTTTTTTTTGATGTGAGGCCCAATTTGTTAAGCAATTGAGAGAGACCATATGCATCCTACATAATTATGGATGCACTCGATGCGTCGTGCATATTTCATTAAAATCGTATTTCTTTTTCGAAATACATTAAAATCGTACTATTTAGTGTGAATGTCAATTTTATTGGTTATCCGTTACTCATATCATGTCATATGATCGTGAATAAAAAATGCATAGTACACGTATGTCGTATGACTTTCTTTTTATGTTCATATATATAATTATCATAAAAAAAATTGCACTCCATCATTTGGCGAGGAAGTAACTCAAAGGAGATGCACCACTTGTCATTATGTTGGTCACAAACTCACAATAGCCATATATGCACTTATCCGAAGTCAAGTAGACCATCAAGTGGTATGGGAAGTAGACCTGACACGGTTCCAGTTCAGTTTCGGTTTCGGTTTCGGTTTCGGTTTCGATTTCGATTTCGATTTCGAACCGACAGTTCCAGTTCCGGTTCCGGTTTCGATTTCGACGGAACCGACGGTTCTGAACCTTATTATTATTATTATTATTATTATTATTATTATTATTATTATAACTAAGATCAAATCAGAAGAGATCAGGCATTTAGGCATCAATCCAAGGCAAGGCTCTCGTTTCTCTCTCACAAATCTGAAATCAACCACAAAATCACCCCCAAACCACCCCCAAATCAACCCCAAATAGCCAAACCACCACGGCACCACCAAATCAACTTCGTGAATCGAAGATGAAGATTATAATTGAAGAAGAAGATATCGAATCGAAGAAGACGAAGAAGAATCGAAGAATAAGGAAGAAGAAGTATCGAGGAAGAAGAATTATCGAGGAAGAAGAAGGATCAGAATCGAAGAAGAAGGAAGAAGAAGAATCGAAGAAGAAGAAGGAGGACCAGAATCGAAGAAGAAGGAAGATGAAGATTCGAAGAGGAAGAGGACGAGGAAAAGGAAGAGGAAGAGGAAAAGAGAGATCAGAATTTAGGTTTAGGTTTAGGTTTAGGAATTATATATATATAAAAACATGAACCGTCGGTTCCATTCCTGTTCGAACCGACCGATTCTGTGAAAACTAAAACTGGAACTAGAACTGGAACCAAAACCAAAACCGGAACCGGAACCGGAACCGACCTCCTCCAATTTCGGTTTCGGTTCCGGTTCCAGTTTTTCAGGTTCGGTTTCAATTTGGTTCCACGGTTCGAACCAGAACCTTGTCAGTTCTAATGGGAAGTACTAGTGAAATTGGTGAGGCAAGCAGATCACATGATGTTGTTGCATAACTAATGTACTTGAATTATCTTTTATTTTAACATGTATTATTATATTATCTTTTAACATGTGAACTTTTGTTGTTATATTTGTTATATCAGGTGTAGTATTGAAATGGTAGTATTTACATGTATCAAGTGAACATTTAATGTGAACTTATTGTACAATATTGTGGTTAGTAACAGGTAGTATTGAAATGGTAGTATTTAAATGGCATATTTAAGATTTAATACATTATTTACGAAATTTTGACATAGTTTCATTTGAAATTTCAACAAATCCATATATTTTTTTTGGTACCTGTAAATTTAACACTTCTAGTAGCCACACAAGTCTCTACACTATTCACACAAATCATAACCACAAGTCTCTACATCAAGTTGCACAACAAGTTGCATATATATATATATATATATTGCATTAGGGTGATTACATATCAAGTAGGGTGTAAATTAAACTTATACCGATCATTCATCATTTACATAAAAAGTTCTATCATTTACATAATATACTTCTTTTGAATTTTGGAATATTTCTGTTGCTATTTTAACTCTAAAGGGCTCTCCGTCCTTTCCATCAAAATCGAATTGTTTTCTTTCTCATAGATACTCCAAGAATTTGAGCGTAAAAACCCCACAATCGGACCTATTTTTTTTTAAAAAAAAATAAAAAATTAATTATTAACAACAATCATGTAAGACAAACTATAACCATCAAGAAATAAACAAAAACATACTGATTTCCTTGATGTGAAATCCCTTCTTCGGGTCTTTCTACCGTAAATGACGAATGATCGATATAAGTATCTGGCATCACATGTACCAACAAAGATGGCAACATTTTTCTAAGACAAGTTGCCCATTTTAGAATTTCATTAACACTATATGCGTCCGGCTTTGAGTCATATACTTTGATGACCCGTTCATTCAAGTCCACCTCTACTGCGACCTAATGATTTTGATTCACATTCCCAAGAAACAAAATCTGAAAAATCAAGAAATAATCAGATGAATGTATACTAAAGGTTGAATAACAACATATTAATCTAAAAATTACTTACAGTGTTGACTGTCCGCAAATGTTCTGAAGCATGCAAAGGGTATTTTCCAGTAACGTAGTCTATCATTGTATTGTCTCATTGTTAGGCTTCATGTTTGAATTATTTTTTACCCTTAGTTGCAGTTGTCCACCTTCCTTGAATTTTAATCTAAAAAACATTTAAGTTCAAATAGGTAAATGCGAAAAAGAAATGATAAACGTTGTTGTCAAAAATGTATTTCAATACCATAAATGTGTAATTCAATAATACAATGTTCTGCTTGTATAATTGACGATTGTAATAGGCACGCCGCCGCATTAAACGACAATATGTCTCTATATGCTGTAATGAAACAAATATGTGTTATCAAAAAATTAATAAAGTATAGTAAATAACTGCAATATACGGTGTATAACTTACATCTCCTTCTAACACTCCTCTGGAGATAGCAACCGTTCAAACCAAGCAGGCTTAGCTTCAAGCAAACCCGTATTCATGCTACAGAGGTTCAACAATTACAAACTTGTTAAATATATCGAAGTGGGAATTACAATATTAATACATTGTTTAACTTACCAAGTATTCTTGTTGTCATTTATCCATGCTTGCATTGAACATATAATTTCATCATCCAATATGTGGAATTACATATTTAAGGAATTTACAAATTAAACCAATATGTACCTTTTCAGCCACTTTGTTCAAACATATAAGTTCCGTCAACCGAAGAAATCTCATTCACATCTCATCCATCATTGAATTTTGCATGGAAGTCATCTGATCTTGTATAGCTTTTTGTTGTGCTTGCATAGCATTTTGTTGTGCTTACATAGCATCCAACATTTTGACAACCTGCTCAAGTGTAATCGGGCATTTCTTTTTTCCTCAAACTTCAACTTTTTAAAATGTTTTGGTTGGATGATCTCCATCAATATCATCATGAATAACATCATCAACGTCATCTTGAAAATCATCCCGAACATCATCCTCAGCATCATCCTCAACATCATCCTCACCGACACAACCATCAACATCAGGTGATACATATTCCAGTTTATCCACATCCGTCCAATACGACATTCTTGTTTCTTCATCAGTAGGGTCAAGAGTTATATATATGGTTATCTGAATTTATTTTTCAAAATATATTATTACGGTGTAATCCCTAAAAAATAACAAATCCAAATAATTTTAACTAAAACAACAATATTCAATACTTACGTTTTTGAATTTAAATACGGTTTTTTGAATATCTGCATATGAAGGAGTTCCTGTGCATTGCCAATTCAAAATTCTGGGGGCAACATTGTTTACTCTAACGGCGTAGCCAAGTGTGACCCATTTTGGTATTGCTTCAATCGCTCATACCTAAAAATGAAGAAAAAATTGATGGTTCAATTAGTGTATGGAAACATGCATATTGCTTAAAATGTATTTTATTAAAGTTCATCAATTAGCACGCATCACCTGAAAAGCCGTCAGAAACCCATAAACGTTGTATTTCTCCCCTTTCCGTCTAACTGGACCATCGACATTCTCCTCCAACTTATCATCAGTGAACTTAATCTTGAATTTATCATCACGGCAATGACGACAAGTAGAAAGGAAGTTAAATGTCCTCGCGTATATGAATGAACCCCACAAAAACTTATTAAAAGCCTCTAAGTCATCAACTAATTCTAATGCCCAATATAGAATAGTAGTCATATCGTCCTTCCCAACCAACGTCATCTTCAAAAAAAGTATTAACACCAACTTCACAATATCATTATCACTAATTTTATTATTAGGACCCAAATTCCTAAATTAATCAACAATCATTTTAACCTTCACTTTACTACCTTGGAAGCAAATTCAACGAAGTCTATTATTCTTTTGTTTGAAAAGCTCCAATGTGGATTCAGAGTATTCTGCAAAGGCTAGTATACTAACCAAATAAAACTCCACTGGACTAAACCGTATCAACCCGTTGCCAACATGGTACTACAAAGAAGATGCATTATCATCAGCATTCTTAACATGACACTCCCTAAGCAAGATATGGTGGCAAAATTGCCCAGACAACACCATATCGCTCACATCCAAAAAATGACCGAAACATGTCGCTTTAAACATCTCAAGTTGTTTTGGTATGAGATACGACTTAATAAGCCTTATACTCTCCCAATTACAATGCACACTAACTCGAGAAGGAAAACAATCATATTCCTTAATCTTGAGGGATTCAAGTAATTTGTTCCCACTCATGATTATCAACCTAAAGACATTTCATAATAAGCATGATGTTAAAACAATTTTTCTAAGAATGTATAAAAATAAATATTACATCTTTGATGGAGATCTAAATATTACATCATGCTCAAACAGAATAGCACCACAAACACATTGATATTAAATTGAGAACTATCAATGAACTTGGACATGACTTTAAGAAATCCTACTAGTCAATAAAACATACATACAAATGTTAATGATAATGAAAAAAGGCGAAGGTGATATAGGTTTCTTAAACTTGGCTGCCTTGTGTACACTTATAATGCTAGTTGCTGTAAAAAAAAAAAAAAAAAAAAAAAAGATCAAACCCTCAACCCAAATGATAGATACAGTAGTAAAATTAAAAGAATTATTAAACAAGAGCAAAAGTTATTTTCAGTCCCATAAGCAAACAGCTTAAATAAATTGGTAATATATTGGTACAACACCAATTATGAATCTAACAATCGCATCAGCATCAATGAATGTAAATTAAATGCTTGTAGTCCATTCTTGTTAGGTCATGAACATAAGCAAAAACATTCTATTGATTATATTTAATCACCAAAACTTCGTACAATACCTAGTTTTTCAAACTCAAAACTTAATATCTTTTGGTTTAGGATACCCATTATAATCCAACTTCATGCCCAAAGCAAAATGTTTCACTATTTCTTTAACTTCATGTCCAAAATGTTCCACTGTAACTCGAAATTGATTACCAACAACACTTTAAAATTCGAATCTCTTCACAAGTTTCACTATTTCTTTCAATTAACACATGACCCAACACTCAAAATGTTGATTATGTACAATCAAAATGTTAGGTTTCAAAACTAAAAATACCTTAAATGGAAACCAGATCGGCTATGTCAGAATGACGGCTGAGACGAAATGAGAAGGAGGCTGGAGGGGCAACTCGACGATGGTGTTGTTGAAGTCGTTGATGAAGAAGATGTTGAAGTCGACGATGGCGTCCTATTGATGCTAGTTGGCAAAGTCAATGGCGCACGGCTGCGGGATGGGCAACTGGACGGTGACGCTCGCTGGAACTCGACGGCAACTCGACGGTGACGCTCTCTGGTTCGAATAGGGTGGTATCGGGCAAGGTAAGTAGACGGTTTGGGATGTATCGGGCAAGGTTATATCGAGCAAGTAAGGTAGGCAGACAGTTTAGGATGGTTAGGGCATCCAATGAAATTGGATTTTTTTTAAAAAAAAAATTCAGGGGTATTGAAGTCATTTCAAGGTAGTTTTGCAAATAATTTGGGTTTTAGGGTAGATTTGCAATTCAACCCCTAAAATAGGGAAATTTTGCTAAAAACTCTATATTTAAATTCTTCTTATTTTATTATTTTTTATTTAATTATAAAATTTTATATATATTTTATATATCCTATTATAATAATTTTTAAATATTAAATATTAATTAAAAATGTTATTTTTAATATTTTTTAAAAACTATATAATTAATTAATTTAAAAGTAATTTCATTTATTTTTATATTAGTTAATTTCACACTATATTAAAAATATGATTAAGTTTTTATTTATTTATTTTATTTTATTTTTATCAAATCTCATACCACACCAAACAATAGATAGAACTATTTTAATCCAAACTCATATAGCACCAAATATATTATAGTAGTACTAATTTTAGTCCAATTATATCACATCCAATCTAATCCAATCCAATCCCATGAAAATAATCCTATTTTATCCCGCGTACCAAATGAGCCCTAATGTCATGGGTTCGAGTTTGACCCCTTCCTCCAAATCCCGAATTATTGTAATTTTTATTGAAAAAGAGTACTTTTATAAAAATAATGCTTTTAAAAAAGAAAACTTTTTTTTTCTTTCAAAAAAGTATCTATTAAATACCTTTTTTTCTTTTACTTTTATTTATTTTTTTATTTTGTAAATACGCTCTTTGAAAAAGAAAAAAAAAAATTAAGAGAAACTATTAGAGTTGACACCACTTACTCTAAAAACATTTTATAAAGTACTTTATATATATATATATATTTAAAATTCCTTTTTATCTTAAAAAAATTGTCAGGCATTAATGAGGTTTGGTGCATGCTTAACAATTTTTTAAGATAAAAAGGAATTTAAAATACTTTTTTAAAAGTACTTTATAAAATGTCTTTGGATTGTATTGCATGAGAAAAACTTTAATGCACCTAGCCAATAGGTGTGTGAAACATGGCAGGGAGAATTCATTTGATTGGTTGCTCTTGTCACGTGGCACACACCCATTGGATAGGATGCATTGCACCAGGTGCATGCAAGATTTTCTCGTATTGAACATGAAATTTTTGTCCATAATTATACAAGTATTTCCTGTCATCACTTCCAACAATTTTAACCATTAAACATATTTTTAGTATGAAATGATTAAAATACCCATTGGTTTATTATTTTATTACTTTAAAATTAATATTCAAAATAATAAATTAAAAAATATAGAAAAAAAAAATTATCATCAAACACTAAACTTCAGATTCCAAAATTTGCTTCCATTTTTTATTTTCCTTCATTTTCTTACATTTTTAGGTCCCCAAACACCAAATATTTTTGAGATTTCAAAACTCAACTTCATTTTCATCACCCAAACATCTCTTCGATCCCAACTTTATCTTTATCAAAACACAACCATCAATCCACAAACAATATTTATCATCAACACAAATCAACCCATTAAAATAAAACTTTTTTTTTTTCTTACAAAAAATAAAAATAAAAACAATCCCACTAATGTTAGAGTCATTTCATTGATGACTGGGATTTTACTCCTCCACAAGGAACAAACGCTCCTTGGAGGAGAGTAGATATGCTCTTTACGCGGAATAGCAGTCTACTCCTCAGTCTACTCCTGCGAGGAGCAGATTGCTCCTTTGCCCAGAGCAATCGACTCCTTTTTGCAACGATTTGCTCCTCATTGGAGCTGGATGTGTAGCGATGAAATCATTCCATTTTTTTTTCATATATAGATTGAGATCCCCTACATCCATTTGAATGAAAAACATTTTCTATATTTGTAATTATTTATAATTTAAATTATTAAAAATTGAATAAGAATTTTTTCCCTGAGCTGTTAACTTTTAATGATATGAGATGTTTGTGCAATTATGTGTAAATGTTTCATATGGTGTTTGTACAATTTACCCTACAAGTTTTATTCTATACAAGGAAAACCAATAAATTGATTTAGGGTTTTTTTTTTTTTTTTTTTTTTTTTTTTTTTTCACTATAAGACTTATTGTCTCTTATATATTAAATTAAGATAAATAAGTTTATTTGTTTTTCCAACGTATATTTTATTTTAACATATATATGTCTTTTAGAAATTTTTTTTTTTTTTTTTACTTTTATCTTATTAAAAAAGTGCTACAGTAGAGTTTTTTTTTAGTAAATTTTCACAAATGTCCCATAACAATTCATGCATTTACAATTTTATCCACACATAATAAAACCCTAAAAATCAATTTTCCAAAAATTCCCAACTTTGAAGAAACACTAACACAACCTAACCAACTCAAGGGAGCGATGACGGCGCCGCCGCCTATTGGGACCGGGGAAGGACGACCACCATCCTCCCATTCATTTTATTTTTTATTTTTTATTTTTTATTATCAATTTAAAAAAAAAATTATTTTGTTACAAACATCAAAGGATATTGAAAGGCTATAAATGAAAAAAGTTAAAATTTTTACATTTGTAATAAGTCAACCAAATATATATATATCATAGTATCTTAATTTATAAGACTTATCCATATGTCTAACGTAAAACTTTAAATAAATAAATAACCCTTAATCTTATATATTTATATATTGTGACATAAATACTTTAGACTATTTAAAGTTTTTCAAAACACAAAATACCCCACAATGATTCCATTGTTACTTTGCAAACAAGGTTGCCAAAATATTTTCATGTATACTAGCTGACACAAATTTGGTCCGGAGCAAGGACTACACAGATTCTTCGCATCTAAATAAAAGAATTGGATAGTCTGTCTCAAAGCCTGAAAAAAAAAACATAAATTTATTTAATTTAACCATATGTACCCACAAAAGGAGAGCAAGTATCTCAAATATCCAAAAAATCACGTTAGGGTTAAACTTAAAGCTAGAGAGCAGCAGAAAACATGAAACAAGTGGACAACAAGTAGTTCCCCATTCCATTTCAATGGACTGCCCTTGCCTTATAAATTATAATAATCACCTGTACAAGCATCAAAACAAGAAGAAGAAGAATTGAATTGAAGGACACAGCCAAATGCAAATGTGTTAGTAGACACAAAGAGACAAGGCAATTCAATGGATGAGGAGAAGGGCATTGCCATGAGCTTTCGGTGGACCCTGGCCCCATTTGGTTACTACAACCATTGGCTGCTGCAGCATGTACCAACCAGTTGATGGGTCGTGGTCGTGGTCGTGTCTTTATTAATCAGTATCATTATCAATTTATCATAATCTTCGTCCTTATCTTTTACCTAAAACAACAAAACAAATTAAATCCCAGAAATATATAGAATATATTTTGAGTTAATGCATTTGTTGGTTACTCACTTGATTACTCTCGGCTTCTTAATTTATTGTTTGTTAGTGTCTATTTGCTTTGCTCCAAACAGCCGGAGACATCACACCGAACTGTTTTCTGTCATTTTCTTGATGCTTCCGGGAAGGAGCGGTCCATTTATATATATATAGATAAATAGATAGATAGATTTATGATATTAATGTTTTTTTGAAGGGGTGTGGATATTACTATCCATAAAACTAATTAGTACACCCATATCTAAAATTTTAAAAATAAATTACTATAAGCCCCCATAATGTCAAAAGTACCATTATTGAAATGAATATTCATTTTAATACATTTTATTTATAAATCCTCTTAAATTATTAACACACCCAATTTTAAAAAATAAAATAAATAAATAAATAAATAGCACTAGACACCATTAATTGGTGGATGGAGTCCCAAAAAGGCCACAGACTATTCAAATTGTTCCAAAATCACAATTTTGACGAAACATTGTTCATTGGCAGCCATTCTGTTAAATCTAACCGAAAGCTGCCGTTATCTATAATATGACACTCCTAAAGAATAAAATAGCACTAGACACCATTAATTGGTGGGTGGAGTCCCAAAAAGGCCGTTATTTCCATCTCTGCAAACTATTCAAATCTGACCTATGTCCACATTCATGTGCACATCTCTAAAAATACTCAACGTTATTTGCTCAAATTTTGACACAATAAGACATGCATACAAACATTTTTCATTTAGAAAATATTCCAAAAATCGATTTGAAAAAGTGTGAAAATGAGCGATGAACACAGATCACTCGCGGATTCGCGTCGCTTCTGACTTTTGACTGAATAATTGATCATAACTTTCAAAATACCGTCCAGAATTTTACATTCTTTATACCACTGGATTCATATCAAAAAATTGAAGAACCCATCACGGACGAAAAAATTTATTTCCTTACCAAAAGATACAGTTTTAAGGAAAAATAGCGATGAACACAGCTCACTAGCGGATTCGCGTCACTTCTGACCTTTGACTGAATAATTGATCATAACTTTCAAAATACAGCCCAGAATTTTACGTTTTTTATACCGTTGGATTTGTATCAAAAAATCGAAGAACCCAAACTAGACGAAAAAATTTATTTCCTTGCCAAAAGATACAGTTTTAAGGAAAAAGAGCGATGAACACACCTCACTCGCGGATTGCGCGTCGCTTCTGACCTTTGACTGAATAATGGATCATAACTTTCAAAATACCGCCTAGAATTTTATGTTTTTTATACTGTTGGATTCGTATTGAAAAATCGAAGAACCCTTCGTGGACGAAAAAAATTATTTCCTTGCCAAAAGATACGGTTTTAAGGAAAAAGAGCGATGAACACACCTCACTCGCGGATTCCGCGTCGCTTCTGACCTTTGACTGAATAATTGATCATAACTTTCAAAATACTGCCTAAAATTTTACGTTCTTTATACCGTTGGATTCATATCGAAAAATAGAAGAACCCAACGCTAACAAAAAATTTATTTCCTTATCAAAAGATACAGTTTTATGGAAAAAGTTTACACAAAAATATCTCCAGAAGAACACAAAACCACACAAAAAATGAAATGAAAAATAAATCAATTTCTTTTACATTTTTTGTAGTAGTGACTTGAAAAGAAAAGTAAAAAAACGTGAAAAAACGTTTTGAACATCTTTGTCAAATTGTGCCCTAAGATTGTGACTTGATGATTTTACAATACTGCCCCTTCTTGTTTTACTATTTTAACCTCGATTCTAACAGGTTATGACATAAGCAAATAGACTTCAAACAATTAATGGGCAAATTGGCAACAATTGATACTTTCTTTCAATGTAATCGCTAATTTGAGCCATTTGGAAAAATTAATGGCCATTTAGGGACCGCCTCACCAAATTAGTGGCTCTAGATATCACTGACCCCCCAAAAAAAAAATCATATTATTTTTGGAATCAAATCCTCTTCTAATTATGATGGTCCAATTTACTTTTGAAAATTTCTCAAAAGTAGGAACCTTGTGAAAGGAAAGATGTAGAACTGGATTGTATATGGGGTGAAGAGATTTTCAATTTAAAATTTTCTTATATATACAATTATCTTACACCAAAAAAAAGAAAAAAAAAACAATGTATAATGATAGAGTTCATAACTAGACATAAAAGAAAGAAAGCAAAAGTTTTATTTATTTATTTTATTTATTTTTATTTTAATAAAGAGATATAGTTGAAGATATATGTGTAATTAGTGAATGTACATAGTATTTGATTTATTTTTAATTTGAGTAATTTATCTTTATTGGTAATTTTTTGTTGTGATATTTTTGTAATTAAATTTTTTAATAAAATATAGGTGTACAAATTGAGTGATAATGTTGACAATCCATCCATTGTCTTTTTACACTCCATTTTAATATATTTTTTTATTAATGACAATTTTAACTTGAATTAAAATTACTAAAGGGGAAAAAAATATTCTAAAAACACTACAAACCATTGTTTTATAATCAAATATTATTTTTCTTTCTCTTTAATGGTTTACAAACCCTAGAACATCTTCTTCTTCTTTTCCTACCAATCTTCTTCTTATCTATCGTCACAAGTCACAAAGATAACAGAAAAAGTAATCAATAAAAATTAAGAAAAAAAAACATAAATATTATATCACCATTAATAGAGATTAGAATCTCCATCAATGGAGATTCTAATCTCTATTAATGGAGATTTTAGATTTTTTTTTTTTTAAAAAAATCCAATAATACAAAAAAAAATATATATATATAAAAATATAAAAACATTTTTGGATCCGAAGATTGCAGATCTTTACACTCAAACAAGGGCGATCTTTGAAATCAAACAAGGGTTCAGAACTTTATTGTTTTGTGTTTTGGGTATTTTGTTTTATTAAAAGTTTTTAGTTTGGTTTTTTATTTTATTTTCAATTCACCAAATAACAGTAACATTAAAACCAACCACAAACACAAAAACAAAAAGCCACCTTTTGTAATTGAAACAAATTAATGATTTTGTTTTTTTTTTTGTTTTTGTTTTTTTTTTTTTATAATAAAAAATAGGTTTTTATGATGGAGTGTTTTTTTTTTTTTTTGAAATGTCAAAAGATAAAAATGATAATTTTTTTGGAGCAAAATAAAATGCTTTTAGAAAATTTTAAAATTCAAGTTTTTATGATGAAGTGTATTCAGAAAAGGTGTGTGAAAAGATAAAATTATATTGTAAGGAGAAAATCTCGTACTAATTGGTTTTATGAGAGGCAATATAAGCACCAACGTTTTTTTTTTTTTTTTTTTTTTTGGTAAAATAAAAAATTAAGAGTAAGCAAATTAAAGGATTTTGCTTGCTAGAGTCGTCTAATATATAGATTTGGATTATCTGCTGATCTGAGGTTTTTTTTTTTTTTTTTGACCTTTTCAAATCATGTGATTGATTGTTGATAAAGTGGTTGTAAAAATCAATCACATCTTAACCACTCATTTATTACAATGCTTATGTGTCATGAGATTATGTGATGTTAGGAAAAAGATCAGATCAGTAGAGAACAAGAACAAATTCCTAATATATATTTACTTGGCTGAACTTAAAAACCAATTTACAAGGATGGAGACATTTATCCATAGAGAAATTACAAACTAATAAAGAAATAAATGTACATGTAGTGAAGATATATAGCTTTGATAAAAAGACAAAGAAATTAAATAAAAGAATAGACGTATGCACTTTCATGGATTCCGATTAGTAATACGGATGGGTGTTTTCCCATGGGCCCCACGGGCCCCCATGAGGTTTTGGGGCAAATTTTGCTCTCAAAAGGGTTTTAGTGGTGGGGGTGGGGCAAACTTGGCCCACATTTTATAAACGGGGGAGGTGGTGGGGGGACACCCCTAAACCAATTCCTCCATTCCCCCAATATATATATATACTTTTTATTTTTATTTATATCTAAAGTTTGAACAATAAAAAGAAAAAAAAAAACCTAATATATTATAATATTAATTTGAGTTAATAGTTACTAGTTAGTATTTAGTACATAAGTATTTGATTTGTTTTGACTTTTATTGTGTAATACTCTATTAGAAGTATTTGTATTTATTTTGGATTTCTTTAAACCAATTATATATTTTAGAACGAATATTTTGATTACTTTTTGAATTGAATTTTTAACAGGATCAAATTAGAGATTGGAATGGTCGGATTCCAAATTTTAAATTCCGATTTTCAAATTGAAAATTAGAAATGAAAAGAAATTAGAGAAATGGGGTTTAGGGGTGAGGGAAGGGGAGCCTCCCCCAAAAACGCCCCTGCCCCCACCCCCACCCCCACCCTAGTCCCCTCAAATAGGTTTGGGGTGGGTGTGTGGGGAAGGTTGAGGAATGGGTGGAGGGTGGGAGTGGGAGGACCCTCCTTGCCCCATTGGGCCCCACGCCAATCTCTAATATTAGTAATTGAATTTGCTTACCAACCTTATCTTGATATATAGATGCATATATAGTTACAATCACTAGAGGAAATATTATCAAAATTCCCTACGTAGTTAGGTTAAAATCCCCACTGTCGTTAATTTCTGTTACGATTTTGAACCAAAAGACTGCTTTATTTTATTTTATTTTTTTCATGGCCCTTTGCTAAATTTCGTCCCTACCGATTTTCTAATGGGGTGAAATTATTTTGTCCCTACATATTATATATGGGATGAAAATTAAAAATGGTAGCTACATCATTGGAAGAAGGATATATACTAGGTAGGTTTATCGCTATACATGCATGACCTATACCGATCACCAAATGTTGTTTCTGTGGCTACATATATATATATATATTATTGGATATCGAAGATCCCGGATTTCGTCGAGTCACCCATCCGTGGCTACATATTTATTGCAACACATCTAAGGTGACGTTTTTTAGACCCTCACTACTGAAGAGGACCAAGTCATTAATCTTATAAATGTACATAAATGTATCAATTAATTAATTAATTAAGTCTTTTAGACATAAATCTTATTGTAATATCCTAATTGTTTAAAATCAGGACCTTCAACTTCCATTATAAGATCATCAAACATACCGGGATAATATAAGAAGATAAATAGTATCCGTTTGATGAATCTAACGGCTATAAGTACTAAATATTTTTAATCTATTTCCTCTTTGTAAAATAAGAATGGCAATGAGCCTTTTTAGCCATGACATGAACGATGGCAGACCATCTGGACTCTGGAGATTGGAAGATGGAAGTTTCATGATGACTTATCCGTTTATAATAATATGAAAACAGCATATAATTGTGATGATATCATGATCATGTTAAAATAGTGATGTCCCATTCAAGATTTTGATGGGTCATGCATGTCTTGTTCAATTAGATGATATCATGATCATGTTAAAAGTCAAGGAAGTCTCCAGTGGTATGAGAGAGAGAGAGAGAGACCTTAGCTCCTGGCGTCCGAGAGGCAGATTAAACTAGTTTATAAATTCAGGTTGTAGGAAATTTATAAATTAGGTACGTTAATAAATTCATGGAAATTATTAAAATTTCTGTGCGTGATTATTAGAGATAAAATCTCCCGTTGTGCACACGGTCATACAGGTTATAGGACATGTGGTAGCTGCCACATAAGATTTTCATACCACATATATTATCATCTTGAGTGGTGGAATGTGCCACTCGGCAATGCATCTGGTGCACTAAAGATTTTCTTGATTATTAGATCATTATCTATATGTACCCATCCTACCTTGACAAATGTCAAGACTATATGGAACTGTTTTTTATGTACGTTTCTTTGTTGTGGAAATATGGTGGGGAAATAACACTATTTTTATGTTGAATTTTGAGAGTATCATTAGTTTAATAAGTTAAGTTTAAATAACACAAACGTACTAAAATACCCTCGTCTTCTTTTATTATATTTGTGCCACTTTTAGGGTTTTTTTTTTCTTTTCAAAATCCTCCACCTCCATTGTAGGTCAGTTTTGTCTCCATTGGAGGTCGAAATCAACCTCCAATGGAGGTCTAGATGAAGAAGATAACAAAAATATAAAATAAAAAATTAGAAAATTTTATTTTTGACTAATAAGTCTCGGAAATTGCAAATGTACCTAATAAGTCTCGGAAACTATCAGAAAAGTCTTGAAAACTACCTGAAAAGTCTCGGAAATACAAAATAAGTCTCAGAAACACAAAAATAAGTCTCGAAAAAAAAAAAAAAAAAAACGTAAGACTTATTTTTGTGAGTGTGTTTTAAAGGTATTTTTGTTAGATCCACATTTTAGGTGCTATTAAAACTCAAGTTATTAAGTTGGTGATAATCTTAAAACCCACTCTTTAAAGAATGTTATTAAATTTTTGTACCTGTTATTGTTTTTGTTTTGATCTTTTGCTTTACGATGCGATCATCCTTAGGTACTTGGTTTTGAGATCTAGACTTGTCATGGGAGAGACATCAGATTCTATACACCATTATTGCTTTGCTTGTAAGTTTAGGAGACAATTTTAATGTTCATTATTAGAAGAGATCAAACGATTGATCGATCAATAGCCTAAAATCTTCTTAAAATTTATGTGGCTCTAAAATTTAATAACAAGATTGAGCTAGCTATTTTGGGGCATTCATTCACGTACTGTCATATTTTCATATATAATACTGACGTTAAATTATTTTGTTGAAAAGTTATAAAAAAAAATGTGAATTTGGCTAATTAAATCTAATTTTATATATACCACCCACGGTAACAGTCATTCGAACATATATAAGACATTATCAGGCTAAATGAGCGTTTTTCACCATCAAAGCACAATGGACGGTGATTAAATCTATTTGTTTCTTACCGTAAGCATATGATATTTTGACATATCGGTCTCCCTTTATCGTCTTCGAGTATATCAACTTATATCTTCTTCCGTGCAAGGAATAAGTTTAGTAAGTTTAATTGAACTGCCAGGATTGATATTTGATAGAAGAAAATAGAATAATATAATGGCAACAAATATTGTCTGTGTTTGATGATAATTATATGGGACCTAAAAACATTTTTTTTTAAAAAAAAAATTAATGAAAATTAACAAAAAACATAAGGGACCCGAAAGAACAAATTGATCAGTTGGTGAGCTACAAGTTTGATACTAATTTGTAAGCTAATAATACGCACATTAACCGGTTGGCAACACCATGCATGCTTGTTGTTTTCTCAGGCAGTTATATATATATATATATATATGATAATTCATTGATTTGATCTCACTTTTGTAAACTAAAACAAAAGTGATGGGTACAGAAACTTTGGCACTATATGCTATGCTCACAAAGGCTGATTGGAGATCAAAAAAAAAAGGAGATACAGCAAAAGCAAATCGAGATGAGAAACCCAGTTCTTTCTAGATCAGTGATCACTCATAATTCTTTAACTTTTCCAATTAGTGATGAGATTGTACACATGTGTAACACGCTAAATATATAAAGAAAAGGAAAAAAAAAAAAAAAAAAAGATCAGACGATCAAATTTCTATTGGATTTACATATACACAATTTGAGCCAACTGGGCAAATTAAAGAAATCAACATGTGGGTCAACATTAAAAAGAAGAGATGGAACACAAAGAACCACATGCATTGTCTACATCTACAACTGTGGCAAGCTCAAAATGTTGTTTAATTAAATAATTAATGGGACAGACAGAGGAATGCTTACAAGCAAGAAATTATATATTAACTTTATAGTTTTTCTATTGTCAGCTCGTCATGACAATAAATATATCAGAATGAAGAATGTGGACCATAGATTATGAAGAAGTTTTGACAAGTGCATACACTTTGAGTCAAAGTATGTAAATCTAGTGATCTATATTCTTCATCCTGATATATTTATTGTCAGGACAAACTGATAACAGAAAATCTGATTAACTGTATATGATCTTTCCACTTTAAA
Organism: Acer campestre; assembly: GCA_954870605.1. Classification (NCBI taxonomy): domain Eukaryota; kingdom Viridiplantae; phylum Streptophyta; class Magnoliopsida; order Sapindales; family Sapindaceae; genus Acer; species Acer campestre. The sequence goes on along the minus strand of OX940803.1, from coordinate 14,937,680 downwards.
AAGTATATGTTTTCCATTGGTTGATTGGTTGGATCAGCAGACAAAAGGGGCCTGCTTGTAATCTGTACAGGTTTTTCATTATTTTTGTAGTTAAGCATAAGACTTAAAGAGGGGTCAAAACTTGTCTTGCCGACTCATTTCAATGTTTAATCAAATCATATTACAATCATTAAAAGCAATCAAAAGAGTTTAATCTAATTATACTCCTAATTGCCTTTTTGGAGCTATAAAACATGTTATAATCATTAATCATAAAAATCATTAAAAAAAAATCTGATTAATAATGGCCTGCATGCATTGATTTGTCCCTCAAATCTTGATTTGAGGTTTGAACTGATCCATATACGAGTTTAATGCAAAAGTTGCCAAGAAAGGCATTGCCACCTAACAGACTTTGACTAGTGATTAGTTTTCTCAAACTTTGGGAGAATTAATCATAACTTTATCACTATACTTTCCACTTTTTATTAAGGCAATCAATGTTCTGCTTTGCTATCTTTGGCATTTTTTTTTTGTTCTCACTACAAATTTGAGAATTTTACAGTTAGAGATGAAAGATATGCTTTAAACCAAAAACTTATTGACATAGGTTTAAGAAACTTTCCACCGGATCACATCATCCTTTTCATTTTAGGCATTTTCCTTTATCTGTTAAAGGTGGATGTAGTTCAGATTGATTCGATTTTCAGCCAAAACTGTATCTGAATTATATATAATTTGAGGGACCAAATTGATACTCTTAAAAAACATGGGGACTCGTTTAGTCGGAAATGAAAAGGTTACAAACTGGTCTACTTAGAATTAAGAAAGAAGTGAAAAATTATTTAGTGATTGGCCTCAATAATATGAAAGAGGTTACGTAAAATGAAATAATAAGCCGACTTTCTAAAAAGATGAAAACGATCTAACAAGCCTAAATTAAATATTAAATCCTAATAAAATGAAAATTCACATGAAATGTCCTACATCATTGACGAAAGATGAAAACAATCTAAACAAGCCTAAATAAAATATTACATTCTAATAAATTGAAAGTTCACCTGAATTATCATATATAATTGAAAACTTATGAACGCATGTTTTCGAGATGAAATAGTTTGATATATTTTGTGCTTTAATTTTTCTTTGAGGAATTTAACTTATTCATCACAAATGGATGTAGATAGTTTCAAATTTTTATTTGAAACTCTTTAAATCTCTTAACCGATAAATAAATATTTTAAAATATCTATTTGTTCCTATTTCATTCATTATTGGAGCTCATATTTGAAAAGGAGGTGTTGACAAGAAAGGTAATCTAAAAGAAAGAATCATATACACCAAATTTAATAATTTATCTTTATTATTTTAATATAATGATGTAGAATTTCTTATGGTTTTTTTTTATAAAATATTACAATATTTTAGAATTGAGATATATAAATAAGACTCAAACCTACGACTTCACGAAAGCAGTGGATATGAGGAACCTATCATTGAACCAAACTCGTATGGTCTGAATTTCTTATGTCTTGTAAATATAATTATACTACTTTCTGAGTTGTTAATGTACTTCTTGTCTTCTTTTCACATTAATTTGCTAAGGGTTACTGCAATAGAAAAAACCAAATGAGTGGCTGCAAGAGAAAATGTATTTTATCATTTCAAGTGAGAGAATAGAGAATAGAGATGCTCTCAGGATACATGATGGGCAAGGGGAATTCACCTCTCACAAGTCACAACCCTCAACTCCCATTAAATGCCAAAACACCACAGGATTCCCCAACCCAAACATTTTACAAACAATTGCAAAACCAGTCATGTCAACTCCAGTCCTTCTACAGCAATATATATATATATATAATACTTCTCCTATCAGAACATCATGATGTAACAATATCATAACCTTCAACCACAACCACATTTTCATAGTGAATCACAGCCCAATATTAATAAATACTCCTATCCAATATAAATGTGCGGTTGTGTTGGACATCATTTCCTTCTTTTATATATATATATATTTGAAGTTAATAGTACTTAATAACCAAAGAAGAGGGGGGGAGATAGCTGTAATAATAACTGTAATAACAATAACCATGCACAAGAGAGAAGATAATTCAGTTTCTGTAATGGCTACTACTACTTTTAATAAATGTTATATTATATATAACAATTCAAAAAAAAAAAAAAAAAAATATTTTACATAAAATATTCAAGGGTGAAGGGTCTAGGAATTTGTGCATGGGTGACTTTTGGGGTCAAAATGGACAAGAACAAGGGATCTGCAAAAAGATCTGGTCTTATTTGGTCGGTTATATGTGTCCTTTCTTCTTCATCCATTGTCCATTGATGTTGCTGCTGCCCTTTCTCTTTTTTTTTTTTTTTTTCATCTTCATGATCAGATGCCACTTTTACTCTAACCAGACCTTTTCTTGATACTATGGTACTTGAAAAAAAGACAACACTCAAGAAGCTTTGTGTTGAATTTTCTCTTCTGGGTTAATTTGGCTATAGGCTCTGGCTTTCAAATCTCTCCTTGCAAGCTGGAAAAGACAACGACACAAAAAGAGCATACAAGCTAGCTAGTCAAGAATAAGATAGATAAAATTAAGGAGATATTATATAAAATAATAAAATATGTAATTATTATGGGCATATATAGTTTTTATTATTTCAATAGGAGACAAGACATGAGGGCATACCAGATGTTTGTAGGGCAGCTTTGTGTCATATTAATGGAAAGAATACAAGTTGTTGGAGAACCCAGTAAACTTTTGTTTTTGGTCCTCCACTTCCCACAATAGACTGCTATTTTCCTGGATAATGACATTTTTGTTATATTATAGAAAACAAATATGTACAATTTCTGATTGTAATTAAATTTTTTGAATTACCTGAGAGAAAGCATCTCGTTGAATTAGATATGAAGTTGAAGCAGCAGTATCAAGAACAGTATAGTGATGATCAGCCGGTGTGGTAAAGGTGGTGGCGGCAGTTGTTTCACCAAAAGCTGTGGGCTGGTGCTGGGTGGGGTTGGGGCTGCATTGTGCCATGCCATTCAATCTCTGCATCAATTTCATGTCAGAGACAAAGATCTTGTTAGCTTTAATGCATATATAATATATGGATGGTTGTGGTTGTAACTTGTAATAAATTTAATTAACCCATATATATTTATTTTTATTATTATTACCTCTGGTCTAACCATGAGAGTCTCAAGGTCCATTCCAAAATCATAAAACATTGGATTCACTGAAGCAAGCTTCATTGAGAGGAACTGAAAAAAACAAACAAACATCATTTGTTTAATCATGTATTAAATAAATAATTGAACAATAATAATCTATAAATAATTAATTTAGTGTACCTCCACTTGATTCTGGAGGGATTGCACATAATTAATAATTTCATCCAACATAAGGGCCTTTCCAGTTACCTATTTATATGCCAAGCAACATGAAGATTGTCAGAGATAAATACACAAAAAGAAGAACAGTAGAATATGAAGGGAGACATCGGACATGCACTATTTGTTTTAAAGAGAGACAACATCTGAACTTACCTTGTCACAACCAGGAACAAGTTTTTGCAATATTTTCATCCTCTCACTGATTTTCTCCCTTCTTACCTGAAAATCAAACCACAATCAGACATGGAAAAAAAAAAAATTTGACTTATTCAGATGTTTGAAATAAAAAGAAAAAGTGGGGGGTAAAATTGGAAAAAAAAAATGAGACAGTACCCTTTCTGCTAAGCTGTGGCTGTCTGTTGCTTGACCCCTCCTTGCTCTAACATGAATGTAACCTCTTGGTGGTTCTTCTTGATCAACAACTTTCTTATCAGCCTTGTTTGGCTTGTTTTTCTCTTCATCTTTCTGGATATCAATATTAATCTTCTTTTGCTTCTTGCTTTTCATCACTTCTCTGCCATCCTAATATAGGATCACAAAATACATGTTAATTCACAAAACCTAGAGAAAAACATCAAAAAAAATCAGATGCATAGTGTATGATTTTTATTTTTTACCTTGGAAAGAGTAGAATTTGAAGTATACCCATTTCGATTCTTCCTCTTCTTGTCCATTTGATTCACAGTCTGAGTGACCTGCTCTCCACTTTCAAGCTTATCCACCACAGTTGAGGACTCAGTGCTCTGTTTTTTGGTCACAGTTGAACAAGGCTCATTATCACTCAGACTCAGAGCAACCCTGGAGCTGCTGCTAATTATTTCAGGATGATGAAGAAGAGGTTTGGTTGGTGGTGGTGGTGGTGTGTAAAATTGAGAGAAAAAGCTTGGGTTGAAACTTGCTTCCTCCATGAAATCAGAAACCTTAATGGGAGTGTTTGGCAAGAAAACAGAGTCAAGAAGAAAAGGGTGGTGGTGTTGGTATGAAAAGGCTGCCATCTAGATTCTAGAGAGAGCTTTGCAATTGGAAAACGCGAGTTTTCTAGAAAGTGACGGAAGATAAGAGATTATGATACTTTGAAGGCAGTCCGGTGCAGTCAAGAAAGTGGGTCTGGTCTGTCACAAACTATCACCCCAAACGTTTATATAAAATTATAAACAACAGCAAGGAGAAAGTGCGAGAGCCTATAAAATGTTAAACACTTTTGGTAAACTCATCACCAATACATTTGACCGGTCTTTATCTCCATTTCAACCGAAAAGATAACAATTATTAAATATAGGGAGAATCGCAAATATCCACTGACTTTTAACTTAATGGCAAATCAAACCCTCTAGTTTGAACAATCAGCAAATAACCTCCTACTATTAAATGTATACTAACACCGTTACACAAATAATGTCCAAAAATGATGAAATGACAATGGAGCCCTTCTATTTTCCATATTGTAGTAATTGTCCATGTTACCCTTATCTCAAAATATATAAATAAAATATATAAACACTTAATGGTAGGGGGTTATTTACTGATTGTTCAAACCAGAGGGTTTGATTTGCTATTAGGTTAAAAGTCAGGTGGGTATCTGCGATTCTCCCTTAAATATAATAGGAAGTACATAAGTTCAAGATGAAATGAGATTGGTCCGACGGTAAACCCCTTTTGAAAAAAAAAAAAAAAAAAAAAAAAAAAAAGTGATGGGTATATATTATTTAATTTGATAGAGATATTAATTTGACTGTGAAGATAAAAGATGTCAGTGATTCAGATTTCAGATATACTACTACTATGTATGTGTCTGGGCTCTGGGCTATGCAATGATATAGATAATCCATGACAGTGATTTAGCATCTTTGTTTTTTCAAATATTAATTATTTCTGCTCACTACTTTCACCGTTAAGCAACGTTGCTTTCAGTGACTCATAATTTGGTTTTCAATTTCACACCAAGCCCAGCCTTTATTCCGTAGATTTATAAAAGAAGAAGTTTTTTTTGTGTAGAAAATGAACAGTAGATTTTATTGGGTAGTTAAAAGCAGGCGATGGGTATGTGGCATCGGTCAAAGGTAAATGGTGGTGTGTCAGTGTAATCAATTTGAATAGTATTTTAGGCCCGAGAGACCCAAAATCTTGAAATTCATAGACACATCAGGATTCAGGCCCCATCTTCAGCTCTCCACCTGGCCTTACAGAGTATAGATTACACTGTAGGTTTCGGCTCCCATCAATTTTTTTTTTTTTTTTTTAAAACTAAATCCCACTTTCTTAATAATCATTTACAATTCCAAACACTACCCTTATTAATCACTTAAATTTATTAATTAATAAAAAGTTCATGATAGAAGTTGAGGTAAGTGGTAGTAAATTTTTCGCCCGTGTTAATAAGATTGTGGTTTCAAATCTTCTACTCTCCTCTTTTTTCATGTATGTATCAATAAGATTATGATTTCAAAATTTATCCGGTTATTCCTCTCCATGTCTCTTATGTTGTTATTATATTTATTATATATATCACTTGCTGTGGCAGTACGACTTGATTCTGTAATATTACCGAGCTGAATGAACGTTCTTGCCACTTGAGTTACATTAGACAATAGTCTTATTAATAGTATTTTTATATGATTAAAAAGATAGCTAAGGCCTAAGAGGAGACTCTCTTTGGTAAGGAGGAGATGGTGGACCATATGTACATGGAGAGGGATCATAAGTCTGTAGAGTTTGTCGACAATTTATAAATATCATCAGCACCACAATCAATATGGAAACCAAGCAACCCATATCCTCATTACATGTCGGAGGGTTTCTGAACCCAAATGGTAAATATTAAACCTACAGGCAAGCCATGCCGATAGAGAAATTTCTTCATGAAGAAATTAATTAATTATAGGATTTGGATCCTCTGTGGATAATATCATTATTTTATCAAATAATTGTAACTTTTATAAGTCTTAATCGATCTTACTAAAAAACATCTGGAAAGATGACAAATATATGGGAGGCTGCAGTCCCAGTGACCCTCTTTGCCTCCTCCTCACCACCTCTCCCATGAGACATTTAAGTAATCAATCAATCCAAAAAGACAAACTTAAATATATACAACTTCTTATTTGTTGTAAAAAGCAACAAATTAAGAAGCTGAAATTAGAAATTGAAATTATTATTGTTATCATTGTTACAAATATACCCTAATCAAGAGTTTAGTAATAGATGATGATTGGTTAATCAATACGACAATCATATATATATATTATCGATCAGAACAATTTAATGTAATCCGCAATGCAATACGCAGGATTCAATCTCTAGCTAAGCCATACCATTTTAGGGTAATTAAAAGGATGGTTCATAGAACCTAACCCAAGTAGAAATCAATGAAGTCGACACTAGTCTTATCGTTTTATAAGCCTGGACAATCGAGCGGTAGTTGCGCCATTGTTTGTGGTCATGATGGTCCCCTACAATGCTCTTAAATGAGGCACCTTTCCTAAATATATATTACTCTCTCAATGGTTGTTTCAATTCTCACATTAACTCATCAAGCTAGTTACACATGCATGGATTTCTATTTACAGTATATGTAACGTAAGATTCTATATCCAATTTAATTGGTGCATTTAACTTAATTAAATGATTACTTCTTGAATATTTATAAATCTTGTTTGGCTTGCAAAAGCACACAAGTATGTGATTTTTTTTAATTTTTTTTTTTAAATTTTTTTATGGGTAGGCATTATTAATTGATTATTGAGTTTTTGACTTATAAATAGACTGAGAAAGAAGCTGTTAAATGTTTTCTGCCAACTGCTGCTATGTAAATAAATGCTACAATTATTATAATTAGGCCCCGTCAAATCAGACGCGTATATGGGGATGGTGCCAAGCAATAGGCCAATAGCCTTGTTGGTAATGGTCAGACAAAAAATAAACAGTCAACGTACCAGTTTACCACTGTATATATGTCTAAAATGGTTTTTGAGTTTTTATGTTATATATCCATTTACATCATTAATACACCACCCATCTTTCTAATTTTCTTCGAATCCATTTTGGAAGCGGGACCGTTCAATCAAATTGACTAGTTTTTTTTTTATAAATATAATATTTTAAATTTTATTTTTACATTTACAATATTAAATTGACAAGATGCTCACAGTCCCTACAAGATTTTCTCTTTAAGAGCAGCTTGCATGAATAACGTGTTTTGTTCATTGGCTGGATTTTACCAAAAATCCAAACCCATTTTGGTTTGCATAAATTTCAAATCTAAAAAATGAATCAAACGATTCAAACCCAAATATATATATATATATATATCAAAAAATAAATGTCACATGCATGCCAAATTGAATAGATATTTTGGAGGAAAAAAACAGATAACTCAAACCGAAAACTTAGCTTAAGATTAAAAGGCTCAAAATAAACCACTTTGATCATATCAATATAAGGATTGTAAAATGCTCCATATATTTTATTTGGACTCACTCACCTGCAAGCCTGCAAATAATGAGATAATAATAAGAGATTCAGCTGACCCAGTCAATAATTTCTTCTCAATTGCATACAGTACACTGTTGACTATAAATTTAATTATTTTCTATAATCACTAGCTAGCTAGTTGCTAATTAATAATCTCAGAGTACGTTTGGGAGAGTTTCTCAAGTAGATCTTTTTGCAGTAGACCTTTTTTATGTAGAGTTTTTAAATAAAAGTCGTTGGTCGTTTGGTTGTCAATTAAAAAAGAGTTTTTTATTTTATTTTTTTTAATGATAGAATTACCAAAATAATCTAATAAATATTATATTATAGGGTTATATTGGAGATTTTAGTGTTATTAAAAAAAACTCCAAAAGATCTACTTGGAAAAGTTTTAAATTTGGGTTTCTCCAAGTAGATGTAAAATAGCTTTTTTAATCATCTAAAAACTCTACTGAGTGACAACCAAACGATATAAAAAAAAAAAAAAAAAAAATTGAAAGACAAGCTCTCCCAAATGGACACTCAGGGGTCGTTTGTTTTTTTGTCTGAAGACTGAATAGTCCTGAATTTTACTGAAGACTGAATAGTGACTGAAACCTGAATCTGAACGACATGTTTTTTTTTCTTTTTTTTTCTCACATCTGAATGTACTGTTAACATGTTTGTTTTTTAAAAATAAATTGTCTGAAAAGAAGTAATTTTACATCTATACCCATGTTAAATAATTATACATATAATATAGAATAAAAACAATCAAAAAATAATTATTATATATGATCATGATTTTCTTCTTTGATTACAAACAAACTTTATTTTTACTAAGAAAAGAAAAGGTTTTTTTTTTTTTTTTTTTCCAAAAAATAAAAGGAGCAGCAGAAAACTCACACAAAACACTCTAAAAAAATTAATATATAAATACATCACCCTAATATCATAATAAAATATTGATATTAAACACTGATATGAGAAGTGATTAGGGTTCTTTTTTATTTTTAAAGCTATTTAAAATAAGCAATATATTCAAATAAAGATTTGTATACAATATATAATCATGATGAAATTGGAGATATGTTATATATGGAGGATAGTATCGGAAGAAAATATTTTTGATTGTATTTAATACAATTCAGTGATTTACAATTAAGTGAAAAGTCATGATTTTTTACTTTTTATTTTAAGTTGTTTTTTGGTATTTTAAAGTTATTTGACCGCTTAAACAAAACAAACAAAACAACTTAATAATTATGATTCAGACCCATTAAGTTTTAAGTGGAAAAAACAAACGACCCCTCAATCTAAGAAGGATTCTAGAAGTTTTAATTTAATTGGAAACCTGATAAACGTACGCTTCATACATATAGATCCATTTTGAGTTACATATGTATTTGCCAGTTTTGTAACTTTGTTTCCATTTACTAGGACATTAATTAACCGAGCATTACCCAAAAAAAAAAAAAAAAAATGCGATATTCATCAATAACACATTTTCTATTAAAAAATGATGTCTCGAAAACCAGAAATGCATGCAACATGTAAGAAGAAAACACTAGAATAATTAAAGGGTACGTACTAAAAGGGTTTCCAATTCTACGATGGATAATAATTCATAAGTACACACAAATATATATATATATATATATATAAGTGACTGTGAAGGCGTGAAGCTGAATAAAACGTGCATGATGTAGAAAACGTCAATATATACTCAGTCATCTCTCTCTCTAGTCTTTACCTCCTGACCTGAAAGCTAAGTATTACGTATTACATGCGACCTCTCATTACATGTACATCATCGATCACCTAGCGAAGACAATGGAGACTGGAAGGGGGCCCTGCTTCTCTGGGTCTCTCTTTCTCTTATGAGTCTTCTCTTAATAATAATATAGTAGTAGACTAGTAGCAGTACCCTAGCTAGTAGGGTTTCACAGCGGTTTCAGAATCATATAACTGCTCGCTTGTAGTACTCATGACTACTGTACATGAAAGAAATTATCATCATCATCGAGTGAGCATGGAGTATAGACTATAGATCGAGCATCTTCGCTGATCGATCCATTGATTGATTGGAGTCAATATGTTTTTATTTGCTCACGAACGAATCGTAAGGTATCTTTCAGGTTTCAGCTTTTACCAAGCTATTTCCTGTACATTGACAATCACCACTCACTCCACTCACTCTCAAATTGCATGATCTTCTTCTACATTTTGGCCCCCACCTGGATTCTCCTTCTTATTCTTTCCACAATAACACTACCATTATTAACATTTTAACACCACGTAATTTAGCTGCTTTTAATCAACTATGTTACTTTTTCTTCGTTTTATTAATTTGTTTGATATATGTAAAGTGAAATGAAATTATTTATGTTTTTGTTGGTGTTGGATGCTATAACATGCAGTTATTAATTTATTATATGCTCACTTACATATGTTTTATGTTCTCCAAACACAAGTTAATATATATATATATATTTATCTTTTAAAATAGGGTTACTATTAAAAAAAAAAAAAAAAAAAAAAAAAACCCTCTAGTTTGAAATAATAGTTATTTTGCAACATATAATTTCAGAAATGATCATTTTCCACCCAGCAATTACAATTACTTGTCATTTTCCACCATATCGTGACTGTTCTGTTAGAAATTTGGAATATCTGGTTAGGTCAATAAGAGTATAACAGTAAATTAATGAAGGGGTAATATAAATATTATTAAATTAAATAATAAAAAATTGAAAACAATTACAAAAATTAAAACTCTTTCTCTCTCTCTCCCTGGATATCAGGGTGGCTGTGGAGTTTTGTGTGCGGTGGTTAGAATTGGGTTTTGTGGTGCCCATTTCTTAAACTAGAGCATGCAAAATGGGTATTATCTCAAACTAGACAGGGTTTTTAATAATGACCCATTATATTATATTATTAGGGGGGTAATTTCACTAAAGTCCCTACTTTTTGGTGAAATGTCATCTATTTAAACGTCTTTATTATATTAGCAACTTAAGTCTTTTTCAAAAATACATCATTCTAGTTCATTTAACCAAAATACTAATGGTCAACTAAAACTATCTATATAAAAGTACAATTTTACCCTTATCAAAATGATTTATTGAGTTTCAAAAATAAATATTATTAAAATGGTTTATAAAAATAAATAAACAACAAAAATTTATTTTCTAAAAAAAAAGAAAAAAAAAACTAACAAATTATGGAAAATATAAAGTTAAAATAAATAACAAATTGAAAGTATTTTCATAAATAAATAAAAAATAGAAAGTATTTCAAAAAATAAAAAGAAAGTTTTAAAAAAAAAAAAAAAAAAAAAACAAGGGACTTAAGTTGTTAATATAACAAAGACGTTTAAATAGATGACATTTCACGAAAAAAGTAGGGACTTTAGTAAAATTACCCCAAAATAAAAATTTCATTAAGGATATTTTTATCCAAAAAGTGAAAAATTTGACAAAAATAATAAAATCTCTAGGAATTGATCACAAATTTAAAATTTCATATATTTTTTTATGGCAATATTTAAAATATCCTTTTAAAATAGAGTTGACATGAATTCAAGGAGGGGTAATTTAGTCCCAAAACTATTATGTGTTTGAATAAAATTACCCCCTCCATGGATACATGTCATCTTTTTAGAAGGGAGTAATGCTCACCCCCTTGAAGGGGTGAGAAAAATGAACTCTTTATATATATATATATGTTTAATTAAGTTGCTAAATAATCAATTATACTATAATTGAGTCAAACCAAATTGACGCTTATTTTATCTTCGCACTGTTCTAATTTGTACATATACAGTACTATATACACAAAGACAATATAAAACTAAAATGCCAAAGTATAAATAACAAAAATATAGAATAAAATAACATTTTTATCTTAAAAACAGTTGGTGATCCCGGAGGACCATAGCCACCCAAACCTAATTACTTGTTTCGATTTTGGATATTTTGGCTTTAATGGTCGTATAACACCAAAAGGAGCAATATCTCTTAAGATTTTCCCAAATGATTGAGAGATTACTTGTTTAATTAATCCTATATAATGCAAGACCACATTATATATAGAGACAATATATCTAATTAAGAACAAATTAGATTTAGCGAAATCAAATCCCGGATATCAGCTAAACAAATTCATGCACATATATCAAATACTGCCCATCACCAAAGAATATTTCAAATGACCGACATTCATATTTTGCCAAGAACGTTTTAATGAAATTTGACTTTATATGATAAAATCAAAGTTTTTGTACATGTGGTGACTGGTGGCATTTAATATTCATCACGTTTTTTATATTATTATTATGATTATTTTATCTCGTTAACTTACCGCTGAGATCTCAAGAGAAGCAAGCTAGTGTTATTGTTTGTGGTTTGTGGATGTTTGAATTGAATATGACTAGTCGCTACGCGTGTCTAGTGGGTTTTTCTTTGTCACCATCCCATTGTTTTAATTGTATATGGATATGTGGATCAGTCGGCAGTCGGTGATAGTTGGTACTGATTTGATTTTGGTTCTATTCATCATTCCTAACTACGAAGACCTAATTCATCTAATAACTAGCTAGATCGATTTATCTCAACAAAGCTATAAGATCAGAAACACAAGTTCGAAACTTCGTGTTTTTTTTTAATTTTTTTTTTACAAGCAAGTACAATATAATGAAAAAAAATTACATGTAGTGGGGTAGTGTCACGGCCCACATAACTCAAAAAAACTAACATGTATACGTATACGTATCTATTTGACCCAAAAAAAGTAACATGTATGTGTATACGTATCTATTTCATGGATTTGATGGTACTATGAGATATGATAGGTAGGTATATATATGCATGCATGCAAATTAATATGAAAGCCGACGTACGTAGTACAAATGACCTGCATATATTACTATTAATATATATATGTCGGTACATAATTTGAATATTTTTCGTGTTGACAAAATTGAATACGTGTTGCCTGCACTGTACATAAAAGCTAGCACAAAGCAAGAAGGTTCAATAAGTAACTTACTTCTTTCCTGTTTTGGGATATAGAGGATATATAAAGCAAATTAATCTAGCTCCATCATTTTATTTTAAAAATATAAAAAGACATCTTGAACCAACATAATATAGTGACTGATAATAATAATAATGTCAACTTCATCAGTCAAGACATATATGCTACAAAACGGCAAGCATGTTGCTCTCTGAGTATCGATCTCTCAATATCTCTCTCATATATATATATATATCTCTATTGATAATTCAGGGACGGAGCCAAAAATTATTTCCAGTGAGGGCATCGTAAAATATAATTAGTTATATCAAGTATTTGAGAGGGTATGTTATAGAAAAAAATAAAATAAAATAATGTTAATGTATATTCATGTGTCAATTGACACATTAGTAGTTGACAATATGAGGTTGATCCAATGATAAAACCTCTCACACATGCACCATAAGGTTACAGGTTCGAGTCTTTCCCCCTTCATAAAAAACCCGAAATTTATGTAATAGTGTAATTCTTAAAAGAAAAAAATAACACTTTAGTAGTTGAAATATAAGTTTATGGCCCTTTATTCATGATTCAATAATAATGTTTACTGTTTAGGAGTTAGAAAACTAATTAAAATTTAAATTATGCTCATAGTATTTTTCTAACATCCAAAAACTAGTTTAATTTTAAATTTTTTATAAAAGTTTGTTTGATAAAGTATCTTAATCACAACCTAGTGGTGTGGGTGTGAGGGGCATACAACTGGGTCAACCACATCTTGTCTAGTATATGTATATGTTTGGTTGACATGTTTTAATTATATAAATTAACACATATTGACTATTTAAAAATAAATAACATATCAAAAGTATAATTTGATATTAGGGTACGTGATGAGTGAGATAATTAATATCGTAAAAAAGAACAAAATTATTTGAATGAGAATAAAATTAGTTGAGATAGAACATATATGTTATGATCGAATTTCATTTATATTTAAGATACATTGAAAGTAAATATTATATTTAAAATCAAAGATATTTTTTATGTGATTTGATGGAAAAAAAATATTAAATGCCTTGTTTATAATAAAACTAGAAAAATAAGAAATGAAAAAGGGATAAAAGCATAAAAATCTAAGAATTAAGGATGTTATAAAACTTAAAACATAGGAAAAGTTGTAAATTTTCAAAACTGCAGGGGGGGGGGGGGGGGGGGCTGCATCCGTGATCCGTCCTTGGTTGATATGATATTTGATAAATACAATACATTATTTAATTTACAACGACATAAATAAATATGCAGCTGTAGCTTTATTGAAACGGATCGATTTAATTACCTTCTTCTCGCCATTAATTGATGTTTTGCTGATGCAAATTGAAGCCAGCTGATAAAAATACAACCTTGATCAACGGCTGAAAAAACCAACAAATATATGTGCAATAAGAAGAGAAGTTGACTACGAGTGTTGAATGTATATACAAGATCTGAAAAACACGACTTTATTACCAGCAAACAGAAATCTTCTGTCAATAGATAATCACTTTGATGTGTATGTAATTGGATTGTATTAAATATGAAATCTTAGTGAGTGCTTCTAAAGTCTCGATCTTTTCAAATTAGGTTGAATGTATATACAAGATCTGAAAAACACGACTTTATTACCAGCAAACAGAAATCTTCTATTAATAGATAATCACTTTGATGTGTATGTAATTGGATTGTATTAAATACGAAATCTTAGTGAGTGCTTCTAAAGTCTCGATCTTTTCAAATTAGGTTGAATGTATATACAAGATCTGAAAAACACGACTTTATTACCAGCAAACAGAAATCTTCTATTAATAGATAATCACTTTGATGTGTATGTAATTGGATTGTATTAAATACGAAATCTTAGTGAGTGCTTCTAAAGTCTCGATCTTTTCAAATTAGATGACTTTGGACCTGATATGTCCATTCACTGTCTATTCATAATTAATTACATCATTTTCTTGAACGAGCAAATTGCACTGAACCCCTTGAGGTTTAGACAAATTACACTTAGATGGAAAAGTTTTGTTATTATACACTAACACCCTTAGAACTTAAATTTGACTTTAAAAATACCTAAAATGCCCCTAGTTATATTATTTTATACTTTTTTTTTTTTTTACCTTTTAACCAAAAACTTTAATAAAATAAAAAAATTAAATAAAATATATGATTCATTAAATAAATAAATAGTTTTTAAAAAAATAGTTTAAAATAAATAAATAAATAAATAAATACTTTTTTAAAAAATAAATAGTTTTAAAAAATCAAATAAATAAATAGTTTTAAAATTAAAAACATTAATTTTTTTTAAGGATATCCATTAATAGAGACAAAAAAAAAACTCTAAATATCCAAACTTTTACGGTAAAGATAATGGTGAAAGAAGCTTCAAGGTTCCCAACACTGGGAGTCTTCTTGCCTTCTTCAACCACTTCATTTAGTGTTGAGAACCTTGAACCTTCTCTCACCATCATCCTTACCGTAAAAATTTGGATATTTAGAGTTTTTCTTGTCCCTATTAATGGATATCCTTAAAAAAAAAAAATTAATGTTTTCAATTTTTTCATTTATTTATTTATTTTAAATATTTATTTATTTATTTAATTTTTTAAAACTATTTATTTATTTAATGAATCATATCTTTTATTTAATTTTTTTATTTTATTAAAGTTTATAAAGTTTTTGGTTAAAAGGTAAAAAAAAGAAAGTATAAAATAATATAAATAGGGGCATTTTAGGCATTTTTAAATTCAAATTTAAGTTTTGGGGGTGTTAGTGTATAATAACAAAACTTTTCCATCTAAGTGTAACTTGTCCAAATCTCAAGGGGTTCAGTGCAATTTGCCCTTCTTGAACACGCTTTTAAGGATTTCTCATACAACCCTAGGTGGCTAGCCAGGTCTCATGGTAATATATAGTAGTATGAATGGCTTAATTTAATTACTAGCACATTTGGATTTTCATTTCACCAGCTTCTTCAAACATTTTTACACATTTGTGCCGTCGATCGACCATGGATGATTTTCTTAAATAATATAATTTTAGAACACTTGAATATATAAAGTTTAGATGACGATTGACGAGAGGATCTTTGTGATTTACTGTCTGACCAGTTGGAATGAATTTCCATATCAAATTTAGATTAATGATTTGAATTTTTATCCGATCATGAATGAAACTTATGATTATTAATTAATAACAGCATAAACAAAATCATAACCGCATGCTATTAAAATTTGATGTGTGCTAGAATCTTTTACGGCATTCACATGTTAGATCAGTTAGAGCATCCCCAATAGGCCGGAATTGGGAATAGGCCGGAATTGGGGACCTCCTTGACTATATTTAGGGAGCCACGATTGGAAAGTGCTTCGACGAGATGAAGTTGGTCTAGTGATAAGCCCCTCGCACTTGTACCATAGGGATATAGATTTGAGTCTTTCCCTTTCTTAAAAAAAAACCCAAATTTATATAATAGTGTAATACTTAATTAAAAATATTAATTATTGTTCTTTTTTTTTTTCTATGACACTTGTATCTTTTAATGATCTTCAATTCACTTATTATATTTAATTTGTCCGAAAATTTGAATATAAACAACTCAATCACAAAAATTAAACATGGGTCTTGTTGATTAAAAATCATAAGTATGTAAAACTAATTGATATGCATGTTTTGCTTAGTTAGTAGGTGGACGAACTTAAAACTTGGGGAAATGACTCCCAAGTCAGCGACTTGAATTCTACAAATAACAAAAGCTTCGAAAAATTACTAGTCTAGATAAGAAAATAGATAGATACTAAAATCCTTAATTAATTCGAAAATTACTACTTCGCGTATAATTCAGGGGCATTGGTGCTATTAACTCTATTTTTTAAAAGGACTAATTGCATAAGCACCCCTAAGTTTAGCCACGATTGGAAAGTGCTTCGATAGGTTCCCTATCTCGCTCCCTATTTTTAATTCCGGCCAAAGCCTCCCTAAATTTAGGGAGTCAAGACATCCTCCCTATTTTTCAATCCTCTCTCCTCAAATGAAATGAATGGTGAGGATGAGTCCACATCACTCATTTTCAATGGTCCAAATTCATTCTCTCTATTTTTTATTTAACTCAACTTCTTTTAATTTAAACATAAATAATTCATTTATTTTCCTCCATTTTCTTCTTTTCCAATAGATAGGCACTGCAAAATTCAATTTTTTTTTTTTAAAACTCAAATTGCTAGTTTGCAATAGCTATGATCATGATTCTGTATTGATTTTATTTTTTGGCAGATGTGACGGCTCTTGTGTAGATGTGGAACGACTTTTTTTTTTTTTTTTTTTTGTATTAATATAATTGAACTACTTCAATTTTTATTACACTTTCAACTTTCAATAATATTTTAAATTTATTTAAAAATAATAATTTTTTAATTTAAAAATAAATAAATAATAATAGGGAGCCATTTTTATGGAGGCTTGTTGGAGTCTTCACTCCTTATATGACTCCTTATTTCTAAAAAGTACAATTGGCTCCCTAAATCTAAGGAAAAAATAGGGAGTCTTGTTGGGGATGCTCTTAGAAACTATGAAAAATACAATATTATATATATATATATATTAATTGGGTCAGGTTATATCATCTCAAAATTTTGACACAATCTTTTGACTTCACCCTCTCAACCATTGGATTAAAAAGCACATAAGCAAATGGATTGTTGAGATATTGAAATCAAAAAATTGAGACAATAATTTTATATAAGATGAGGGAGATGTAGAAAGGCATGCGAATTGCATTTTTATTTTTTAGAAATGAGAATTACAGTGTTTAGGTGTGTACTAAACTCAGATTTTCTTTCTTTCCAAAAGAAATAAGATATTATTTTTAAAAATAGAATTTGGATCATCTATTAACCAATAATACAAGAGTGTATTGTTGATGAGCAATTATGTGAGAGAGAGAGTTGATTTATTTTTATTTTATTATTTTTTCAAATCTTTAATTATAAATTGACCCAGCAAGTATACCGATCCTGTATAGTACTAGCTGAATTAAATATGTAAATTCAGCTTTTTATTTTTTACTTGACCTCAATAAAATGTGGCAATTTATTTTCAAATTTCAACCTTATATATATATAGGTGGAATTTCCACATACATATCGCTGTTCATTGAAGTCGGTCGGCAACAAGATCTATAATTCAATACATCAATACAATAAATGTAGTTTACACAATAAATATTTATGGGTGCTATAAAAAAATATATATATATCTGATCCCGAATTAATAGATATTGTCAAAAATATTGTATCACACTTGTATTTTAATGAAATTTTTTATTATTTTGAGAGATGAGGTTGATTTAATGGTATGTTTTTCATACCAACACTGATGTTGTGCATTCGAGTAGTGTTTCCTATCCCAAATTTTGATTTATTGTAATAGTTAAAAAAATGTCCTCGCATTAGATTACTTATAAGGATACATTTTAAAAAAATAAAATAAATAACTCTCCACGTACAACTTGTTACAAACTCTAATAACCATAACAATTAAATATAGTTAAATAGCAAAGAATATTACTTTATAACCAAATACAATCATAAGAAAAGTTGTGATAGACGAGATGAGGTTGGTCCGGTGGTATAGTACCCCTTACACCTACACCTCTAGGGTGTAGGTTCGAGTCCTCTCTCTCCCTAAAAAAACCTCGAATTTATGTAATATTTCAAAATAATAATAATAATAATAATAATAAATGTTGTGATAAAAACTTTATATCCCTATCCAAACCCCGAATTAATTGTAATAATATATAAAAAAAAAAAATACCTCAAATTTCTAATTACATTATTATGCAAACATATATAATTTTAAGAAGAAGTTAAAGAAAGAACTTAATCTAGAGAACAAACCTACCTAGAAACCTAGCTAGAACCCTAAAACGAAGATATACAAACCCCCTTTTTTTTTTTTCCACAAAACTAGCAAAACGAAAATTATGTTGGGTTGTCATAAAAACATTAGGAGTAGACGAATTTTAGTATAAAAAATAAATAAATAAATAAATAACTAGTTATTTGGTCCATTGGGGCATTGCCAATGAAACAAATTCTCACTTGGTTTTTCCTAATACACTTCTCGTTGTACTCATCTCTCTCTCAATTTCTCAATCCAACTTATACTAATTTTCGTTACACAATAAATAAAGAATAGAAAGTAAACATCCATAACGCTATAACAAAACTTAACAAAGGAAATTAAAATAGCCCAACTCAAATCAATGGCTTTCCATCCGTTGGTTTCAACTAGGATTCTCTATTGTCCTTTCTTAGATTTTCTGGAAAGAAATGGAGATTGAGATAAGCTTATTCATTTATTTGGGTATGAAAAGTAATAAAAAGGGTATACATAGAAAAATGATCGATTAAAGGTTAATTTTGGCATTTTATAGGGTGTAAAGAGTAAATGATCAATTTTTCATATACTTCATATTTTTTTTAACACTTCATTTCTAATGACACTCTATTCTAAGACTTTAAATTTTAAAAAAGGGTTAATTGCAATTACACACTCTAACATTTTGCAATACTTGACGCACACCGAGCGTACCTCTAAAAACTAATGGTACACACAAACGTAAATAAAATGAGTGCGCGAGTCTACAACCCTCCGTAAGTGTACGGATCGCTATGTAGTAAAGTGGACACAAGTAAGGGTTATCGTTCCCATGAAGATTGGTAGTGCACTAAAATTACTTTAGATTAACTCACTAATGATTAGACTAATATGGTGATTCAAAACAAAGAGATGTCTAGGTTTTAATGTTCTAAAAGGATGCTAAGGAAACAATGATGTAAAATGTTACTAACAACTTCATAATCCAATTACTATCAATTTAAATTCATATTTAAGAGGAAGGGTCAGAAGTGTCTAATGCCCTTTTTATCAATTTGCTCCAACCTAGATCTAGGTTAGTCAAGACTTAATTAACCTCTCATAGAGCTTCAAGCAAAATCCAATCAAGGTTGTTCCACCAAGATCTAGATCTACATTTCATGCACAAATATCATGCTTGTAAATCAGAGTAAAGCTCCTCCTCAACATATAACATGAAGATAATTTAAGCATAAGTGCAAACTCAATGGATATAACATTTCAAAGAGTGTTCACATATTTACAAATATTGAATCCCTAATAAGAGAGATTTAGCTACTCATAATGAAATAAAAACAAGGAAAGGAAAGAGAAAGAGAAAGAAAGCTCATTGTGTTCTTGATGCTTCACTCTTGCTTACTCAGCAAAACCTTCCTTGATGTCAAGATAGATCTAAATATCCCTAACAAGAAGATAAACTAAAAGTGTATAATCTAAGATTGCATTTCTATAAGAGAGAATGGTTGTGAAAAGGTGTTTATTAACTTTACTTTACTTCACAATATTCAACACTCTCAATATCTTACTCTAGTAGTGTAGTATATCTAACACAAAAGAAAAATATGTTTATATAGCGGAGGAAAAGTTTGGAGGGCTGCCACTTGCAAGTTGACGTGGGTCATGCTTCTGCGAGTTTGTATTTGCAGCATGATGTCATAGATCTCTCTGATCAAGCACTGCTACTTCTTTCAGTTGGATGAAACTCGTAGAATCACTACATGTGGATGCACTGCGACGAATATCTGTGAGGTTGTTCTCGTAGCGTGATGTCGCAGATCTCGTTTTAGGTTGAACTGCTACGACGAGTTCGCAGGATGGACTTCGTAGAAAAATATCTAGTTCGGCTGCTACTTCCTTCTGCTAGCTCTTACTCACAGTTCATGGTTGCAGTTTCGTTTGGGGGTGTTCTGTGAGTTAGATCTGTGACTTTGATCTCGCAGTGGTAAGTCGTAGATTTCTTTTTCTAGTTCTGACTCACATGATGACTTAGCAGCGTCGTCTGGCTTTGGACTACAAATTAAATCTGTGAGAATGAACTCGCAGTCTAATCTCGCAGTGTGCTCTGGGATAGCATCTGCTACTTGGTTTTTTATGCTAACATCGCAGTTCACTCTGAGAGACTTCTGAGACTTTAGATCTGTGAGTATGAACTCGTAGATTTGCTAAAAAGTTAAACTTCAGCTTCATTTTCTTCTCGATTCTTCACCAAGTGCTCATTTCATCCTTTGAATCCTATTATTCCTGAAAGTAGCTCAAAAGTGCAATTATAAAACACAAACGCTCGGAAAACCAACAAAAAAGGGATGAATTTAGGTACTCAAAACATATACATATTTAGAGTGATCAGTACTACAGCTATATTGAACTTTTTCTTTAATTACAAGAAGATACGTTGACTAACAGTTGATCGGTACTATAAATTAAAAATGACCAAATTGACCCCTTTAATTTTTTTTATCAATTATTATAAAATATTATCATTTAAATAAATATAAAAAATAAGTTAAAATAAATTAATAATCTCAAAAATTTAAGAATTAATAATAAAATCATATCTCCTCAATCTCAATCTTGGGAGGAGATCTAATTTATTGAAATTTAAAATAAAAAAAATGATATCAATCATCACTATCATTTCATCACTATTTTGTTCTTTGCTATCTCTGCCTTAATCACTGTATTTATCTTCAATCATCATCACTATCTTTTTCTTCTCCATCTCAGCCACTAATCATCATCACCTAACTAGATCTGATAACCATCTCATAAGCAAGATAGATCTACATAACCAAGTTGAAAGAGGTTCTAAGTAAAAGTTCAACAACAAAATCCATAAAATATATATATATATATAAACCATTAAAATTAGCAAACACAAATTCACTCAAATGGCCCTGCTCCAATGGAGGAGAATGAGAGTAGAGGGCTGGATTGGCGGCAATAGATTGAGGAAGGAGTAAGGGAGACGACAGGATGATATGACAACAAAGGAGGTGGTAGAGGTCAACCGCGTAGAGGGAATATGGGAGGATCTCCTCTATTAGAGACTAAAATCTCCATTGGAGATATCTATAGATAGGGTTCTATCTAGTTCAATGAGATAAAACCATATCTCTAAGGGTATGTTTGGTACGCCGGACGAGATAGGGCAACGTGGTACAGTTTGTTCTTGTCCCACGTTTGGCGCGACCTTAACGTGGGATTGAATGGGACAAGGTGGGACAAAAATCACAAAAAAGTGTCCCACCTTAGACCCTTGGCCTACTTGTCCCATGACATGGGACCAGTGCCAAAAAGACGATTTTGCCCTTCATATTTCTAAAAAATTACAAACTATATATATACACCACCTAATTTCATATATCTCTCTCCTATTCATCAATTCATCCAACACACCACCTAAAGCCATCTGTCTCTCTCCTTCGTTCATCATCATCTCTCTCTCGTTCTTCGTTCATTCAACACACCATCTCAGGAAATCCTCCCTTGTTCACCTCCCTCACGCCGCTGCATCACCTGGTCGCCTCCCTCCCTTCGTTCGTTCAACACACCATCTCTGATTTTAATTTGATTTATGGATCTATTTGTTTATGGATTTATTTTATGTGTTCTTGGAGATATAAAAGAGAAAAGAAGACAGTGATGATATATATATATATATATTTTTTTTTGAGCAACCAGGCTATTAAGCCAAAGAAGGCAAGCAAAATAAACAAAGAGGAAACAGAGCAAAGGCAAACACAAAAACAGCCTCGCTACAAAAGAAACAAAGAGGAAATAGAGCAAAGGCAAAGTAATAATAATTTTAATTAATTGATTTGTAATATTTATTTAAATAATTGAGTTAAGTTGGTTTTTTTTTTTTTTTTTTTTTCATGAAACCTGGTGTTGGTGGATATTTTGATGTTGAGATCCAATTTTTTTGGTCTGAAAGAGGAAGGATGAAGATGTTGGTGGAGACCAATCTCCAAATTGAATCTCCATCGTTCATCAATCATGATGGACGGTGAAGATCCAATCTGGAAATTGGATCTTCACCTCAATTTATATATATATATTTATTTATTTATTAGTTTTTGCTTTAAAAAAATTGTCTATTTAATCTTCTTTTTTGAAATAATTTCTATTTAATCTTCACCACGAATATGTATGGTGGAGATAAATTTGTTTTAAAAAAAATATATATTTTTTCAGTTTTTTAAATTGCATTATTTTTGAATTTTTGAATATCTTAAATATTTAATTTCTGAATTTCTTTTTTTTTAAAAAAAAAAAAAAAATTCAATTCTTAATCTCCATCGTCCATCACAAAGATGGATGGTTAGAGATCCATTTAGAAAAAGAAAAAAAAGTTTAATTTTTGTTAAATATGATATATAAAAATATTTATTTAATAAAATCAAATAAATACTAACTTGTCATGTCCTATATACCACTATTACATGGTAACAAACATTAGATAGGACAAGAAGGGCACTCTGGTCATTAGAACCTCTTGTCTCGTCATGTCCTAGTCATACCAAACGCATAATAATACAGTCTACAGTTCTGTCCTAGGCATTCCAAACACAATACAGAATAACCTGTCATGTCCTGTCCCATCCCGTCCCGTCCCGTCCCATCTGCATGCCAAACGCACCTTAAAGGGTTGTACCTGAGAACACTTTTGCTCACCCTCCTTCAAGGAAGGCAACCATTACCCCTCTTAAATTGATGACATGTGTCCATGGAGAGGGTAAATTTGGCCAAATTTACCACGCCCCCCCGAGCAAATGAACTTGTTGTACCTAATATCTTTTAGAGGAGAAAAACTTGGGCACTAGAATTTGATGGCGGTGCATCAGTTCCGCTCAACAAGTGACACATGACACTAATTAAAGTTGATTTTTTTTTTTCATTCTCTCTGCTATTTCTGTTGAATTCGAAATCCTATATTTCTCTCTTCTTCCCCAAATCTCACCTTTTACTTACTGTGATTGTCGTTGTCGTCGTTCCAATGTCTCCATATTCCAGTGACCGTAATAATAGTGCATGTGTCTTTCTCTCTCTTCAAAGATAGAAGAGTCAAGAAAAACAATTGGAAATTTTGGGATAATATTTCCTCAAAGACATATTAATTCAATCAAGGAATTGTGTCGAAGCTCTTATGTTCCCAATCAGACGATTTACCCCAGTTGTTGATAATGAAACTTGTTCTTGGTGTCATGATTTTTTTTCTATTTGCTTCTAACGATCCAGCTCTAACGCTTTTTGTTTGAATTTTTTTTTCATTTTAAGATCCTCTTAGGGACAGTCCAAGGTTTGATTTGACTTCAAATATTAGTGTGAAAATTAGTATTGCAACAATTGCTTGTCTATTTGAAAGATGGTCACCGGAATATGGCGAGACCGGAATGACGACGATCACTGCAACTCGACAAGTCGACAATGAGATGTGGGGAAGAAGGGAGAAGGAGAAAATTTGGCTTCAGTAAAATGAATATATATATATATATATTTAACTTTAATAAGTGCCATGCATCACTCCTTCAGTGGAATCAATGCACCACTATGAGATTCTAGCGTGGAGCATCAGTTGCCCCCAAGTTTTTCTCATAAAAAGGAGCATATAGAATTAAAATTTTAATTTATTTGTCAACAGTGCCACCCGATCTCTATGTGGAAATCACCCAGATCTCCTCTAGGTGATGATCTCATGAATCACATAATCAAATAGATGTTAAGGCGGTTGTGTTGAAAGTGTCGGCGGTGGTGAGTGCCGCGAGTGTTACAGTGGTGGTAGAGCCATGAGTTTTGTTGTGGGTTGTGATTTCTAGGAAAAATAAAGTGCGATGAATTTGGTCATTTGGGTGTGATGAATTGTTTTTTCTTCTTCCAGGGTTCGAGTCTCTCCTCTTCCTTCAAATCCCAAATTATTGTAATATTTCACAAAAAAAAAAAAAAAAAAAAAAAAAAAAAAAAAAAAACTCTATTTCAAGCTCGGAATGAGACATAAAAAATTTCAATGGTACCGATTGTTGGGATTTATGCCCTAAAGCTTGTAATTTGTAAATGTTATAAATTCAATAATAAAGGAAGCAGTTATTTCATTCTAATAAATTGATTCATATGTTTATATTATATATGCTATTATCCAAGATTGCTAGATGTAATCTCAAACTGAGTATATGAATATCATATATATATAGGAATTCAGTTTGAGACATGCAAATCTAAAGAGTCTATAGAAAGCAAATAAAGCTGGGTACTTTATTTGTGGTTAATCTACAGCTGCGGTCCATTCTGTATTGTACGGTGGTCTTATCCTAGACTACTCATATGGTGTTATGAGAATGGAGACATCTTATATGATGTGATCATATATGATTGGGCCACGATCTATATGAATCTATCACTAAGATCCGTTAGTTGAACAGATTCATATATATCGACAAATGATAGCTATATATGGGTGATCTAAACCCTGAGTGTCTTACTAACTCCTTCAAGTTAGATAGTGGTTTTTGATTTACCATGTGTGAGATCGGAATAACATTCTTGGTCAATATCTCTGTATCTTGGAATCACGATTTAATTTGTGGCTAGGAAGGTTTGCACACAATAGTGGAATCCACTCCTTTTTGAGAGAAGTAGATAAGTAGTTCCCTTAAGGGTTGATTCAGGGCTTGAACGATTAAGAGCAATCTCTTTCTTCTGTAAAGGAATGAATGATATAATCATTCAAAAGAATCAATGGTGCTTAAAGGAAAAGATATAATTAAAGAGGTATAATGGACTTTATGACCTAGCTCTAATTATGAACTACTTGTGGAGGATCATACCACATGTAATAGCTATATCAATGGACACTGAAAAATTGGTTGTGTAAAACATCTACAATTACGAGAGTACAAACTTGGGTTTTTAGTGGAATAACTTCAAGATTAATAATTGTGAAATATTAATTAAAGAGTTTAATTAATTTTTCTAAATATTATTGGAGCTCAAAACTGTGGGTCCATTAGGTCCCCTTGTTAGCCCTTTTCGATTGATAGTAACAAGACTCATGGAGAATTGGATGGTCCAATTAACTGTGTTACGAAAGTAACTTAAATATATTTTGGGAATTAATTAAATGATGTGATTATTAAATTAATATATTATTTAATTGATAAATTAAATATTATTAAATAATATGATTATTTAATTGACATATTAATAATTAAGAATTATTAATTGTTATATGGAGGTTTCAAGTTCGAACCTTGACAAGAGCAAAAGAATAATAAATGATTATTTTATTTACTCTAAATAGGTCAAATGGTCAAACCCTAGTGAAGTAAGAATTAAAAGAGGATTTGGAATCCTATTTTACCCTAGAATCCTAGTATATAAGATATGCTTATCAGGAAAAAGAAAATTTTTGGAACCCTAAGAAGAACAAGGTGGTGTGGCAACTAGAAAGGAAAAGAAAAAATAAGTAACTTTTTTTTCTCTCAAAGGGGTTGTCCGAATTCACAAGAGGAAGTAAGGCATTGCGTTCCAGTTCTCTTAAGCCCCCATTCAACTTCTCCTTGAATCAGTGACGTGCCCACACACAAAGTTACTAGATCATGAGACATAGCTCGGAGGCTTAATGATAAACGATCGAAAAGAAAACGAATGAGTATTCTTCAAATGTATGAAAACAAATTTCTTCCTCTAGTGTATATACAAAAGGTCCCAACAAGATAATAAATTTTTTGAAACCTATTATTCTTAAATCTATTGATTTTATTATCAAACTATTACTTTTTTCCACTTCGCGACTTACACCAATTCTGGTGCATATGCTAGACGACAAATATAGATAACTTGGTAGGAGAATAAATAAAACGACAAATATTGACAACTTGGTAAGAGAATAAACAGGAATCAAAAGGCTTCAACCATAGTAAAAACATGTAGTAAAATTCTAAGAGATTTTTAACTGTAGTCAAATTACCTTTTTTTTTTTTTGAAATACAACTACTGCCGGGACCTGGTGAGATTAATTAAATTCTACAAGCACGGCCCGGAATACTGCTCCCACAATCGGGGAGAGGTTACATAAGGACTACAACTCTCACAACCGGAGAGAGGACTGCTCCCACAAATCGGGAGAAAACTCCCCACACATGCTTGTAAAATGCGCATGTTGGGACTTGAACCCCTGACCACTAGGTGTGGAAAGGAGGTGCACAACCATCTCTACTAGGAGGTGATGTGCAACTGTAGTCAAATTACCTAAACCAGGATAAGTTAAGTTAATTTCTCTTTCACAAACTTTGTTAAGAGAAGCAATTCATCATTAGTGAATTGTCCAACTCTTCTATATTAAACTTCCAAATTATATAATTACAATCTATCAGTGTGCAAGACCAATTAACTATTCTAATAAGTGACTTTGCAGATAATGCAATTTTTAGTTCTATTAGTTAATTATACCATGATCCATGTTTAAACCAAAACTTGATTGATTATATATCAACATAAATGAACTAAAAGTAAACATTTATTTTAAGTATATATTTTCAAAACATCACGTGAACATTTTTTTTTTTTGGAAATTGAAAAATATTTATCACATAAAATTGTATTTTTTGAAAATTAGTAAAGATGAATTCTCATCATACATACGTTTTTTAGGTGGGAAAAGGCCGTCAAATGCTATCACAAATATGTTTGTCACAAAACACAATCACTAACGAGCTGTCAGAAATACCATATTTTCCGACGACCATGGTCGTCACAATAAATGAAATGACGGTAAAAAATACTTATAAAAAATGGTCAAAATTACTTGTATTTCCGACGGACATGGCCACTGATGATTGAGGAGGTCTGTGCAATTTCGAAAACAATGTTTATATGGATGTAATTAGGCCTAATGTGTTTTACACTTTTTTATTTAAGTTCTCACAATCATCACTCTTAAACTGTACGCCTATTTTCAAAAGAAAAGAAACTCTCAGTCTCACATTAACATTTTAGTCGTAGTGATGCATAGGAAACAAAATCCTAAAATGATTTTATTTTCTCCTTTGAGTTAAAAAGGATACTCAAAAAAAGTCTTTCCTCTTTTTTCTCTGAAAGTTGAGTGAGAGTTTCATAAGTTTTCTTTATCTTGTTTATTTGGAGTTGTTCGTTGGCGATTAGTTGATTTCAGTTTAATAGTGGTTTTCTTTGGTTTTTCTTCTAGTATTGTGGTTCTTGTTTTAGGGAGTTGTTGTTATGGAGTCTGAGGATATTACTCATTTATGTGAATCTATGTCCCTTATTGATAGGGAAGGCCCTGTTAAGGTTCTTGATAATAGTCTTAAAGTGGCGGCCATTCAGAGAAGTAATGTTAGTTTAGTGGAGAAAATATTAACCAGGAAATTGGTAAATAGAGTGGCTTTTATGAGAGTGATTGGTAGGATTTGGCAGGTTTAGTAAGGGGGTAAAAATTGAGTCATTAATTGGAAATATTTTCTCGTTCTAGTTTAATGATATGGACGATCATCGGAAAGTTCTTTCTGGAGCGCCGTGGTCTTCCGATAATGCACTCCTTGTGCTGGAAGAACCAAGAGGAAAAGAAACTATTGGAAATTTGGATTTCAATCTTTGTGAATTTTGGGTGCAAATTTATCAAGTGCCATTGTTCTGCACGACCAAGGAAATTGGATGGTTTCTAGGTGAAATGATTGGTGAAGTAGTGGAAGTAGATGGTGGTTTGGCAGGGGATGGTGTGGGTAAGTTCATGAGGATCAGATTTCGTATAGATTTAGACAAACCGATGAGAAGGTGTCTGCATATGGATTTTATGGGTGATGGGGTAGAAACAATAACGTTATTAAGATATGAGAGACTTCCCAACATCTGTTTCAAGTGTGGAAGAGTTGGACATGCAACTAATGAATGTATGTCGGAGGAGGATATTCTGGTGGTTAATGGAGTGGAGAAGCCTTTGTTTGGAATTTGGATGAAAGCTTATGGACCTCTCTGGGAGCATCAGTATAGCTGGCACAAGTGGGGTGGGGAGGAGGCTCAATGTAGCAACAACTGAAGTTCATGACCAAAAGATGAAAGGGATAGAGAAAGCAGTGATGGGGGATGATGCAATGTCTGATATGCAGAAGTCACTTCAAAATTGGGAATCGGGGGAGACGGCAAGCATTGATGTGAGTTTTAATGCCATTAAAGATATAACATTGATTGAAGGTGAATTATTGGGGGATATTAATGAGGAGAATCAATTGGAGCAAGTTGAGAGGGGAAAGGTTTTACAGGAGTCTAGTGAGTTATTAATGGATAACAATAATGTTCCTGAAGACTTGGAAGGAGTAGAGGCCCATACTGAGTCTTGTTTGGATCAGGTTTTTGAAATAGGCCTTAATAATAATAATATCAAAAATAGTTTGGTTTAAAGGCCCAATAATAAAAGGATATCACATGCGGGCATGAAAGAGAAATTGGTAATAGGTAGAGTTCATAATAGAAGTAGTGGTCGTGATTTGGGGAAAAAAGTTTGGATTAAGAAATTTAAGGCAACTGATTTTGGAAATTCAGAGAAAATTTCAGAGCAAGTGTATGGGAAACGAAGTGGAGATAGGAAGTTTTGTGAAGAAGTAAATGATGGAAGAGATGATTTGAAGAAACATAAAATTTCATTGGGAATTGAGGGAAATTCAGATTGTATTGTAGGAATAGCTCCTAATTTTGGGAATTCAGATGAAGAGGAGTCAAAGATTATGAGTGATAGTTTGGTTTCAGAGGGTCAGAAGGTTGAGGAGGGGAGTGTGAATCAAACCGATGGTAATGTTACCGGTAGGGAGGTTTCAACCGCGGTGGATATTATGGGATTATAGACAGCCTGGTCTCTATCGGCCCGCCGTATCCAATGAATATCTTCATTTGGAACGTCCGAGGGCTAGAAAGCTCAAAAGCGTTCAATATCCTACAATCGTATAAGCAGAAGATAAAATCAAGATTGATGTTTTTGATAGAAACCAAGTGTGATCATAAGAGACTAGAGAATTGGAGAGTTAAATTGAGTTTTGTTGGGAAGTTAGTAGTGAATAGTAATGGTAGATCGGGTGGGTTATGTATGTTTTGAAATAATGAGGTTGTTGTTGAGCTGTTATCTTTCTCTATGGCTCACATTGATGTTAGGATTCGTCAAATTGGTTGTGTGGAGTGGAGATTTACTAACTTTTACGGGCACCCGAGATGAATCAGAGAATCCATTCTTAGACCCTCCTCCGTTGTCTGAAGGTATGTCAAATCTTCCTTGGGTGTGTATGGGAGATTATAATGAAATCCAAATTGATTTTGAGAAGATTGGTGGAGTGAGGAAAACCTGGAGGCAGATGACTGATTTTAGGGAGGCTATGGAAGATTGTGAATTGGAAGATATGGGATTCATGGGGCCAATTTTCACTTGGAGTAACAAAAGGGAGGGAGATGCAATGATTTTAGAGAGGCTTGATAGGGGCTTATGCAACAAAAGCTGGAAGAATCTTTTTCCTAACTCGAATTTGTATCATTTAGATTTTTGGGGGTCAGATCATCGACCGTTATTTCTTGAAGTGAAGAAGGTTGTTAATTTGAGGAATAATGGTTGTATTAATAGGAGGAGTATGAGGTTTTATTTTGAGTAATGCTGGGTGGATGATCAGGAATGCAATGATATTGTGTTGTCTGTTTGGGATAGCAGACAGAGGTTGGTCAAAATTCCAGATGTATTGAGGAAAATTAGCTTTTATGGTGATCGCCTTGATGCTTGGAATATTAAGAAAAGAAGAGATTTAAGGAGTAATATAATGATTAAAAGAAATGATTTGAAGGAGGCTTGTAATTCTACAAAGCCAAATTCTTAGAGGTTTATTAACAATTTAGAAAATCAGCTTAATAGTTTGCTTTGTATTGAGGAATGGTACTGGCGTCAAAGAGCTCGGATTGGGTGGCTTAGAAAAGGAGATCGAAATAATCGGTTTTTTCATGCATAGGCCTTGGCTAGGAGAAGTCGAAACAGAATTAGTGGGCTGTTTAATGAAGATGGGGTTTGGGTGGAGTCAAAGTAAGATATTGAAATGGTTATATCTTAGTATTTTAAGAATATCTTCACAAGTATTAAACCGACGCAGGCTGAGATTAGTAGAGTTACGGATGGTGATCATTCTAAGATCAGTAGTCATAAATTGAGGATTCTTAATAGTATTTTTGTGTGAGAGGAAATCAAAGCTGCAGTTTTCGATATGAGCCCTATGAAAGCTCCTGGTGTAAATGGTTTACCTGCAATCTTTTTTCAGAAATTCTAGGAAATTATTGGGTTTGACATTATTTTAGCTTGTTTAGGTATTTTGAATGATGGTGATTTGATGGAAAGTATGAATAACACCATCATCTCTCTTATTCTGAAATGTCAGTCTCCAAAAAGCACGGCAGATTTCAGGCCTATCAGCCTTTGTAATGTTATTTACAAAATCATTGCGAATGTTATGACTAACAGGCTGAAATCTGTGATTGGGGATGTGATTGCTGAGGAGCAATGTGCCTTTATTCCGGGTAGGATGATCTCGGATAATACGATAGTGGGTTTTGAATGCCTACATAGGTTAAAGAGATGGAATAGAAAGCTTGGATCGATGGCGATTAAATTAGATATGTCGAAAGCCTACGACCGAGTGGAATGGAATTTTGTCGCTGGTATGATGCATAAGTTGGGTTTCTCTGAGAATTGGGTGAAGTTAGTGTTGAGGTGTATTTCGTCGGTTTCATACTCTTTCATGTTAAATGAGGAGGTATGTGGTTTTATTAAGCCTACTAGAGGTCTTCGACATGGAGATCCCCTGTCACCCTTTTTGTTTTTGATTTGTGCTGAGGGATTCTCAGGTTTGATGGAAAAAGCAATTGATAATGGGGATTTGTCGGGTTTTAAGTTTAGCTCTAAAGGTCCGGTTATCTCACATCTATTTTTTGCAGATGATAGTATGCTTTTTTTTTTGAAGGCTAATAAGGCTAATTGTGTGGCAGTTAAGGGGATTTTGGAGATTTATGCCAAGGCTTCTGGTCAAGTTGTAAATTTTAGTAAGTCGGCAGCTTGCGTGAGCTTGTCCTTGTCTATTGAAGAAGGAATTAGACTTGCCGCCATTGTTGGGGTTAATTTGGTCAGTGTTTTGACAAGTATTTGGGTTTGCTTTGTTTCTCAGGAAGAAGTAAGAGGAAGCTTTTTGTGAATATAGCAGATAGAGTTTGGGATAAAATCAGTGGATGGGGTGAAAGATTTATTTCAGTAGGGGGTAAGGAGATTCTTATTAAGGTTGTGATTCAGTCGATTCCAACGTATTCTATGAGTCTTTTTAGACTTCCAAAAGGTTTAATTGTTGAACTGCATCACTTGTGTGCTCGATTCTGGTGGGTTAGCACTGATGAGAAAAGAAAGGTTCACTGGTGTAAGTGGTCTCGACTTTGCTTGCCTAAAAAGAGGGGGGTTTGGATTTTAGAGATCTTGAAACTTTCAATAAAGCTTTGCTTGCAAAGCAGTCAGGATTCCCTTGCTGCTAGAGTGCTATTTTCCTGAGAGTAATTTTCTGGAAGCTCAGAGGAAGACTTCAGCTTCGTTTGTTTGGAATAGTTTATGTTGGGGTAGATAATTACTGAATAGTGGTTTGAGGTGGAGAGTGGGCAGTGGATCGGAGATCAATATTTATTCAGATAAATGGATTCCAAAACCTTTTACTCTTAAAATTGTTTCTCCTCCTTCTCTTGGTCTGGATACTAAAGTTGATCATTTGATTGGTCCTTCGGGTGGATGGAATGTCCCTATAATTAAGAGCTCCTTTGTTGAGGATGATGGTAGAGCCATTCTTCAAATTCCTTTGGGAAATTTTATGGCTACCAATAAGGTAATTTGGCACTATGATGACAGCGGAATTTTTTTTGTTAAAAGTGGTTATAAGGTTGGAAGATCTCTAGACAACAAGGCCAGTTCTTCGAATAACTCTCAGTTAGAGGGTTGGTGGGCTATTTTATGGAATCTGAATATATTGTTGAAAGTCAAGATTTTCATTTGGAAAGCTTGTTTTGATTGGATTCCTGTCTAACCTTGCTCGAAGGAAAATGGATGTGATGGATAGATGTCCTCTTTGTGTTGGTATTGGGGAAACGACAATCCATGCCCTGTGGAGTTGCCGCAGGTGGAAAAATGTTCGTCAAGAATGGCAAGCTTTTAATGTAAAGGTTAGTAGTTTCAATGCTAGCTTTTTGATTTTATTTTGGAATGTTATTCTTCATTGAAGTTGGAGGATTTGGAGCTGTTTTGTATTTTTGTTTGGAGAATTTGGTATTTAAGGAATCTTGTAGTGCATGATTGATGGAGGTGTTCAGCTGGTGCAAATATTTTCTGTCTGATTTCCAAAGTTGTGAGGAGAAGTCTTCGGTGATTCCTTCTGTGTCTGGTCAGATTAGGAATTCTTGGAGACAGCCGGATCAGGATAGTTTTAAAATCAACTGTGATGCGGTGGTGGATATTGTGGGTGGTCGCATTGGTCTGGGTGTTGTGATAAGGGATTCAGCGGGTTTTGTGATTGCCTCTTGCTCTCAGGTGATGACAGCATGCTTTGATGCTAATCTGGTAGAAACAATGGCCATTTTCAGAGGTTTGATTTTTAGTAGGGAGTGTGGTATTGTGCCTTGCTATCTGGAATCAGATGCAGCAGTGGTTGTGAAAAGGATAAATGTTGGCAGTCACCGTGATTCGGTTAGTGGTTCGATTTTAGCTGAGATTTCAGGCCTTATTGTTTCTCTGAATGTGATATCAGTTAGGCATGTTCCTAGAGTGGCCAACGGGGTTGCTCATGGCTTGCGAAGTTCGCTTTAAAGGGGGTTGAAGACCTCTTCTGGATGGAGGATTTTCCTCCTTGTGTTAGGAAAGTTGTCCTGTTGGATATGCCTGTTTAGGCTCCAATTGTTGGGCTTGTCTTTCTTGTTGTATTAGTTTGTTTCTATAATCAAAAAAAAAAAAAAAAATTAACATTTTAGTCGCTTTATTGTAATAAAAATGTAAGAAGCATGATTATAAAGTAAAATAAATTAAAATAAATTAAAATCACAAATGTCAAAAAGTAGGACTTCAAAAATTGGTGATTCAATGATGTTTCAAAAAAACTGTGATGGTTCAGTAGTTGCCAAATACATGCAAATCTACACAATCCAAAAAATAATTTGTTTCATATCATTTTGGATATTTTGTTGTGATGTGTGACATACCTTTCTGCTGCTGTTAGCGCTGGTTGAAAGACTGAAAAGCCTATCCGTCCTTACACTCCACTTTATCACTTTACTTCACCAAAAAATAAAAATGTCACATTAAAAAAATGATAATAAAAAAATAAAAAATAAATAAAAAAATAAATAAAAGCTATGAATTTTTATCAACATTGAATGACATGTTTATGAAGTTTTTAACTATAATTTTACAATCTATCACATGCTTCATTTCTAACAATGTTTGATGTCAATGATTAATGGAAGGGTTAAAATCATTGTCGTCCCTTTAGTTTAACCTATCAGTTGTTCTAGTCCCTCTAGTTCCAGTATTCCTCTGTTAGGTCATTTTGTTAGTATTTTCATTAAAATTTGGATGTATGACATGGACGGAGGGAAAAATGACCATGATGCCCTTTAAAGTGGCTAAGATTGTAAAACGACAGTTTTACCCTCCAAAATATCTTTTCTTTTTTAATTAATTTTTTTTATAAGAAAAAAAATGGATCTCCACCATCCATTTAAGATGATGGATGGTGGAGATCACCGGATCCAAAGAACAAAATTTTTTTAAAAATTTTTACTAAATATTTAATTTTTTTTAAATAACAGAAATAAAAAAAAAACAAAAACAAAAACAAAAAAATTTAAATTTTAAAAAGAATCTGTTGGATCTCCACCAAATAAAAAATAATAATAATAATAAATCACCACACAAAACACTAAATCACCCAAACTCCACCTCAAAAATCATCCAAACACGCAACCACCACCTCCAAAATCCAAACCCCAACTCCAGTCTCGTCCTACAAACCAAACTCACAATATTAGTCTACCAACAATGTAAAATCCAAGATCAACACTCCAAATTCTATGTCTCTCTTTCTGTATCTGTCTTTCTCTCTCCTTATCCAAATTCTTTATTTTTTTTTCCTTCAAACAATAAATCCAAAAAACAAAGATACCCTAGTTCAAAAATTTTCTTTTTGGAAAGATGAGACTAAAGAAAATTTATCCATCCTAATTTAAGAAACTAAGACATACCCAGATCACAATTTCAAGTAAAAAACACCAATAGAATGGCACGATCTAACAACACAAATAGAGATTCAAGGTGTTCTTTTTAAAACTATCCATCGAAAAAACAGAGCACATAAATGAAAATCCATTTGTTGGTTTTTTTCTTTCTATTTTTTTGTTTCTTCAATTCCTTATAGCTCTATGTTTCTCTCTCTCTCCTGATGGACTCTCTCTTCTCTCTCTGAAATCTGCCATTGATGGTTCATCATCCGCCACCGCCGTTGCCTCTGTTTTCTCCGACTAAAACAACAACCCCACTCATTGTCACTGGTCGGTTCTCTCCGGTAACAATCTCTACGGTTTTCTCCTTCCTTCAATTTGCAACCTCCCTAGAATCCAAAACCTCGCCCTCTCCAACAACTCTCTATCAGGATCTCTACCGGATAATTTGAAGAATTGTAGACAATTATAAATATGAGAGATCGTGAGAGAGAGAGAGATGAGATGAGGAGGTGTGAATTTGGATAGAGAGGGTGTGGATGATGAGATGGGTGGCTAGGGTTTGGTGAAGAATATGAAGTTTGAAAGAAGAAGAAGATGGTGAGGTGTGAATTGGCTAGGGTTTGGTGTAAATCGATTGTTCTTTAGTTTTAATTTAGTTTTATTTTTTAATTATTTTAATTCAACTATTAATATACCATTAATAAACCAAGTTACCATTTCACCCTTCGCTTAATATTTTCTACAAACACGAATGGTAAATTTACCATTTTACCCTCTGACTATTGACGAAAATTTTGAAAACCTTATCGGAATTGGACGACAGGGACAAAAATAAGGATTATTAGTAAACGTTTGGACCTAACGGAGGAATACTAGAACTAGAGGGACCAGAACGGCTAATAGGTTAAACTAGAGGGACAAAAATGATTTTATCCCTTAATTGAATGAGAAAAAAATTATGTTTTTGTTGATTTTCTTTAGAAGAAAAAGCGCCAAAAATATGTTAGAGTAAAATAGTTCAAAGATATTTTAAACTAACCAAGGAACAAGTCTTTTGAGGACGAAATGAGAGAGTTCATGCAAACTTCCAAGCAAGCATCACAGTCAATACTAGCCTCACAAATATCAACATACCAGAGTATAAACAGTTATATAGAGGCCAATGGCCGGAGGGCGAATGGCATAGATGTGTCAATTAGGAACCTTGAGTCGCGAATATGGGAAGTGGCAAAAGCATTGCAAATGCAAGAGAAAGGAAAATTCCCAAGTCAGCCCGAACAAGCGAAAGCAATGACGATTCTTCGTATTGGTAGGGTATGGAATGGTGGAAGTGAAGAAAAGATTTCCATTGATGAGGAGAGAACACAAGAGGAGTATAAGGGTGAAGAAGAGGCAAAAAAATAAGAAGAGGTTGTGGTGACCAAATTGGATGATAGACCACGACTTCACAAGTCTCCTAACCCGTATGTTCTACCAATACCATTTCTTGGTAGATTAAAGAATTCTAAGCTTGAGAAGTCCTATCAAGATATATATGATGTGATGTCCAAGGTTAGTGACAATTTGCCATTGTTAGATGCTATACAAAAGATGCACGCCTACGATAAATTTTTCAATGAGTTTAGTAAAGATAAGGAGAGATTCAGACCTAGACAACATGAGCATTTCAATGAGAATGTTAATACA
Source organism: Acer campestre (assembly GCA_954870605.1). Taxonomy (NCBI): domain Eukaryota; kingdom Viridiplantae; phylum Streptophyta; class Magnoliopsida; order Sapindales; family Sapindaceae; genus Acer; species Acer campestre. The sequence goes on along the minus strand of OX940803.1, from coordinate 14,900,911 downwards.
GTTATTCAGAAGAAGTTGCCTCAAAAGATGAAGGATCCGGGGAGTTTCGTCATCAATATCACAGTTGGTGCGGAAAACCAAGTGAATGCAATGCTCTATTCAGGTGCAAACATTAACTTAATACCTTATTCAATCTACAAGAAGCTGGGTTTGAACGAACTGAAGCCTACTACCATGTCCTTACTTTTGGCTGACTCATCTTAAAGAAGCCTTAAAGAGACTATGAAAGATGTCCTCATCCAAATAGAGAAATTGATTATACTGACAGATTTTGTTATGACAGATATGGATGAAGGGCAGAATGAGAAAGATGTGAAGATTCTCCTAGGTTTTTCTTTCATGGCCACGGTAAAAGCCATCATTGACATGTATAAAGGGAAGTTGAAGATAAAAGTAATGGACGAGACAGTTGAGTTCAAATTTTTTTGATTATTTGTCCTATCCTGTTGGATCACATGATTGATATACAGTCAACGTGGTAAAAGAAGTGGTGGATGAAGCAGTAGAGGAAGAATTTTCAAATGAGAAAACTGATGAGATTTTAGCTAGGGGAAAAGAAGTTGTTAAGGATCAACAAGAAGACAACCGAAAAAGGGTTGAAGACTTAGAGCAAAAGGAAGAAGAATTGGGAAGCGATCTAGAAGTGTTGAGTTCGGAGAAGTGTGTGCCACAAGATTAGACACCTCAGAAGTTAGAGTTGAAGCTCCTATCTTCATATTTGAAGTATGCATTTACGGGTGGGGAAGAGACCTATCTGGTAATAATAGCAGCTGAACTTGAAAAAAACCAAGAGAAGAGATTAACAGAGGTATGGGTGGGCACAAAAACCAAAACTGAATTAAACCGAACCGAACTGAATCGAAAAAGGGTGTTTGGTTTGGTTCATAGTTTTTATTCAGTTCAAACCGATTTAAAATTTGAAAACCGAATCAAATAAACCGAATAGTCTTAATTAATTATTTTGTAAGGTTCAATTTTATTATGGAATGTTTGTTGATAATGTTTTATTTTGGACTACACTATGTACTACATTTTTTGACTTAATATGACTGAAATTTTAGATTTTGATTGAAATGTATTTTGTTTAAATTATTTTCTACATATTATGTTTTCTTAAAAAAGTTTAAGCCTAAATGTCAAAAATGCAACTTAAAGGCCCAAAAACATATAAAAAACCTTCAAAGCCCAATATGCCCAAAACTGAATTGAATCAAACTGAATTGAACCGAACAATCGAACCGAGATAAAGGTGTTTGGTTCAATTCAGTTTTCAGGTTCAAATGATTCGAACTGATTCACATTTTAAAAAACTGAATATATGTCAGTTCAATATGGTTTTGGCCAAAACCGAACCAAATCGAACCATGCCCCAAAGGTTTTGAGTGTGAACAATGGAGCTATTGGGTGGACCATTGATGACATAAAAGGAATTAGCCCTATAATATGTATGCATAAGATTCTTTTGGAAGAGAACACCAAGCCTATAGGGGAAACTCAACGAAAGTTGAACCCGATTATGCAAGATGTTATGAAGAGAGAGATTTTGAAGATCCTAGATGTTAGGATTATTTACCTTATCTCAGACTGTAAATGGGTAAGCCTCATCCACGTGGTGCTCAGGAATATCAGTGGTGTAAAATGAAAAGAATGAACTGATTCCTCAAAGGCTCTAGACAGGTTGGATGGTCTGCATAGACTATAGAAAGTTGAACTCAATAACAAGAAAAGATCATTTTCCCCTACCGTTCATAGACTAGATATTGAAGCGTTTGGCAAGGCACAATTATTACTGCTTCCTATATGGTTATTCAGGATATAACTAGATAGTTATTTCACCTGAAGATAGGGAGAAAACAACTTTCACATGCCCATTTGGGACATATACATATAGGCGGATGCCTTTTGGGCTATGCAACGCACCAGAGACATTTTAGAGGTGTATGATGTTTATATTCTTATATGTGGTATGGAACATCATCGAAGTATTCATGGACGACTTCTTTGTATTTAGTGATTCTTTTAATCTATGTCTCCACAATCTCTCACTCATGCTAAAAAGGTGTGTAGACAATAATCCGGTGATCAATTGGGAGAAATGTCATTTTATGGTACAACAGGGTATAGTGCTTGGACACATAATCCCCAACAAAGGAATTGAGGTTGATAAGATAAAGGTTGAGGTGATAAGAAGCCTACCACCACTAAAGTCAGTGAAAGATATCAAGTCATTTCTTGAGCATGCTAGGTTCTACGTGTAGTTTATAAAGGAGTTGTCCAATGTCACAAGGCCATTGTGTGCGTTGCTTTAAAAGGACAAAGAATTCGAGTTCAATGAAGATTGATGTGTGATGCATCAGACTACGTCGTGGGAGCAGTTTTGGAACAAAGAGTTGACAAGGTTCAACATGTGATCTATTATTCTTCAAGGACCTTAAACGATGCCCAGCTTAACTACTCCACCACAGAAAAGGAGTTAATGGTAGTGATTTTTTAGTTGGAGAAGTTTAGGCAATATCTTGTGGGAGCAAAAGTTGTTGTGTACTCGGATCATGTAGCCTTGAGATATCTACTTCTGAGGAAGGATGTCAAGCCTAGACTGATGAGATGGGTTCTGTTACTTCAAGAATTTGATTTGGAAATTCGTGACAAGTAAGGAAGTGAAAACGTGGTGGCCGACCATCTCAGCCGATTGGTATATGAATTTTCAATCGGAGGATAAAAGGTTGTTTTTTTTTTTTATATCGTGGAAGACAAAAGTTTTTTATTTTTATTTTTAGAAAATGATATTTTTATTTATTTTAATTTTTATATTCTCTATCTTATTAATTATTTTCATTCAACTTGTATCCCCCTACTTCCAGGTATTAAGGTGATTACCTATATGTAAGAAAATAAACAAAAGAAAAGGAATACCATAAAAGCCGTGAGAAATACGACTCGTCGTAAAAACACAATCACTAACGAGTCATCAAGAATAATAATAAAATATGGTCAAAATTACTTATATTTCTGACTAGCATGGCCACTAATGACTAAGGAGGTTTGTGAAATTTCGAAAACAATGTTTATGCGGATGTAATTAGGCCTAACATTGAGGAAGGATTATGTGATTAACATTTTCTTGTTTAAGTTCTTACGGTCATCACTCTCAAACTCTATGTCTCTCCCCGAAAAGAGAGAGAGAGAGAGAGAGAGAGAGAGAGAGAGAGAGAGAGAGAGAGAGAGAGAGAGAGAAGAAGAAGAAGAAAAAAAAACTCGGTCTCACACCCTAAAATAATGAAAAAAGAAAGAAAGGAACTCTTAGTCTCATATAAACATTTTAGATGCATTATTGTAATAATAATGTAAAAAACGTGATTATAAAGTAAAATTGTATTAAAAATAAAATATAATCACTGTAGGGGGTCGAACTATGCATTACGTTAATTGGTTCGGGTTGTGTTAAGCCCAAGGCAACTTGATTGATCTAGTGGAATGAGAGATGTCATCTTCTCACTGAACCTGCAAAATAGTGTCTATCGACCTGGGTTTGATACCTTCTTTGTTGAACCTGCAAAGGAATTAGAATAGAGAAATATAAATAAAACGATAAAGGTGGGTTTAGATTTCTTAGCCTTAGGTGTGCTTGGGCTGAGCAATGATTGATGGTGAATAACGATTGTGATTTTGATCAAATTACGGTTGCCGGAGAGAATTTGATCAGAGCTTTGATCAACTTGTCATTATGTTCAAATTTATTATATTACATATTCAAAAATATTATATCACGCAAATGAGACCTGTTAATTTACTTGTTTCCATTATTTGGCAGTAAAATATTTTTGTTAAACAAAATATATATACACATTTATTTACTGTTCAGACCGGATTTTTCGGATTCGGATCGGGCTAAGCCCTCACAGTAATTTATAAAAGCCCAGCCCTTATTTAGGCTTTAAGATATTAAGCACAGACCATATCTAGAATATCTACAGTACCAGGCCGGGCTAGGCCGAACCAGGACTGGGCTCTGGCCGGGCGGGCCCTTTTGACACCTCTATCTGGCGGTTACCACCTCGGTAAGTGGTGACTAGAGTTGGACTGAGTCAACCAGCTAGTTTTCAACTGATCAAAGCTTTGGGTCGACCTGCTATACGTGGGCTTGGACATGATTCAATACTGAAAGTCTAGGCCTTAAACGTTTGGGCCTATGGGCCATTTTTGGCTACCACAATCACAAGGCTATTTATTTATTTAACTTATGTCATCACAAAAATATTTGTTTAAAGAGATATTTTATAATTTAGATTAGCAAAGATTTATTTATTTACATTATAACATCAATAAAAGTTAAAAGAAAAAAATTGATCACTTCTAATACAACATATTGGACGACGACAACTGCAGCTGGTAGCAACTCATAGCAACTCTAATGATAGGATTTTGTATCACGTCTCTTCTATCCATCTGGTTAGTTATGAAATTAAGATGTTTTAAAATAATTATTTTAAATTTAATTGATTTGATTTTTTTGACTAGTCATTTTTTCATGCTATGGAGTTTGAGTTTATTGGCTTTGAATAGAGATAATATCAATTATATCATCATTTTCAATCTTTGGTGATGATTATATGAAAGCATAAATATATAAAAGGTGCTAAATAAATTGTAAATTACTAACAAATAATTTAATATAATTTAATAGTTTTATTATGTCTTTCAAGCAAAGTCCATACCAAGAGTCATATTTTATAACTTTGCCAATGATTTTGGTTATACAACTTAAGATTAAGTTTTGTACATTTAGGCCCCTGTTTGATTTTTTGTCTGAAGACTGAACAGTACTGAATATTACTGAAGACTGAATAGTGACTGAATTTGAAAACTGAAAAATGTGTTTGTTTTTTTCCACTGAAAACTGAATATAAGTGATAAGTAGTTTGTATTTTTAGGTTATAAATATCTGAAAATAAATACTTTTACATCTATGCCCTTCTAACTATTATTTGTTATATATTTATATTTTAATATATTACGGACAACTTTAACATATAAATTAATTCTAAAATAAATTTATTTAGTTATTAATAATCTTTCAAATTTATATTATTGTATAGAATCTAATAATTACTAAACTCTTAGCTAGTAACATTATAAAACTAATGGGCTACTTCATGTGTATATTACGAACGAAATGAAGTTCATCAATATGTTCTTATTAGTTATTAGCAATCTACTTCATGTGTATAATTTATTCTTTAATTGATTTGGAATAAACTTGTATAATTATATAATTTATAGATTTCATGTAAAAAAAAAAAAAAAAAAACAAACATTATAGATCAAGTGGTTAGTTTTGGAAATAGATTAAATTAGTGAGGATAGTATTGGAAATAAAACTTTGCATTAAATTCTACTGGATTTGTGTTAAGTGAAAAGTGAAATTTTTTCACTTTTCAAAACAAGTGGTTTTAAGGGTTTATTAAGTGATTTTAACACTTAAAAAATCAAACAAAATAACTGAATGGAACACATTAAATACTATTCAGTGTTAAGTGGAAAAATCAAACAGGGCCTTAATCTTATCCAATAATGGACCTCCGCAACATGTATTTTTTCCCGTTTTAGTTTTTATGTATCATACATATTACTTTGTACCCAAACCCAAGGTATCGTGACTTAAGTATTATTAATTTTTTAAAACTTAATTTCATCTCAATATTATATTATTATACGTACACAAAACTTATAATATTAGTTTAATGTTATTTGTAATTTGTAGATAACAATATTGGCTTGATTCATCCTATTATTTTAATAATATTAATTAATTAATTAATTAATATCTTTCCTATTTTATTGTCTCAGATTATATAATACAAAATCAATCTCTTTTTCTTTTTTGATTTTAATTTTCAATCAAAAAACAATAATAATAAATAATTTTTTATTATTTTATATATTATTGTCTAGTCTAGTATACATTATTATTTAATATATTTTCACAGTAAAAAGCTTAGTAAATATTTGAGGCTTACTATCTTATTCTACGGTACTCATTGTATCTTGATAGTTTTACTCTACATCGTTTGTTAATTACAGAAAAAAAAAATTAATATTTGGTTTTAAATGATTTTCGAGATATAAAAGAGCGATAAGTGTAGGGAGTCAAACTACGTATTGAGTGAATTGGGTCGGGTTATGTCAGGCCAAAGGCAACTTGATTGAACTTGTTGGATGAACGGTGTCGTTTCCTCGCTAAGTCTGTAAAACAGTATCTATCGACCTGGGATGGATGCTTTCTTTGTTGAACCTGCAAATGAAATTAGAACAGAAAAAACACAGATAAAATGATGATAGTGGGTTTAGATTTCTTAGCCTTAGTATGCTTGGGCTGAGCAATGATTGATTATGAATAATGATCGTGATTTGGATCAGATTATGGTTGTCAGAATATATCTGATCAGAATTTCAATATGCTTTCGTAAGCTTTTTTTTTTTTTTTTTTTTTTAAATCCCCTTTTACTTTGAAAGAACTTTTTTATTTATAAGGAATAAACTGTCTCAACATTCCTCTGATCATGATCAGATTGTGGGCGAGATTTCAGGAGAGATTCTCTCTTCAAATTATCCATATCCACCCAGCATAACTGAAAGACTAAGTTCTGCAGCTGATATTCATATTGGGTCGATCCAATATAGCGGGCCTAGGTAGGATCTAATATTAATAAGTCTGGATTTTAATACTTTGGGCCCATGGGCTATTTTTTGCTACTACAATGAGTTTCATTTTAATTCTCAAAATTATATTTATTTTTGTGACACTACTTTTAAGACTAAAGGTATCACATATTTTTTTTAAACAACTTATTTATGAAATATTAATATATTTGTTATGCGTGACATCGAATATTAATTTTTGTTAGGCTAATGGTTCAGATGATAAAAATAAACTTGAAACCGACTAACGTTTGATTATATAATCATATGATGTATTTTCAATAATTTAGGGATCATGAAAATTAAAAATTAATTGATTGGTACTCGCAATTTTTTGGTCCCTATAATAATATAATATAACATATTGTTGAAAAAAAAAATTCTCTTTCTTTTTCTTTTTTGTCACAAATATATATATATATATATATTTAAGGATAAAATATATTTTCTCTAAAAAAAAAAAAGGAGTTTGATAAATTAGTCTCAAAACCGTGTTTATTGATAATTATAGGAATTTGTTAAACCCTGAATCGGCCATTTAAACTTGACTAGGGTTTAAGCTTATCTTCAGTCTGCAATGGCGATTCCTCGCTTAGCTTTCGCCTGCAAACCCCGTTGTTTCTCTCTTCGACCCTCTCTCGTTCACTGCCTCGGCAAGGTATTTCCATGTCAATCTATCTCGTTAAGTGTGTGACTCTGTTTTTCAATCATCTTTTTTCCATTTATTTACAGGTTGGGTTCGGCTCTGTTGCGGCAATTCAGCCGCTTGATGACTCAGAGTCTATAATCAAACACGCCATTCTCAATTCTGATCATTCTCATGCCAAAGGCAACTTAAAGTTCTCATCTTTGATTTTCAATTTACCAACTTGTGTTTTATCATATCTCTACATGATGTTTCTCTATTAATTATCCTTTTTATGGGACAGTAGAAGGGAGTGAATCCAGTAGAAAGAAACCCGAGTGGAAGAAATTGAATGCCAAGGACCTCGGAATTAGTACTTCCATGATTGATAGACCAACAAGGAAGGTTCTTAATGGACTTAAGAAAAAAGGTTGTTCTCCACATCTTTCCCACTTGCTTCTTACAATTGATAATCCTATGAATGCGAATCGTGTCGCGAATTGTGTCACTCATAGATTGAGAGTGGATTTGCAAGCTCTTATTATGTCCTTAATGTTTTGTGATTTGTGAAGTAGGTTCTTGTTGCTGATTGCGCTTATTGTTTTTGTTTGATGATATAGAAATACACTGACCAAATGATCTAGTAGTAAGACCAATTATGTACTGTTTGCATTATGAAAATGAGAATGTTTTATTCTGTTCATATGTTACTGTTGGAAAAGGAGTGATTGAGAAATGGAAGGGAGGTGAACAATTTAGATATGTGTTTTGTAGTATGGATGGAAAAGTGGAAGGATGAGAGGAGTTTTTAAACTATTACATTTTGCAGAATCATTTTCCTTCCCCGTTTTTCTTCCATTTGGGAGAATCTGAAAATGAGGCTATGGATAAATGATCCATCCCTTCCTCTTTTATAATCCTCTCCCTTTCCACCATTCCCAACGAAGAAGTGCATTGCATTCTCTTCCCTTTAAAGGTTTTCAAAACATATGACTTTTCTTTAGATTTAACATCAATTTCCCTTGAGCATTGATGTCAGATTCATAATTTATTGTTTCCTACTATCTGTTCATGCAAGTGTTAGTTCCTAAATAGGATTTGGTGATGTTGATACAAGTACCAGGTCATGTGCCAATATGAGACATGGTGTTTTGTGTGTTATCGGGCTTTTCGTTGTGCCATAGACCTATTCTGTTTGACACTATTTATCTGGCCTCTGAAGCTCATTAGTGGTCGCACATGAATCGGTGTTGGCTACATTCAAACTATATTCCATGCATTTTGATGCTTTTGTTGTTCCTGGTTATTTTTTATGATAGGTTTCAGAGCTTGCAATGCTATAGCAATACAAATTGTTTGCTTAATAAACCCTGCAGTCATAATTTTTTTTTTCCTCCTTGTTATATAATTCTTGTTCCATCCTTGTGCTTTTAATGGAAATCTTCCTTTACCTCTTTGCTGTTGTAGGATATGAGGTTTATCTTGTTGGGGGTTGTGTACGGGATCTAATCTTGAAGCGGACACCAAAAGATTTTGATATATTAACTTCAGCTGAACTTAAAGAGGTTATTCTCTCTACTTTCTGTCATGGTAGGAATATGCTGATATTGTACCTTGTTTCAAAATATGATGCTTTGTTTTACTTTAAGTTGTATGCTTTGATAACTGCATTGTTACTTTTTTGGCCACCTGACTAGACATATAATTCAACAGGCCTTGCTTTCCTTATCGTGGCACTATGTAACTATTGTTTTTTGGCAACACTTTGCACATGATCAAAATTCAGAACTTTAATATATTGTTATTGCACCCGAAAAAATTTCTTTAAAATCTTTACGAGGGAAGCTTAAGTCCAGTGCTGTTGACTTTGTGTAATGCACAAAGTTAAAACAACTGGTAGCAAGCATAATAAATATAATCAAAACGAAAGAATGAAAAACAGGAAAATAGTTATCGAAAAATAAGAGGGAAAATATGTCATAAGAAAAGTAATAAGAAAGGTTCTCTTGTTTTTAGATTAGAACGGTCCTTGATATATCTAGAAGTCATGAATTTTGCTTGGAAATGCAGAGCGGGTTATTTTGTTTAAGGTAGAAAGATTATGAGATTACCAAGTCTATCACAAAGAAATTTTAGAAGAGTTAAAAAATTCCACTTGTGATTGTTGAGGCTGGTGATTCAGGTGCATTATTGTTTTTAAAAGCCTGCTACAGTATATTCTTGCATCAATTTCCAATTACAAAATAATTTGAGTCTCAATTAAATTTTCTAGTTGGCTTTTAGCATGCCATAATGTCTATGAACAATTTACAGGTGATGAGGGCATTTTCGCGGTGTCAAATAGTAGGCAAACGTTTTCCTATTTGTCATGTCCACCTTGATGATACCATTGTGGAGGTTTGTTGTTTTCTTAAGTTTAAATATCTTTCTTTATTATTTCAAATAGCAAGTCGAGTTTTGATTTATTATTTACTTGTTGATATTTTTGCTTGTGAAGGCTCCTGAAGAGAGTAAAATTGTCAAGAGTTTCGTTTTTCCATTCTTTAAAAATATTTTTATGTTTTTACAAATTAGGTTTCAAGTTTTAGCACATGCGGAAGAAATTTCAGTAGGGGCTTCAATTATGAATTTGAAGGACTTTCTGATGGCTGTGATGAGAAGGATTACATTCGGTGGAGGAATTGTTTGCAGCGGGACCTTACAATTAACAGGTTTCTTGTATGACCCTATAATCTCACTTTTTTTTCAATTTTTTGAGGATAGCCTTGGATCTCTTAAAACATCTCATTCATTAAAATTATAGCAGTTGTAGTAGCCTTCTTTTGACGTTCTTTAACAAACTCCGTTCTTTTTGCAGCTTGATGTTTGATCCATATGCAAGAATAGTGTATGACTACATGGGAGGAATCAAAGATATTAAAAAAGCTAAAGTGTGCAAGTATTTCATAAAATCTGTTTCTTGAGTTGCTATAGACTTGTTGGCAAGGCACAGTCCTCACTTTATCTTATATGGTCATAGGTGCGAACTGTAATTCCTGCAAGTACTTCTTTTCAGGAGGATTGCGGTAAGATTTGTTTGCAGTTTTCCATTATTAGTAATTTAGTATTTACCTTGTAAGATGGGCATTCCTGATTTTGTTTATATTCTATGTTAAAGCACTGTCAGGCACACATAGAAAATAATGACTGACATCATGTTCATTGCAGCTCGCATTCTACGTGCTATAAGAATTGCTGCACGGTTAGGATTCCGTTTTTCAAGGGAAACTGCTCATTTTGTCAAACATCTATCTTTCTCAATTTCAAGACTAGATAGGGTATTTAAGTTGGTCTTTTCTTTCTTATATACAGTTTTCCACACATTTAAATAACCTGAAAATACTTGTGGCTTGCTGAAATCTTGTTGCAAATTTCTCAGGGAAGGCTTCTGATGGAAATGAATTACATGCTAGCATATGGTTCTGCTGAAGCTTCTCTGAGGTTACTATGGAAATTCGGACTCTTGGAATTACTTCTACCAATTCAGGTTCGGATTTGATAATTGCATGCTGTTTAATATTTGGCGCTCACAGGTCTAGAGGATTGATGCAGCTTCACCTTGCAGGCTGCATATTTTGTCCGCAGTGGTTTTCGGAGACGTGACACTAGATCTAACATGCTTTTGGTAATTTCAGTACACATTTTTTTGATTATTTGTTTTATGCTTGTTAGAATGTCAACTATCGTCAAGTTAGAACTTTCAAGAGTCCGGATATCTTTCCTTGTATTTAGGCTGTGATGTTGATGAAGTTTTGTTCCTGCCTAAGCTTTAAGACTTCATGGACCTCGTTTCTTATCTAGAAAGTACATTTGAAATACAAAAATAATTAATATAAAATATATTTTTGTATATTGTTCCCTTAAACATCTATTCTGATCTTTACTGGTGTTCTGTAGTCCCACTGATTAGATATATGCAATTAATATGAATTTACGGTCTTCATCTGCAGTCTCTGTTCTCTAACTTGGATAAACTCCTTGCACCCGACAGGCCATGCCACAGTAGCTTATGGTAAGATTTTTGTTAACAACAAAATGCTTAAATGTTGTATCAAAATATTATTTGCTATTTAAGTGCCATAAAATTAACAGAGGTCCTTTAGATGGCTTAAATACTTAACAACTTCAGTGGGTCAACTTTCAGTGATTTCCTGTTTGCGCAAACACATACCTTTGAAATGATAAAAGTTTAAAGTGCAACAAATAGAAGAATAATCTGAACTGTTCCAGCCCTTCATTGGAATCTTGGTTTGCCAAAGTCTAAAGGAAATCCTAAAGCAACTTGCATATGTGCCAAACATATAGGGAAAAATTTATGGAAGTTGTAGATTTGCTGGTAGCGATCCCAAATATTAATGTTGCAAGTCCAACTACCAAAGGTAGGAAGATGTCATTGCAAGACAAATAAAAATACATATTATCATCTAATAGCTGTGTTAATTTCTTTACCACCTACATAGAGAACGAAAATTATACAGAGGTCCTCTTTTCTTCTGCACTTTGTTGTTTGTTTTGAAGAATATCCAAGTGCCTGTATATTCCCCAAATTTTTACCATTTAGATGACCAAATATATGCTTATAAAATCATCAAATCCTTTCAGAAAAAGTGCGCTAAGAATATTTGTTTTATTTTTTATTGAATGGTCTGCTATGTAGCCTATGTATCTGAAGCCACTTAATGTATCATCAGGATTGCAATGTTGGCATTCCACAAGGCGCTGTTTGACCATCCTAGGGATCCTTTGGTTGTTGCCGTGTTTAGCCTTGCTGTCTACAATGGTGGAGATATTTTAGAAGCAGTAAATATAGCAAGAAAAATCACCAAGTCTTATGACAACAGTTTTTATGAATTGTTAGAACCTAGGGATCTGGTCTTCCAGACAATGAAAGATGAGGTGATGGATCTTGCAGCATCAATTAAAGGAGCATTGTCCAAGATGACTGATGAGTACTTTGTCTCTCAGGCGATGGCAGGTTACCCTCAAGCCCCAATCTCCGACCTGGTGAGCAGTTTCCTTCATTTTCCCTTAGCTCTGTAATCTTGTGGAATCAAGTCGGTAGTAGATAGACTCACTAATATGCGGTCTGTTGTGTCAATGTCGTTTTTATTGTTAGTAACTGCAGACTCGGTCTCTGGAATGAGTACTTTTTCTTTTCATTTTCTTCTCTTCTTTTGGCTGGACTTAGAATTTTGGATGATATGATGGGCTTATTTGTACTGCATTTTGTTATTCTGATGTTGCATTCTTACCGTTTTCAGAAATTTGGTTTTCTTCTGGTTTCTGCAAGCCATGCCTGATTATTTTAAATATTTGAATGTGCAGGTTTTTATCCCATTGGCATTGTATTTAAGAGTGAGCAGGATTTTCGAGTGTGTAATAGGGCGTGCGGAGAGGGGATTTGTGTCAAAGCAAGGTGGTGAGATTGATTACGAGTCATTAGCTATGGGAAGCCTGCCGGAAGTACGGCATACTTTTGCAAGGATTGTGTTTGATACTGTATACCCTCTTAATTTATCTTAAATTAAGATCAACATCACACACATTTACTTGAGGTCATAGATTATGATATAATGCAATCAATGCATTCAAAATCTTCATTTATTATTCATTAATATTTCATAATTTAATGCTAAGAGACATTTTGATCATCAATATTCAATAATATAATATGGGAAATAACAAGAACAGTGTGTCTATAGTTTCTAATGCTAGTCCAATTTCGATAAACCAAGAGAAACCTTGTACAAAAATTCAGGGAACTTGGTGAATTCTATTTTAATTTTTGTACTCTATACATTGTAATTTGAAGCAAGCATGTAAGGTTGTATCCTATTACATTTTTTTATTCTTCCACTTGGAGCGAGTTTGGTATTCGATAACAATAATATTATACAATTTTAAAAATGAGTCTAAAAATCAATCAAATTAACTTGACAAATGATTTGTTATTGGCACTATTTCACTCCCATAATTCATAAACATCTCTTTATATAAAAGACAAATCGATTGTTACATGAACTAACTTTTACTCGGTATAAATTTGGGTAGAGACGGGATCGAATTTTAAAACTCATTTTATTTTAAGGCAAACTCCGATCTTTTGGTTCCTGTGGTGTTTCACCTTATTTCAACTCGTAGAATTTTATGATATAATTTAATTTTTTATGTTTACACATGAAATTCAATATATATATATATTTTTAAATGATTATAAAAATTGTATTCTTGAAGTAAGTTGAATTTAAAGTACAAATTTTTTAAAAGAAAGTCCATTATGTTGCTTCAATTTTCTAGACAAATCTAGCACAATACACTAGTCCAATGCATAAGATGGCAAAAGCAAATGCTCTTTGGTAGTTTATTTTGTTGTACACATTTTTACAACATATGAATTGGAAGAAAATGCTCTTACTTTTCATATATCTTCATAAGCCATTTAATATATTGGGATATCTATACTGCATTAATGAAACGAAGTAGGGTGGGGAGCGCTCTCCTGAAAATAGATTCCCCAAACAGGGAATGGGGCTAGAATGGAAATCCTAGTTACCTTTAGGCTCAGAGAATCGAGGATGGATAGTATCCCGCCCCATTGACATTCCTATTTCCGCTTGTATCAAAAACAAGTATAAAGGTGTGGTCAAATTCGAAAGGATAAATTTATTATATTGAATGCATATATTCCTACAACTGGAATCCTTAAACATCACCTAATCCAACTAGAAGAAAAGTAGATATCAAGAAATAACTCAGGATGAAGTCAAAACCATCCTATCAAAAAATAAAGTTAGAGCAGAAAGAATAGGAATAACGAAAAACTGTCTACAAAAGAATACAATGCCCACCATCAACTGAGGCTGTCACTGCAGGCATCACTAAAATTATTGATCCGTCAAAAGACGACTCCCCACTCATATTCTTACATGTAGAGAACCACAATGCTCCATCATCAGCTCTGATTCTCATGCTTTTGCAGGAGGAGGAGGAGGAGCAGCACCACCAGTAGTTGGCCTGAAAAGACAACCAAATCATTTGCTTAATTGGAGCACAATGAATTCGATGAGCAAATATTCTTCAAGCATGTTCGGGAACAGAGGAGCAAAAGAATGATACAAATTACACCAAGGGAGGTAGAAAAAACTTACAGCCCAACAAAAACTTTGAAAGCATCATAGATACCCCACTGAGCTCCAGTAAGTGTTCCAATCATAACAATACGAAGAGGAAGGCCACGGGTAAATAGACCCCACAACCCTAGCTTCTTTACTGCCTACAATTGACAAAACACAATGAAAGTAAAACAGATGAATATATGGAAACAATAAGAATACATATCCATAGGTTCAATAAAAAGTAGAATTACTCACATCACCAACACTCGCTCCCTTTGCATTGTTGAGAAAAGATACTAGATTATCAGCAGGATGTGACACGATTGCACAAAACACACCAGCCACATATCCACCAGCAAAGCTCACCCCAAGCTGCAAAGATTTGCTGCACTGATCTTTCGGGGTAGGGATGGCATACTTGTACATCATCTCTACAATAGTCTCAAAAGACGCAAATTTCATCATTGTATCTGCAAAATACCCATTTTGGTAAATCAGTGACCATTGTAACAAGATTGAAACTCTTCACAAACAAACCAAACACATAACAGCAAGTAAATAGCCCAAAGTGGGAAAGATGTGGTCACTTATGCACCGAATACAAAATACATGACAGGCACATCAATTGGTTACCAGCAGCTATCACCACCATATAGGCTATCTATCTATCTATCTATATATATATATATATATATGATTTTGAGGGAAAAAGGAAAAAAGAAATGAGTTGAAAGTAATTCTTAAGAGGCTGTAAGGGTGTGAAGTGGGGAAAGGCACCGGTGAGAATTGATAGGCAAAGGTGTCCTTTTTCCTCCTATGTGCTGAATAGCCAACGTCTACATGAATTGCATACATGACTAGAACCTAAACTGAAACTTATAAATTTCTGATTATCTTGACAGTTGACCACATTCAAGTCGAAATTGGATGGACCCTTTACTCCAAATTGTTAATTAAATTCAAACAGACTTGTATATAAAACCGACCTATTTAACTACTGTATTGATTTTAACTCGTTTAATCCCCATTTTTTTAATTTAAAATTCAAATCACATAAAATTGATATGTATGTACAATCAATAATAAGAAATTTCATCAATTTCACATATCATCACCTGTTTACCGAAGAAATAACTAGATCAATTTCATATCAACTAATCATATATGTACCAAAATGACCTTATATATGAAACATGAAGAAAAAAAAAAAAAAACATGCTCATTGCTTACATGGAATTTGACGTCCCCAAAGAGGAACAAGCCCTTTGTACAACCTGCATGCATTATCATTTATCATATCAAAATCAAAGTTAATACATTACAAACTAATTCACAAAACCAAGGATGTCATTTTGGATATCATACCCAGAAGCACCTTCAGACTTAATAAACTTCGGGAGCCCATCGGACAAACCCCGGGCAAAACCAGGCTGAGTTTGGACACGGACCTTCACAGCCTCAAACGGGCAGAGGGCAAGATCAGCAATCACTTCAGCAGATGCTGAACCAGCAAGATATATCAGGGTCTTGTACTTGGCAGAAAACTCAGGCCCAGCAATGTCCGAATAATACTTCTTAAAGAACTCATAGAATCCGAACTTGCAGGCACCCTGAGCACTATAACCAAGCAGAGTGGGCACCCAACCCCTGAAGAATCCCCTAACTCCCTGCTCCTTCAGCAAAACTCCAAATCCAGACGAGATACTCTTGTACTTTTCTGGGTTAATCTGAAATGGTCAAGATATCAGTATTACTTCAATTTATTCAAAGATAAGGAGCCAAAATAAAACACAGTTTTGCACAGTACATCAGATGATAAGTTTCATAATCATCAATTGACTCTCCTCAGAGGTACACGAACTTTTTTTATTGGACGAAAGAATTTGCACCAAATGTAATTGTCACCACATAACTTGCATACCAGTATACCACCAACCGAAATAAATATTTGGCATTGACAATCACGTTGAAAAGTCAAATCAACAACATCAAAACAGCATATGATCCAAAACATACACCACCAGATTCCAGATTCGGAGACCCAAATCAAATAACAAACTGCTACCCAAATTAAAAATATCATACCCACCATGGAACATTTTTACATTTAACTGCATTCTCAACCACAGATAAAATCATCAAAAATAATATTTAAAACGGAACAATATATAAAACGTAAATGAATTGGAAATTAAAAAACAAACAAACAAAGACCTGCATATTGCACTTGACAAGATCGAGAGGAGTGACAGTCATGTGAGTGAGACCGCAGCTGAAGATCCCACCGGCCGTACAGGCGGCGTAAAAAGCGGGGGAGTACATCTCGATCTTCTCGCTGGGGGCCGGAATCACGATGGCGCCACCATTTGACGATTTTGGTGGTGATGATCGTGAAACGGAGGGCGGTGATTGGTGCAACAATCCATGGTTAGTGTTCAGCAAAGCGTCTAAATCAAAGAGTCTTTTGGAAGATGAAGAGGAAGCGTAGAGAAAGCTTGGGATCAGAGCTTGGCGAGACTTGTGATCAGAGAGACCCATTTTTTTATTATTATTATATCTTTTTAGTTTTCACTCAAAATCTTAGGGTTTTATTTTGTTTCTGTTTTGGTTTTGGTGTTGGTGTGTTCCCCTCTCTCCCTCTCTCTCTCTCTCTACCCCCAAAGTTTTTGATTAGAGAGAGAACGAGAAAATGGGAGGCATGTGGTGAGTGTTTGGGGCGCGAGAAAAGCGCTAACGAAAATGTCTGCGTTGTTCAAGTAGTGTCTTTCCTTTGAGTGGCCATTTTTGGGTTTTGCCGGGAAAAGTTTGCCCTCTTTGACTTTTCTTAATTCTCAAGCGTTGACACTCTTTCCAAACTATTATTAAAAATAGAGCAAATAAGTCCTTAAATGTTTTTAAATTTTCAAGTAATTTATGAACTTTACAAAAGTGATCAAAATCTCCAAATTAGTGCTCATGTAATGTAACATGACTACATGAGTCATGTTTTTAACGGGTTTTTTTTTTTTAAGCTGACACCTCTTTTGGTCTAGACTTAAGTCTTGTTTTTGCCAAGACATCTGTTTTGTTTTTTCGTATGTTCTCATTTACATTTGTTTTGTATATTTGTTTATTTATTCGTTGTTTGATGTGTTTATAATTATATATATATATATTTCTTTTCTCCACGGTACGCACTGATATAAAATACATCAATGCATTGTATGTGAACAATAGATTATGGATAAGCACTGACAAATGCATGCAAACCGATTATGGATAAGTATTGATAAATGCATACAGACCGAGACTAAGTCAAAGCAATTAAATCTAATGATCCATATATAAGGTACTGATATATATTTATCAATGCGCACTGAGAAAATAATTTTCATATATATATATAAGGAAATTGCAAGAAGTAATCAAAAAATTTGTTGGTTTATTGTTTTTAGCCATTAATTTATATTTTATTATACTTATTATCTTTAGCCTTGAACAGTCAAGATTACCCTTCATTTTGTCTTTACTCCACCAACCCAAATATTTGGAAATCAATTGGCATGTAATTTGAAAATCATTTATGTAATTTAAAACTTAACTGATATGAAAGTTTTTAATCGATAAAAATGTTGTCCGAACACATAGCAACTATATTTAAAGTCTTCATAAATGAATGTGGTCATCCAACAACAATGAGAGAAAGAGAAATAACCAAGAATATGGGAATTGTGAAGTAGAATTAAGGACGTACATTTTGGTTGGTTCATTTACTTTAAAACAAACTCAAATTATTAAGGAATAGATAAAGACAAAAAAGAAAAAGAAAAAAGGGCTGAAATAGGCTGATTTTCCCTCTAAAAATATCCAAACATTTTTTTTTTTTTTATTTCTATAGAATTTAATTATAAATATAAACTTTAATTTAGTTATAATTAATAATTAATTTTATATGAATTTTAAGTCAAACACTACAACATTATACAATCGATTGATAGTTTGTATTAATCACATATTTATTAGTTTTAAGGTGAAATTTATTTTTGCACATCACCTCCTAGAAGAGATGGTTGTGCACCTCCCTTCCACACCTAGTGGTCAGGGGTTCAAGTCCCACCATGCGCATTTTACAAGCATGTGTGGGGAGTTTTCTCCCGGTTTGTGGGAGCAGCCCTCTCTCCGGTTGTGAGAGTTGTAGTCCTTATGTAACCTCTCCCCGATAGTGGGAGCAATATTCCGGGCCGTGCTTGTAGAATTTAATTAATCTCACCGGGTCCCGGCAGTAATTGTATTTCAAAAAAAAAAAAAAAAAAAAAAAAAGGTGAAATTTATTTTTGACTAAAAAAATACATATTTTTTATTTTTTAAAAATTCAATAAAATATACATAAACAATAGAACCCTTCGAAGACTTGAAAGCCAAACCTCTTGCACAACAAATTGAATATTGTATCCATTAAACAAACTAGTATTTACTATTTAGAAAAATAAATAAAGATATATGCTTAATTATTGTTTTCAATATCAATTTTTTCATAAATAAAAAGAATAATTTCTTTTTATGTACCATATGGGTCATGTCGATTCGAACCTCATACTTGACAGAGTGGCCGATAAAACAGATTGACATCTATAAAAAAAGAAAAAAAAAATGCATTTTTAGAAGGGCAATCTAGTCATATACTCATATGTAACCCAAAACTAGATTCAGAAAGCCACCAAACATATAGGTCATGAGTTGCAAGTTGCCAACTAGAAAACAAGATAGTTGCCTGAAGAAAAGAGGGTTGCTAGAATCTTGGACTCTTGATAGGGGTGCTTGTGTTGCCATCTGCTACTACCGACGATGGCGCATATGAGACATTTTAAAAGGTTGTATTTCTCATCGACACCCTAATACCATGTTTTTTTTTAAAAAAAAAATTCTAATTGTTGGATGTTATGGAGTACGACAAATAGGAAACCTTAGCCTACACCCTCGCCCACAAAAAGATGCAAGCGGGTAAATCAGAACTCTCATTCACTTAGGTAAGATTCGAACCACTAATCTGGGGGTTACCCGTGCCCCAAGCCGGTTCTTCCACCAACTGAGCTAGCGTCTTGATGGCTGGCCACAATGTGAGATTTTCATCCTAAGCCTTGGACCACCAAAGCAACAAGCTCATGGTTAATACCATGTTAACTCATAAAAGAAATGAGAATATATAATTGAGTTGTATATTATTTAGCTGAAGATATATTAATTTATGGTGCTAGGACTAGAAAATAAAAAGAAATATAATTAATCACAATAATTGCTCAATCAATAACCTAGTAAATTACATAAATATATGACTGATTGACACCTTGATTGTAGCTAATTGGCAACTAGATTAATAGTTGACTTTAACATTTATGGTGCTCCATTAGCACCACTTCATATATTTTCACATGTTAAGTTCTTAAAAATGTTGTCTCTGAATCCACAATCACCGTCATATCGAAAAACTAACAAATCTTCACATTCTAAATAATTATCTCTAACAAATTTACGCCAACCATCCATAAAAAAACACCATATTGTCAAAGTAATTCACATCTACATGCCAAAGTTTGCCTATATCCAGTGTTATCAAACCCCACTTGGCCCTACGAGTCAACCCAAAAAATCGGTGACCCGGTCCCTTAACCAGGTGGGTTTGATAATTGGATCGTTTATACAATCACCACGTCCAAACCTGGTCAACCCGGGACAAGCTGATTGATAAACCAATATAGTGGGTCTAACAAACCCAACTGGGTTAAAACTTACTAAAAAAATTATATTATTTTATTACAACATTTAATCCTAGTCATTCAATTTAGATAAGTGACTACAACACTACTACTTCTTCTTTTCTGTTCTTCTTCCTCATCTGATAACATTGCTTCTTCGTATGACATTGTTTATGTTCGTTATAATTTAAAATTGCAGCAAAGGTATAAAATAAGAACTACTATTATATTATTGTTTTCTAAATAATGTGTAGATCAATTGACATGCAATGATGCAATTCTATAGTGATGTAATGCATAAATTACATGAAGTGTATCAGCTTTGAAAATTTTGCAAATGACACTTGGATCTTAGAAGATGAACCGTCAACTTTATCCATCGAAGAATTGGAAAGTTTTCACCAAAAATTGGAAGGATGCAATTTTTCTGCTAACTTAAATGGTAATGGCAATATTTTCAAATGTTTACTATAAATATTTGTCCTAAACTATGATTAATTTTAATAAGTTATACTTTATTTGGATGTTATGTAGATGAAATTTTGAATTTACCTTTTGATGATGATGGTGGTGGTGGTGGCGGAGTTAATGCAAATGGTGTTGAACAATTGAATGGTGACAACAATGATATAAATCATGAGTTTGGTGCAGATTGGACGATTGGTCAACTTGGAGTCGAAGCACCACACAATGGGATGTTGATCTTGTATAAAGATTGTTTAACTATGTATATGTTGAGTCAAATTGCCACAACTAATTTGTATTTGATAGTCCTATTTGTGTTTGTTTTAATGTTTTTGGTGTTTTGGTTTGGACTATGAATTTGTAATTTAATTATCTAATTTTTTTTAATATAATATATTTTTTTAAAAAATTAAATAATATTACTGGTTAACCCATTGGTTGAACCAGTAACCTGTGACCCGGTCCCTTAACCGGTTTGGTGTCCGGGCCGTGTTGATAACAATGGCTATATCAATCATTAGGACAACCTTCTATAATCTTTCACATTATCTTTTGTGAGTTATAAGATACAAATTGTTGTCTAAATATACATAGATAGTGAGAAAGTAAGCAAAAAACCTAGATGATTAGGTTGGTTTGGATAAATTTATTGGTTTATATTTGAACTTAAAAATCATTTTAGAGATTACGGTAATTCAAAAAAAAAAATGATTACTATATGTGTATATATATATATAAAAGAGAGTAAACGGTTTCATTTTAGAGATTATTGTAATTCAAAAAAAAAATGATTACTATATGTATATAAATATAAATATATATATGAGAGTAAACGGTTACAAACAAAAAAAATAAGTACATAGTAATAATATTTATATATAAGAAAATAAAGTAATTTTAAACAAAACAAAAAAGTAAAATTAAAATGAGTGATATATATATATAAGTTGTTTTTTTTTTTTGATAGAAATAAACACAATACAGCAAACACAAACACAAGAGAGCAACTTATACAGAACAATCCAGCCAAAGCCACTCTCTAACAGAAGAAAAAGCTGAAAATGCTAACCTAAGAGCTAAGGAATTTCCAGTTTTGGAAACAGCTAAGCACTTACAATTGCCAACATCCAACAAAAGAACTTTAATATCATTCAAGATATATTTAGATTCCCCTACAAGAGGTCTAGAATCGTTAAGAATAGACACCACTGAGGGAGAAAACACCTCAGCCAAATCAACCTTCAATTGGTAAAACAAGGCTAGCAGTAGACCCTCTCTAAGTGCCAACAGCTTGCCTATTTCTGCAGAAAACAAACCCGGCAGCTGGTTAGCTCTAGCAGCAACAATCAAACCTTTATCATCTCTAATTGTAGCTCCAATCCCAATTGACAAACCAATCTTCCTATGAGCAGCAGGCGTATTAAGTTTCAAACAACCTGGAGAAGGAGGCAGCCAATCATGATATAATCTGGACTGAACTGAGGAAATTTGGCTAAGAGCCCTGTTAGATTTCTGAAATTCTTCCAACAAAGAGAACGCCCCAGCAACCACCAATTCTGAAGGCTTACCTTTCCCCTGATTATACAAAAAATTCCTATTATTCCAAATAGCCCAAGCAATCATGCAGAAACAGCCCAAAACCTTATCGGAGTAAATAGAAGAGACATGCAAAAACATATCAAAAACTGACAGCTGATCAAACTCTTCTAAAGGACAAACAAAATTAGAAATTGTCCAGCACTTTTTAGCATTTTTACACCAGAAAATGGCATGAGCAGAGGATTCAATAGGGTTAGCACAACAATTACACCTAGGAGACTCTACCACTTTTCTTTTCCATAGATTTTGAAGGGAAGGGAAGGCATCCCAACAAGCACGCCAAACAAAAATTTTCACTTTATGAGGCAAAGCTAAACCCCACAACTTTTTCCACCAAATCTGAGATTGAACAGAATTAGAAGAAGAGTCACTCACCTTAAGAGAAATTGCCAACTTATATCCACTTTGGACAGAATATTCTCCATTTTTTTCATAATGCCAAGCTAGAAAATCCTCTCCCCCTTGCCAACTGATAGGAATAGACATAACCACCTCCTTATCAGCTGCCACCAAAAACCTGTCCAATTTATCTTCTGATTCTCTGAATTGGAAGAGAGAGAAAATGCAGTACACTTTTTGAGTTTTCGAGTTAAACAAAGTAAAATAATGTAGGATAGGTTACTAAGTTACAAAACCTAAACTAAATGGGAAAGAGAAACATGAATGTCATGACTCATGAACATTTTAAATTTTAAAATCTTTAATTTGTGGTTCGATTTGGGTTGCGTGGGTTGTATTTCACACAACCCGAGACCAAACCGATTTCAATCGGTTTGTCTAAAAAACAAACTAATTAACCTTTATTTTACATTAATAATTGAACCAACCCAATCATTATGGGTTGGGTTAGTCGGTTTAGGTCGGTTTAACGGGTTTTTGCACACCCCTAGATACAAGTACAACCAGAGTTTAACAAGAGAGAATTGTATGATAGTTACTTTTGGCTAGATGTCTATACATATGGTGTGAGATTAGAACATGATGATCAAGGGAGAATTTGACAAGACAGCATCTGGATTTCGACCTGAATAATATTTAGACCTAATCAGGCAAACCCAAAATACTTGGTCAATCAAATTCAAACTACCATAATTGGACAAGCTCAGAAATGCCAAATTACCAACACAAAACCTAATAACAACTTCATACACTTAAATCCACACAAAAAGGTCGAACAACAAATAAATATAATTAGCTTTAACACATTTTTTTTAAAAGCCTGCTCCAAAATTCTAGAATTCCCATAACGACAATGCAACATCATCCAAATCAATTGAATAAAACACAACTAAAAGTCCATGTCATAATAAAAATTACATAACAATTTAATCCTACAAATTCAGCACCCACAACTACACAAACAAATTAAGCCAATCACATAAATCAGGGACGTAACAAGGATTGAATGATATGATGTGTTAGAATATAATTTTTTAAACCTCAACATCCGATGAAATTTTATTAATTGAAAAAAATACTAATTTCTAAATAGATATATCAACTAAAAGAAATCTATCATCATTCTTAATTTTTATTCAAATGATGAAATATCTTTTTTCATTGAATTATGACTTATAGTTATATATATATATATATAATCAAGTAAAACAAGAAACCAAAAGATGTTAAAAGATTATATATTTAAAGTTTTATTTCCTTAGCGATGCACTTAGTTTTTGTATCATAACTTTGAATTAAATTAACCCTAAAATTTTAGAATAACAAATATTGAAATTCATATAATTTATGAAAATATGTCTAATTATTTGAAGACCAATTTTTTTATATTAACAAAGAAATTGAGCTAAATTTTAATAAGGATGTTTTCGAAATTGATGTTGGTCATCTCTGATTAATCTAACAAGTCTATTACTAGCAGTAAATGATTTGAAAAAAAATATATACATATATTGCAAATGTAAAAGGTATATTGATAATACACAATAACATAAGGATATGTTTGAAATTTTCAATAACAAAAAATTAAGATTAGACAAGGTGGGCAAGTTTGATATTATTTATTTTGGAAATACATTTTATGTGTGTGTGTATGTCTTGGAGTATATTGAGACAATATTGTGACAATCTTGATATGTTTTAAAGCAGTATACAAATTCATTTACCATTTCGAATATTTTTTTATGGTCCCAAATGCAGCTCAATTGGGTTAGTTTTGTGTGAAGCTTGACTATGATAGAGTGATATGTGCTTTAAAGTATGTTTAAGAACAACTTCTAAATGTTGCACATATTATTTGAAAAACAATATATTATAACGCACACAGTAGTGGCGAAGCTTAGTACCTCCAGACTCATGGAAAAATTTAAAATTTTGATATATCTATCATGACTTTTTTTTTTAAAAAAAAAAAAATTTAAAAATTGTATGACTAAGCCACGTGTCCCACATAATATAGTGATCAAGGGCATAAATAGGCCGAACAGTACTATATTATTACTGTCTAATGTTTGGCAAAAAATTTAAACCGAATTAAGTAATCTAACCCATAATTTTATCCCGCACTTACATCACTATTTAGTCTAGCCCTAAATTATCTTTCACAATCGAACTTCAATCAACCAAAGCGTTATTAGCATTGAAAACAAGCTTTTTCTTTTTAAGTTTAACACACACATACATACGAATAAATACAAAAAATAATAGCGTATTCAGCACATTATTATTATTATTATTTTAAATATCCAGCACATTATTAAAAAAAAAAATTATATGTATTTTTTTTTTAAATTTATATTTTATATGATAATTTTATAAATTAAATTTCAATAACAAAATAAAAATTAGTGTTCATAAGAAAATAAAGACATTCAAAAATATTATTAAAGTAAATAATTTGACAAATAGATAAATACAGTAGCAATAATAAATAAAATAAGTAAAAAAATGAACATTATTATTGTTGGATATATTTTTATTATTTTTTATGTTGATTTTTTATGTATTTTAATTATTATCTCAAATATATTTTATGATGTATGAGATTATATCATTTTATTAGATATAGAAATACATATTATTACGTTAAAAAACACATATTATGAATTTTCTTATTGATATATTTTATTCTAATTCTACATGTAATTATAAATTTGGATGTTTAAACGATCGAGAGAAAATTAAAAATAACCTCTCCAAACATTAGATTTTTATTTGTAAGCACATACGGAAATTTAACTATTAATAACCGCATTTTTTTTAAGAGAGAAAACCAAAACTAACCATTAGAATTATTAAACTTTCATTAGTAACCACTTTTGAAACTTTAATTGTTAATAACCACTTTTTTTAAAAAGAAAAATTCAGTGTATGTCCATAAATTACTAGAGTATCCCTAACAATAGTTTTTTTTTTTTAAATATCGAAGCAAACTTGAAATCACGATTAAATTGAAATGTCCAAACTTGAAATCATGACTAAATTGAAATGTCAAAACTTGAAACCATGTCTAAATTGAAAATATCAAAACTTGAAATATGGACTAAATTGAAATTTGTCCCTTCTTCTTCTTCCTCAAATTAGGTTTAGGTTTTTTGTTTTTTTTTTTTGTTTTTTTTTTCAGACCACATCGTCGGGGAGGGGGGATAGATTCCGTCGCCTATCGCCATCCCATCGCCGGCGAAGCAACGGCTCACGAACCACCACGTCCCGTCGCACAAACGCACCGAACCAGCCCATCTCGTCCCACGAACGTGCCGAACCAGCCCATCCCGTCGCCCAGAAGGTCACCGGTGCTCGGCGACCCTCAAAAGCGTGCCGACGAGGGAGATCAGGGAGAGAGAGAGAGAGCCATTGGGGAGAGAGAGACCAGAAGAGAGAGAAAGAAAAAAAGAGTGTTTGGGAACCCTTTTTATATGAGGGCTTTCCTGTAATTTCTCAAAAATATGGTTATAAACAAATAAAATTTAGTTTGTGGTTAAAAACAAATTTTTCATAATATATGTGGTCAATTTTGATAATTTTCACTTTTGTTTAATTACCTAAATAAAATTACCTAAAAATTACCTAATGTCTGGGCATTGGGTGCACTACCTGGGCAGTGCGTCACCTGGGCAACATGAGTCCAGACAAAGTCGCTGTGCATCACAAGCCCAGGCAAAGTCGCATGGGCAGCAGACACCTAGGCATAACGACAGGGCCGCCGTAGATTTCCCTTCCTAACAACACTGTTCATCAAAGAAAATGAAGAAAAAAAAAAAAAAAAAAAAACCCCTAAGTTACAAAGGGTGAATTGCTAATGTTTTGGTAATTTTTTCATATAAAAAAGTAAAGAAATGATTTTAGAGAGGTTGTTTAAGTAATTTTACCCTTGTTAAAATTGTTAACATTTCACGTTTTTTTTTATAAGATTTAACGATTTTTTTCCAAGTTTTCACATTTTTTCTTCGGATTTCACCTTTTTTCATAAAAAAAATATTAAAAATAAAACTAAGTTGCAGTGGTATTTTTTTAATTTTAGATATGGACTGTATATTTTTATTCAAGTGTGGTTATTAATGGTTAAGCATTTATATGTGGCCAAAAACGAATTTTCCATATGTTATGTGGTCATTTTTGACAATTCCCACTAAACAATATCTGGCATGAAATTTTATTTTACTTGATTCATCTTGAATTATTTGTTAAAATTCGTTAACTAGTTATCTAACAAAATATTTTAAAATTATTTATACCTTTTTTTTGTTGTTGAAATATTACAATAATTAGGAGTTTGTGAAGAGAACATGACTCGAACTCATAATCTCATGATGTAGGTGTGATGGGTATACTATTAGGCTAACCTTATTTTATTAAAATGCTTACATTATATTTCATGCGTGAAGTATTAATATTAATATTTAATATATATCTTTTGAAGTATTATATAAATTTGGGATTTGTTGGGAAGTGGGAGGACTCAAACCCACGACCTTGTGGTGTATGTGTGAGAGCTATAATTAATATTAATTATATTAATATTTAATTAAAACATAGTATAATATAATTCAATACAGTCTTACACAAAATATAATAATAGCACAATAAAATCCAATACGATGTAGTGCAGACTGTGCATGTAGTCAAGGTCGTCTCTAGACATTTTGGGACCCGAGCGATTTTATGATATTAACAAAAATCGGGGCCCTACATAAAATTATTATCATTAACATAAAAAATAAAAAATAAAAATTCTTCATTTACCAAATACAATGTAATCTACATAAATTAAAACAAAAAAGATTTATCGTATCTAAAAACATAAAAAGAGAGACAGAGAAGTTTTTGAACTTTTTTTTTTTGAGCACAAAAGCAAAATAGAGCAGGAAGCAACACAAAGCAAACCAAACTTAGGAATGACAAGCCTTTTGATTCGTTTAACACTTTAGTTTTAGGTCAAGGCAGGGGCGTAGCTGGAAAAAAATTTGGGGTGGGCTAATATAAATTTTTCTTTGTAATAATCAAATCAAAACGATGTGAGAGAGGAAAAAAAAAACATAAGGATATATACCTAGTAAGAGATAGTGGTGTGGACCACTAGTGAACCACACAATAAATTTCAAATCCCCAAAAATAAAATAAATCTTAGCTTTCCTAGGATTTTTCTTCTCTTTTCTAACTTTGTTATCCTATAAGGAGTCGTATTAAAAAAAAAAAAAAAAAAAAATCTAACATTATGTTTGGTTTGAAGGAATTGGAGAGAAAGGAAAAGAAAGGATTTGGGGGATTTCTAATTTCTTGTTTGGGTGGTTAAATATGAGGGAAATGAAAGAAAATGGAGGGAAATAGAAGGAAATGAGTGAAATAATTTCTTTATATTTTAAACACTTTGGTTTCCATCCAAATTTGAGAGGAAATGGAGGGAAAGGAAAGGAAAGAATTCACCATTAATAATTTTTTCAAAATCCTAAAAATAACCATATATATTGTTTGTGTTCATATTGTTAAAAGAATGATATTTTCGTAAATAAAATAAAACCACTATGATTTCCTTTCCTTTCCACTCATAACCATCCAAACAACCATCCAAACAACAATAATTAAAACTACTATCATCTCCTTTCCTCACTATCATTTAATTTCCTTTCCTTTTCTTTCCTTTCCATCAAACCAAACATAGTAAATCTCAATAATAAAATACAAAACCTAAAATCAAATTCATTCTAAGTAAATAAAAAAATAAGATTAAAGTTGAGGGAATTTACTTTCAGATTGAGAGATTTTAGAGAAGAGGGAGGTTAGGGTTTGAGATTTAGGAAAGTGGACAAGAATGAAAAGGTGAGGGTTTTATGAATCTATCGAATGATGATTGCTGAAATAAGAAGAGGGGTTTATTTATTTTTAATTTTAGCTGATCTATTTTAATTAAGTTTTTGGGCTAGTTCAGTTTATTGGGTTTTAGTGATTTTAGTTTTAATTTGAAGATTAAAATATTATGGGTAACTACTTCTTTATACTAATTAAATCAAACTTAAAATAAAAATAATAATAAATAAATAAATAATAAATAAAAAACTTGGGTGGGCTAAGCCACTAAAGGGCTCCACCCCTGGGTTAAGGTTGTTGTTTTTAATAATGTAGTGATATAGTCTTAGAATCACAATGACAAGTTTATTGTGCCTGAAGTTTTTTTTTATTTAATTGAATTAGTTCATTGGGCCGAAAAAGAAAATATATAAATAAAAAGGTTTGAAATTGGGTTTTGTTTAAACATAAATATATTGGGTTCTAAGGTCCCAAAAAATAAGAAGTAAATTGGGTCAGTTGGGGGCCCCGGCAAAATGCTAGATTTGCTATCCCTATGGGCAGGCCCTGCATGTAGGTGTAATACCAAAGAACCGAACATAAGATAGTACTTAACGTAATTCAGTCTAGTACAATCCAGTATGGCGTATTTTGGCCTAAGTTTTTTTCTTCTCCCATACAGGAATTCTTGCTTGAAGTTGGTTATGTTTCCTGACTTTTGTACATAAATTCTTGCTTGAAGTTAGTGAGAGTTAGGATCTTCTTCTTGACTTTGTTTTTTCTTGTATTTTTTCAAGTGTAAATGAAACATCCACTTGCATGAGAGAGGAAGAAACCAAAAAAGTCTTGACCATATATTTTCATTTATGCTTAAGTGTCAACATCCAGTGTAAAACTTAAGAAAAAAAAAGACATGAGAGAATCCTGATTAGGGATAGCAATGGGTCAAGTTTGGACTGATTTTGCCAAACCCACACCCCGAACCTACGAAGGATTTTGCCACCCTAACCCGGGTCACGAACCCGCGAAAATTAAACGAGTTTGGGTTCGGGTTTGGGTTTCACTCGCGGGTTTTGGGGGCATCCATATCCGGCCCATGAACTCATGAAATAAATAAATAAAATTATTATTTTATTTTTTAATTATAAAAAATATTTAAAAAAGGGACTGAATATATTTATTTAATTCTCCTTTTTTTTTTCAAGTTTCCATTTCAAATTTAAAGTTTTATTTTTATGTATATTTAATATTACAATGATTTTAATATCAAACGGATTTACAGGTTCGAGTGAGGATTTTTTTTCAAACCCACACCCACACCCAAGGTCCTGAACCAGCTTCGGGTCCAACATGGTTGGGTTCAGGCAGGTCCCCATGGGTACGGGTCTAATTGCCATCCTTATTCTCGATCTTATAGGTGCCGATATTGACACCCATAAATATGACAAGCACACCCATATTTTAATAAAAAATTTAATTACAAAAATATCCCACACATGAATTTACCAATAAAGACAAATTAATTTAATTAAAAATAAACCAAATATTATGTACATCCATTACTTACACCTATATCTTCAATTTTATCACTTTATTAAAATAAAAAAAAAAAACTAAATCCTAATTTTATTTCAAGTATCAAAAATTTAGTTTTTGTAGAATAGAAAACAAATTTAAATTAGTTTTTACTTGAAAACTGAATTTTGGGTGTTCTCTTTGGATTCGAAAGAATCAAAGTAATTTTTTCGAAGTCTCCCTAATCGATGTTGTTACATCATGATGTTCTCCAATTGAGTTGGGTGATGGACCACCTGGTACTCTTTTCTGATCTGCAATTGAAGTGGTACTCTTTGAAGCCATTTATAACTACTGTTTTTATTAAATAAAGTTTGATACAGTTATTTTTCATAATAAATATCATCTCTAGTACTGTTTCTTGTTATGATTTTATTGCATAATAAATATCATCTGCAGCACTGCTTGACTGTTCTTGATCATGTGTTGTGTGTTTACTGTTCTGAGTTTTTTTTTATTTTTTGCACAATAATTGATTGCATAAAGTAAGATCAAGATTTTATTATTGAGATTGGAGAGTATCCAAGTCACACTAGTTGTGTGCTATTATCTATTTTTGTCACACTTGTTACTCGTTAGCATAATAGTACAATTCTACTTGTGAAAGTGAGCTTTATCAATCTCTAGATGTTAGTTCTAAAGAAATTGGGTGTGTTAACTGTTAATAACTTAAGAGAGTTTATAAATAAATTGTATTAAAATTAAAATATTCATTTAAATAAGGGTATTATTAGTATTAAGATCGGTGTTTATAGTAATGTTTTAATTTTAAATTTTATACATAGATATACTTATAAATATGTGTGCTTATCATATTTATGGGTGTCGATATTCGTACCAGATCTTATACACGTTTGTCTCATACAATTAATAAATAAATAATATATATATATAATTATCGACTTTCATGGAATTTACCGTCGCATGACGTGATAATTGGTGCCGTTTAAACCCCCTTATTCAGTGCGCCGCCAACTCAGTGGCCACGTCATCGCACATTCATCAGTAGCTGGGTCCTCAAATGTCCACACTCGATCTCTCCCGCGAGACACGCATCGTTGTCAATACAATCCCAAACGGCGTCGTCTTTTGTAATTCTTGCCGTTTCAACCCAGCCTCTGCTCTCTCTCTCTCTGTCCCAAAATCCGCAATTCTCTCGAGAAAATCTAGCCCACTCTCCTTACAGATACAAATAACTAAAAATTAAAATAATGGATCGCCGGAGGAACGGCAGTCCGGTGTACTCGCGGCAGTGGAGCGGTGGATCGAGCAGCTCCGGCTCGTCCTCGCCGGCGCACCCTCACTCGCGTCTGCAGCCGGCTCTATCCACTATCAAGCGCAACCAGAACGTCGCCGCAAAGGCTGCCGCACAGCGCCTTGCTCAGGTCATGGCCTCGCAGACCGCCGCCACCACTGCCGACGACGATGCGGACGACGACGAAGACGACGATCTCGCCTTCCGTTTCCCTCCCGCTCCCTCATCTTTCGGCTCTAGAGATAGTAAACGCAGTAGCAGTAACAATAGTGTGATACCTGCGATTTCTATGAACAGACCTAATAGATCTCCGTCTCCTGCGGTAATTCAATTGAACATTTTGGTTCTTGAATCATAGATTTTGAGTTGTTTGGTTGAATTGTGATTGATCTGATTTGAATTATTTGGTGTTTTGATTAGTTAGGTCGGAACTTTGTGGAAGCAGCACCATCAGTTCGGTCATCGTCAGCTGGAAGGCCGTCAACTATGTCTGTTCGAACGTCGGGGTTGATGCCGCCAAGTAGATCTTCCGTTAGAACTCCGGTTCCTATACCACCAATCGAGCCTCCATCTAATAGGAATAATAGAGATAAGAGGTACATATAGTAATCTATGAGGTAGAGATTGGTCCAGGTTTTGTTGAATCCATTTTATATGTTGAACAATGAATGTTTGGCTATGAAGTTCGTTGCCCCTGGCTGGGACTGAATAATGGCCTAATGGGGTATTTTCATTTTTACTAAACTCAGTTAGTTAGAGCCAATTGATGGATTCCTGATGATTCATTGCGTCAAAGTATGTTAATAATCTCCCAACCTGTCTTGTCAGCTAAAACCTATACCTTTTGTAAATAGGAATGCCTGGCTCTGTTTTTCCATTGTATATATCTATATTTCACATAATATTGTTCATTGTGTTTCCTCACAAGCCTTTCTATTGTTACTGTATTCCATGGCTGATGCCTATTGTAAAGCAGAAAAATAGTCTGAACTACTGTTTTGTGCTTTGT
Organism: Acer campestre; assembly: GCA_954870605.1. Classification (NCBI taxonomy): domain Eukaryota; kingdom Viridiplantae; phylum Streptophyta; class Magnoliopsida; order Sapindales; family Sapindaceae; genus Acer; species Acer campestre. The sequence continues at coordinate 14,868,558 of OX940803.1, read as the reverse complement.
TCTTCCTATATTTTGTGGCAGGACTCCTAAATCATGACATTTATGATAATGCCTAATTTATTTATTTTGTCTATTTTTATAGTATGCATGAAGGTGCTAATGATGCAGTAGGTCGATTCATTTGTGTAGGGTGTTTTGGGCTGACTCGTTTGATTCTTTTTCTCGAATTTCATTTATGTTAATTGTTGCAGGTTTTTTCCAGATATGTCACCTCTGAACTCAAAAGATTCTGGAGATCTCCGCGAAGCATCTGCACTTCATGATGAAGTATGTCACTCCCACATATCAATTTCTGACTTGATGCCTCTGAACTATATCAGAAGAAGCTAATATTTTGAACAAATAGTCAGTGTCACCTTTTGGAATCGGAAATATGATTTCTGAAGTACTAGGTTTATGCTAATATCTGTAATGAATTGCAGCTCGACATGGTACAAGAGGAGAATGAGATTTTACTGGACAAGGTGAGCTACATCCTGAGCAAAATTAATACCATTTTTTTTTTCTGTCCTGTCATATATGATGCATAACATATATGCCTGAACATGCTGTACAGCTTCGTCATGCTGAAGAAAGACGCGAGGAATCAGAGGCTAGAGCCAGAGAGCTAGAGAAACAGGTCAGATATATTCTATTTGCAGTTTTGATTTTTCTTTTGGTAAGGTTAGTTCTATGTATATATAGAAGGGAAAAAATAGCATTATTGAACTGTTTTAAGCAATAAAATTAAGTTATGGGTATAGAACACTGATATGATATAAATACATCTTTGCACGAGTTTTTTGAAAATTAGTATACAACATGGTGAGAATATTTTGATAGCTAGATATAAGTAAACCTATGTTTAAATAGGTAGATTCATTATAATGGGTTAGTTTTCGAAGCATCTTTAATTCATGTGACCCTTATCAGCTAAAATGTATGTTATATACCTTTTACAGACACTCTAAACCTATTCTGTGTTCATGTTCCTATAGAAGTTCATATTCTAATGTTGTGTATCTAATCCGTGTTGAGAGCTTTTAAAGGTATTGAATATGTTTCCAATGTCAAAATTATTGAGTTTTAATTTTTGAATTTTGGATGTGTTTGAGAAATATTTGATATTTACTCGAATGAAGACATTAGATAGGAGACAAGTATGATTCTGTTGTAGGAGTGTGAATCATGCATGACTTCTGAGACAGTTCTAGGTTTTTACTTATAATTTACAGTTGCATGCAAAATACTAGAATTGTTTGGTCTTCTTGTTGTTGATTCGTTTATTTGACTTTTTTTGTGAATTTAACTTTTAAGTCAAATTCTTTGATGTTTAAAGCCCACAGTTAGACACTTGCAGTTATAAATTGTGTGTCAATATTTTTTTTTAAAGTTTAAGTTTCTATCTAGATTGTTCCAGTTTCCTGAACTTGGCTTTTGTACTTAGTCAGGTTGTTGAATATTCAGGTTAATGATGTACCATTACTTATTTAAATATTTGATTGTTTGATAGGTTGCCAATCTAGGAGAGGGTGTATCCCTGGAAGCCAAATTGTTGAGCAGGTTAGATTCGTTGTTTTTTCTCTGTGTTTATTGATATTCAGATTAATGATTTTCTTTTTACCTTTTTCCAAAAAAAAAAAAAAAAAAAAAAAAATCTGCAGGAAGGAAGCAGCATTGCGTCAAAGAGAGGTAAACTGGGTCATTCTTTTAGCTGATCAAAATTTATATCATCTGTCACATCAAAATGACTCAGGGTTGGAGCTTTTACTTAAATTTTATTTTGTTTTATATTATTTCTGCTGTTCTTCAGGTCGACAATCTTGAGATTGGATAATTACTTGAAATGTTTTGTCTTTCATAGGATTTACCTGGATTTTGCTATTAGTTGGGCCTTGTTATATTACTATGTGGTCTTTGATAAAAAAAACAGTAAAAAGGATTGGTTCTGATTTTATATTTTTTTCAGTGGCTTTTTTCTAATGAAACATCTTTCGACACAGGCTGCTCTTAAAGCTGCAAAACAAACAAAAGATGGGAGAGATGGAGAGGTTGTAGTTCTTCGTACAGAAATCCAGGTGAAGTATGCTGAAAATACTGGTTATAGCTTATTGTTTTCTGAATTGCAAAATAATATTATGCCTAACATTGTTTATTTTAAGCAGAACTTGAAAGATGAAGCTGCAACAGCTATGGAACAGCTACAAGAAGCAGAATCTGAAACAAAAGCGCTACGATCAATGACACAGAGAATGATATTAACTCAGGAAGAGATGGTTTGTCCATTGCAATAGAAGTTAGATTTGTGACAACCTGTTTCCACCCTAACTGTATCTGCATTGACCTTGTAGGAGGAAGTAGTCCTGAAGAGATGTTGGCTTGCTCGCTACTGGGGTTTAGCTGTTCAGCATGGTAATTTACTTGCCATTATAATCTTCTTTCACTTGAAAGATGAATCACATTCTTCTATTTATGTTTCTTTGCACTAATTTCTAATTTTTTTTTTGATCTGATATCATGGTGTTCTATCAATCACAGCTTTGCACTTGGCAGATAGTTTTTGTGTGATGATTTTGAAAAGATTATGCTGACACTAGATTTGATGTAATACTAATACACACACACACGAGGCTCTGAATGAGTTGCTAGGATTATAATTTATTAGTTACATACTTACATACTTACATCTAAGTTGTTTTTCGCTGTGGTTGCTTTCATTCTTTATAGGCATTTGTGCGGATATAGCAGTGTCAAAGCATGAGCACTGGTCAGCTTTAGCTCCTCTTCCCTTTGAAGTTGTGATTTCTGCTGGACAAAAGGCTAAGGAGGAGTCTTGGGATAAAGGCTAGTTTACCTACTTACAATATTAGCTTACTTGCTGTCGTTCTTACTTTTAGTAAAGATTCCATATTAAGCATCTAGTTGTCATTTGTATGAATGGAGCAGGTGGTGGTGATCCAGATAGGAGTAAACTTGTTCGGGATTTAAATGATCTAACAGGAGAAGGAAATATTGAGAGTATGCTCTCAGTTGAAATGGGGTTGAGGGAATTGGCTTCTTTAAAGGTTTCTCTCTATACCTTTTAAATAAAAATTTAATTTATTATTTACTTCTTGCATATGAGAATATATCTGTAAATATTAGATACAACTATGTTATTGTATATGTTTGTTTAAAAATCTTTTTATAGTGTGCTTTAGATGTTGAATGTATGCTGAATGCCCTCCACAAAGATATTAGGATATCTTGTTACAAAAATATATTCATGAATATATATATAAAATCAGTGGCTTAACTTTATTAAATTCAGTGCACAATGAGTAGAAAACTCTCATTGAATTTAATATAGTTAGTGTGAGGCTTGTGAGCCATTGATTAAGTATAAGTGAATATTGACTAAGCATAGTTATTAAAAGCACGCCTAGGCGCTGGGCGCTTCAGGCGCAACTTTTGCGCCTGAAGGATGGCCAAGTGCAGCTCTTCAAGGAGGTGTGCGCCTGGCCATCGTAGGCGCCAGGCACCAAGCATCACCTTGACCCAACATACATGATGTTATGAAGTTGGTTTTGTTTGAGTTGGGGATATCTAGAGCCTAGAAACTAATTTGAATATCTTTGTTGTCATTATGATAATTGCATGTTATTATTCGTGTTATTGATTGTTTGTAAAGTTCTAAACCTTAAATTTAGCTTTGTAACTTGAAATTTATAGGATAAATTAGGTGGTTATAATCTTTATGAATTTTTCCCATTGGGAATTTCATAAAACGCTATTGCTCACCTTTTTTGAAAAAGGTGCGCCTTGGGCTCCAAGGTACCCTTGCACCTTGATGCGCAAGCACCTTTAATAATTATGTGACTAAGTAGAAGTGAATTTAACAACTAATAGTTGATAAATCGATTAAATAATATAAGTGCACACCGAGGATAAATGACTATCTAGAGAGAGAGAGAGAGAGAGAGAGAGAGAGAGAGAGAGAGAGAATTTAACGATTAATAGTTGATAAATAGATTAAATTGATTAAATAATATAAGTGCGCACTGAGGATAAATGACTATATATATATATAGAGAGAGGTGAATTTAACGACTAATAGTTGATAAATTGATTAAATAATATAAGTGCGCACTGAGGATAAATGACTATATATATGTAGAGAGAGAGAGAGAGAGAGAGAATAATTCTCTAGACCTGAATTTTTTTGTGCGGTCTTGAGGATTATTTTGTCCAAAGATTAATGAGAGAGAGAGAGAGAGTAATTCTCTAGACCTGAATTTTTTTTTGTGGTCTCGAGGATTATTTTGCCCAAAGATTAATAGCACGGATTTTTACTAAAAATTGAATTACGTTTTTTTTTTTTTTTTTTTTTTGGCTAAAAATATGTCAAAACAAATACTTTTACACTTATATTCTTTCAAGTTTCAACTATTAGAGCATCTCCAATGCTATTATGCATTTGGAGAAAATTGAGTGCCATATAGGATAATTAGATAATGAGGTAGAAAAAACCTCCCACAGAGAGAATAATTCTCTAGACCTGAAATTTTTTGTGCGGTCTCGAGGATTATTTTGTCCAAAGATTAATAACACAGATTTTTATTGAAAATTGAATGACGTTTTTTTTTTTTTTTTTTTTTTTTATCCATTTAAATCTGAGTTGTTTTTTTTGTTAAAAATATGTCAAAACAAATACTTTTACACATATATTCTTTCAAGTTTCAACTATTAGAGCATCTCCAATGCTATTATGCATTTGGAGAAAATTGAGTGCCATATAGGATAGTTAGATAATGAGGTAGAAAAAACCTCTCAAATGCAATTATCTAACTTGATTATGGAGGTGATGTGGCAAACTTTTTCTTAAAGAATATGGAATTTGGTTTCTAACTTTAGAAACTCTTCTAGAAATACTGACTAGGATTTCTAACTTTTTTCCACCAATAATATTACACATCATTTAATTGTAAAATAAAAGAGAGATAATGAGACAAATGATTGGTCAAAAATGGATACATATTTGATTTAAAATGAAAGAGGAGAGAGAGTGAAATAAATGTTTTAAGATGATTGGTCAAAAATGGATACATATTTGATTTTAGATAATTGCTTTGTAGATGAGAATATGCATTTCTTAAAATTTTTTGACAAAGTGGATCCATATTCAACATATATGTTGATGTGCCAGTAGTTAGAAACCCAAAAATGCATTTTTGAATCGGAGATGCTTAATTGTTTATGTTTACAATTTAAAATATGAAAAGCAACTAAAAATAAACAATTTAATAGATTGTACAACAAAATTATTTAGTTATTGATTTGATTTCAAAATTTTCATTTTATGACTAATAATTTAATTAAAATATTATTTGAATTTATAAATATTTTTTTTTTATATAATCTTTTATATAAAAGTGAATAAAAAACCATGTAATTGTAAATATGAACAAGAAGAAAAAATATGTTAGGGTAATGAAGTAGTATGTAATTGTAAATAAGTACATTTTATGAGGATAAGTTTGGAAGAAAAAATCATTTATATGATTCAATATTTATCCATTAAGTGAAAAGTGAAAAAAATAAATCACTTTTTGAGTTAAGTGATTTTAGGAGTAATTTCAGATTTTTGATCACTTAAAAAAACAAATAAAATCACTTAATAGATCATATCAAGTCTTAATAAGACTGTCTTATTAAGTGATAAGTGGGAAAAACAAACAACCCATAACTTGCTCTTCCACACACCTTTCTCTTTTGGATCGAGGCAACCGAGAGAATCAAAACCAGGTGTGTTTTTTATGATATATTATTGGGTTAGTGACTGATTTGGTTTTAGATGCGTTTTAATTGCCTTTTTTTTCCTTAAAAAAGGGAGATTTGCCAAAATCCCCTTGAGGTTTGACCCTTTTTCAAAACTAACATTCTTGTTTTAAATTTAGATTAAAAACCCTTAAAAGGGGGATTTTGGTACACATTAGGGGGTTGTTCAAGTAAAATTTGAAACTACAAAGTGGTTTTGGTATACATTAAGGGGTTCTTACCTAAATTAGAAATTAGAGGGTTATTTTTGAAAGAGAGTCAAACCTCAGGGGGATTTGCAAATATCCCTAAAAAAAAATTCTAGTTCTCGTCTGGTTTGTTTTGGGTTCATGTTTAATTTCTTTTACAAACATTTTGGGTTTTTATTTTATTTTATTTTTTATTTCTTTTGGAGAAAAAAGGTTGGTTGATTTATCTTGTTCGCTTAAAAAAAATTAACGTGTCTATAAGACCATATGAGACCAAAATTTTGAATTAGCGTTTCTTCTCCGACACAGACCAGGAAAACCCAATTGTCTATAAAAGTATAAAATAAAATAAGAATGAACAAAACCTAATTGGATTAATTGCAACCCATCGAAAATTAAAGTAGTCACTAATCCACCAATATACCATCAAGAATATGCCTGGTTTCAATTCTCTCGATATCTTCAACCCAAAGTGAGGTGTGTGTGGAAGAGATAGTTAGAGGCAAAGATAAGAACTAGAGGTTGAAAAGCTAACAGAGGGTGAGAGAGAGATAGCATTTAAATAATTATGTTCTTTTTTTTTAACTATTATTTTAGTTGTATGCTTCTGCTTCCCCTTCCCTATTTTTCTGGTTTCTCCTCTTTGGTCCTTGAACTCCCTGATGAGCCTTGTGTCAAGCATATGCCTTTTTATTGATTGATTGCTTCACCCTGCTATCATATCCTGGTTATAGCGAGGCGGAATGTGATGTTTTTTTTTTTTTTTTTTCCTTTGTTATTATATTTTTCTTAGGCAATTAGCGTATCCTGCGTCGCTGTTTCTTTCCTACTCAGTAAAGAGACTGTCAATTCAGAATGTCAGATAGGAGAGAGGAAATCTTAGTATTTGGTTTGTTTATTCTTATTGGATGGTATTCTTTCATATGTTATAATGTTTCAAATAGCGCAATCGTGCGACTATACCTCTTTCTCCTTTTCATCGTATTTTCATAGTGAAAAAGATTGGTTGTCATTTAATAAGTGAGTGGTAGTTTTGTAACTTTAAAGAATGATACCATAATTTTGACTGTATTAGTGTATTTAGCATATTTAACCTTTTTCTATGTTTGAAACTTTATTAACTTTTATGTGAATTTTACGTTACTGTTGTTTTAAGGTTGAAGATGCTGTTGTGCTTGCATTGGCGCAACACAGAAGACCAAATACGATTCGGCCATCCACCTCTGGTACTTTTATTTGTCACTAAAGAATTCCTCTTTGCTCCTGTGTTCAGTATTCCATGCCTATATAAACAAATTTATTTCCTTTATGCATATTTCAGCTCTACCTTTCACTGGTAGACTTAAAAATGAGTTGTAATAGCTTTTTGGAATTGTGTTACTTTGGTCTTGCAACTAGGGATGACAATTTCTCCTAAACCCGTGGGCACCTATCCGAACCCAAACCGCGTGGGTCAAGTTCGAGTTTCAATATTCAGATCACGGGTCGGGTTTGGTTGTCCTAATATGAACCCGAAGCGGGTCCGGGTTTTGTATTAAAAAAGCCTTGTTTGATACTATGTCGTTTTGAGCCCTCAAAAACAATTTTTTTTCTCAGCTTCAGTTCCCTCATCATGCCATAAATCCTAATCTCATCAGTCCTCACCACAGCATGCGCCGCTTCACTCATCAATCACCACCAGTGGAACGATGTTAATGATGTTTTGATGGCAGATTCCAGACGATGGTGCTTTTGTTCTTCAATCTTTCAACTTCGAGTCTCTGCACTTTAACGTCCAAAACTAACTCTCTCTTCTCATCTGGGATTTTAAATTTTATAGTACAGTCAACAACGAATATCAATACAGTACAGTCAAAACTAATTTTTTTTATTTTTTATTTTTTATTTTTTATTTTTTTAAGTATTACATAATTTCGGGGTTTTTTGGGGAGGGGGGGGGGGGGAGGACTTGAACCTTTAACCTCATAGTGCAGGTGTGAGGGGTTTACCACGGGACCAACCTCAACTAACTCCCTCTGTCTCTTCTCATCTGTTTTGCTCTTTTGTTATTGACTCACCTAGAACGGTCAAAAATGCTTTCAAAGAAAATTACGAATCTTGTCTCAGAAAATAAGTTAGCTATAAAATATACAAATTTTAGAAAATTAATACATATTCATAATTGATTAAAATAGTCGGTTTTTCCATGTAATATATATTTAATTGATAAAAAATACCAGTTAATTAAATGATATTATTATAGTTTTTCAATCACGAAGGCATCAGATTTGGTATTCAGGTTTGGGTTTCGTTAAAAAACCCGCGGGTCAAAACACAAACCCGTGAAATTAAACGGGTTTGGGTTTAGGTTCGGTTAAGATAATTCTTTGTGGGTTCGGGTTTAGGGAGACCCGACCCGAACCCTGCCCCGACCCCGACCCCGACCCATTGTCATTCCTACTTGCAACTCCTCAAACTATCATTTGACCAGCATACATGAAGCTGGAATAAACTGAAATCTACATTCATATAAATATAAAATATAACCTGCTTATAATGACACATGATCATCATATATTCTTCCAATTTCCAAAACTTATTAGGATCACTAATAAATAAATATGAAATTTTCTACTTTAAATCCGTGAGATGATTCACAATAAATCCATAAAACAAGCATCATAGACAGACTTAAGTTAATATTAATCTATATAATGTTAAGACTCCAAGAGTTTCCTAAGCATAAATATATTGTAAAAGTCTACCAATTCATAGCTCTTAATTAATTTTATCATGACACAAATAAGAGCTAAACACTCGATGATTAAAGTCTAGGTCTCTGCTCCAAACTTCATAAAAGAAATAACATAAATACATAATGGTCACATACTAAATCGCAACGAACAAACAGCCTCAACCAATGTGAGTAGGTCTATTGGAGAGTTTATTTGACATGGGGTGAGTCTTCGTGAGTCGAATCACTGAATCAGACTTGACATGTTAGGATGGAAATCAATCAATAAATTTGAATAAATTTTATAAAATTCTTATGACTATGACATAAAAGGTGATCATGAGGCATTAACATATTAACAAAAACTTAGTTAATGTAAACACTCAATAAATTCTTTGTTGTTACTTTCAATATGTACAGTTAATGGCTAAATGTTAAATAAAAATCTATGAAGACAATATTTGCATATGAATTAAGGAGAAGGTTTGTGTCATGCAGTGTCACCTATACTTTTTATGATTTGGGTATTTCAATATTAGTGGTTGTATTGACACATAACTATATTAGCTATCAATGGTGTTACTTGTGCCCACATGATCTTGCCAATTCAGTTTAATAGCAGTATTAACATAAAATCATGTCAATAATTAGTGCCACTTATACACTCTGTTTATTTTACCAACTCCATTATCAAAATGTTCTTTTAGGAATATATATATATATAATGTTTGTTTTTTTTATTTTCAGATTCCAAATCACCTGGAGATCCCAAGTTTGTGGAGGCAGTTGGTAAGCGATTTATGCCTACTTGTGTCTGTTATATACTTATATGCTTTTATATTGGTTTTGCAATAATTGTGGAGGTTAAACCTAATCACATTGGAGAGTTTGCATGTTGGTTTTAGGGGCACATGTGGCTTCTGCGATTTCTTTAGATCACAAGTTTAGTTTTTGTAGTGCCATTACCTATCTGGATTTGCACTACATGGTTGGACTATATCGATCCAAGATAAAATTTGTGCACTTTCATGACCTTTATCGTTGCATTACACATGTTTAATCATTGTATATGAAGTTCTGATAACTATTTTATTTCCCTTTGCTCACAGAATTAAGTGAAGAGGAGGCAGAAGATGTTATTTTCAAAGAGGTCAGCTGCTTTTTTATATTCTATAGATTCAATACTTTCTCATGATCCCAACTTGTTGTAACCTTATGTTTAGGTTCACCTAGTGGATACTGTTAGTAACCATTAGACCTAAAAGCAAAGCAGATAGAAAAGAGCCCAACAATAGTATTTAAGTACTCTACAAACCCCCTCGCGTGCAAGACCAACGGGTTGCCATGTGGCTCAAGCCCAAACACATTCAAACTCATAACAAATGTAGAAACAAACACAAATTTAATCATGTGTGAGGACTCAAACCCAGGACTCCATTGTCAAACTAGGGTTTGATACCATGTTAGTAACTATCACACCTAAAAACTTAAGCTAAAAGGAAAGGGTCTAACAATAGTATTTAAGCACTATAATAGATACAACTTGTCTTTGAGTATTTTGCTTTTCCATAAGTCTCTCCATTTTTTTTTCAAATAATTTCTTTCAATTGGATTTGATTTGTGACTGCACCTTTTACATAATCTGTTCCCCCCCCCCCCCCCCCCAAATTCCCTGATATATATATACACACACTTTCCTCATGATTCACCACCTTACTTTAATACAATTTAAATACAATTTAATACAATTTGTAATGAATACCTTTGATGAAATTTATTATATTTTGAAGAGATTTTTTATATGCATCATACGAATATACATCTAGAAAAATTTTGAAGACTTTTCGGATTTGCGAACTAATGAACTATTTTTTTCTGATATTTCCCTATTTGTTTAATATTTTATATTCAAAAAAGTAGGAAAAAATAGATCCTATACCCGAAAAATTTTCAATTAGTTTTTGCAAGTGTATTTCATTCTTTTTACCATCCATACAAATAATCACATCAAAATTCAATAAATTCCATTAAATTTCACCAAAGGTGCTAAAAGTGTGCATTTGTAAAGTCCACATTGAAAATTTTCTGTGTGTGTGTTTATATATATTAAACTTGAGGTGGCTCTTCTCTCTGTTAGAAACTCAAGAAATTTCATGAAGTTTATATAGTAAGGTTGGTCATTTGATGTCTTCAGACTTTAGTTTGTTACTTGTCCCAGTGCAGGCCTCATATCTAGATAGTTGTATCATATGTTGCCTTAGTTTCTTCTGTTTTTAGTTAATGATGTTTATATTATGATTAGTAGCAGAATTCATAGTTCCTGTAACTTGTGTGTTCAGGCTTGGCTTACATATTTCTGGAGAAGAGCTAAAGTGCATGGTGTCGAGGAGGATATAGCAGAAGAGCGATTGCAGTTGTGGATTAGTCGTAGTGGGCAGTCACCAACTTCACATGATGCTGTTGATGGTAATATTCCTTTTCTGGCTCCATTTTTACCTAGACTGAGCAATAATCCCTCAGTTTCTAGTAAATATCCCCAAGTCATCTAGGCGATAATCTACTTTATCAAATCTCATGAAGTGGAGCAAATGGGCAAGTGGTCATGTGTTAATCCTCTTATGAGATATATGGAACATTATAATTTCTTTAAGCTTGCTCGTACTGTAGTGCATATTTATGAATGCAAGCATGTGTTTAATTAGTGCAAGATGGTTGTCTTGGATGATATGCTTTTGCAAAGTAATATACATGTGGTATTGCAACTACCTGATCTATCATAGCTTGCCAGAATTTTATTTACATGACACCATTTGGTTATCAACTCGCTTGAGTCCCAGTAGTCTGTATGGATATGAGTATTGATTCTTTTGTCCTGGAGGATGTTGTGGAATAAATGGTTTCATTACCTGCGATCACTATTTGTGTGGCTATTTTGAGGTTTTTTTCTTTCATTGATTTATCGGTTCTGATAATTGTATTTATTGATGCTGATGATTAACGCAAAGATAGAAACTGCAAAATAACCTCACATTAGTGTCCTCAGTAGGAAATCACTAGTGGAGGGTTTGTTCAGATAGTGGACTGGTCTAGGATTAATATTTCACACGTCGTATTGCAATTACAAAGCCAATTCTGCCTTGCTTGGATGCTGTTAAATGTTTCTTATACATGTCTATGGCTGTGAAGTTGTAAAACAGATTATATGTAAGAATCTGTTATACCTTATATTAACATTTGCTGTAAGGAAACAAAAGTCCAACAAAATTATATTTGTTATTATTTATATCTTAGAAGAATAAAAACATTATTTAGTATTTGTTGTTTTCTTAAGATGCTCAAATGGTACATATTAACATATTCCATATTTATATATAATTAAGTCTTATTAAACTTGTTATTTCCACATTATGTCGGTACGACTCATTGGTGGGAATTTCTTGTTTTGTGGCAGTTGAGCGAGGTTTATTTGAGCTGAGGAAGTTGAGTATAGAACAGCAACTATGGGAAGCATCCCGGAGAGAAATTGACCTGCCCAATACCGCCGCAGTTGCAAATCACAAACCTGGTGCTGATTCAGATACTTCTTAATGATGGACATAGTTTTTAATATTTTGGCTGCCTTATTTTTTTATTCTAATTTTCTGAGATGAGAATTTGCTTGTGCCTATTTTTATTCAAATATAATCATTATCTTCTTGTTTCACATGAATTTCCTGACCGTTTCACCTCTGCAACGTCAACATACATTGGTAGCGGCTGGTCCCTGATACTGAGAAAGCAGTGATGAGCTTATCAATAGAGGTGTTGCGGATTGGGCTTGTAATTAGACCATATATTAAGTGTAGTATGACAGCGACTGTTTGGAACGAATAATTTTATTTTGTAATTTCATCTTTCCATTCTTTCATGAAGTTAATTTTAAAAGCATATTAGTTTGAGTTTATTTTCTTTGAAGCTTTATTAGCAGGTAGAAAAGCAAATAAAAGGAGAGCTTTAATATAGCAGTAAAAAGAGTTAACAATGGTGAAGATGTGTCAAGTGTGGAAGAAGAAAATGTTACCTTTCTAGTGGTCTTCCTTCCGTTTCCTTTACCATTTACCTAGTGTCCGATGCTCTCTCTTCTGCCTCCTTGTGGCTGTGTTGCACATGCCTTCTTATACTTTGCTGACACCGGGACTAGTCCTCCCATATTATGAGCCCACAGCCGTGTCCTTTTTGTCTCTTATTTTTGTTTACTAGTTTTGGAAGCACATGCAAGGCATGTGCTTGATTTGGTCTACCCTTGGTCTTGCCTCTTGTGATTGCTAACACTCACATTTTAGTCATTCATTTGAACATCAACAAAGAAAAGTCTTTTGTATTTGTAAACCGGTAGAGCTAGACAGTTGCATTGGATAGAAAGTAGTAATAATATACACCCTTTATTTGCGCAAAAATCTGACTCAGGATGCAACAACCAAAGTTTTCTACAAATGGGCACAATAATAAAGGTTAGAAAAGTGTTAAATGTTACTTCCAAAACTTGAATTAAAATAGTTAATCAATTAAAAATAGGCTTGTACAAAACAAGAAATTGTGTCTCTTGAGATGTATATGGAAAAAGGCAGTGCATTATATTAATGCCAGTCTAAAAAATATGAAAAATTTATATATAACTAATTATGAGATCACAAATTATAATAAATAAAAAAACATAATTAAATCATACAAAAATAACTTCCATGATGCATCAACTTAAGGAGGCAATAACATTATTTATAATATTTTATTTTTTTTAAGAAAAAATAAATAAAGCCTTATATCTAATTGTAGAGGACATAAATATATACATGCTTCCCGTTAATATGAGCATCCTCAAGGAGAAAAAAAAATTTCAATCAAAATCATTCAAATACAATCACAATATTTCAGCTGTATTATAAAACTAATAAGATTTCAGTCATAATTTATCATAATTAATTGATAAGTTTTGAGAAATGAAAACAAATACAAAAATGAATTAAACCCTAAATTGAAGAGAAAATAATAAAAGGAAAAAAAAAAAAAAAGAAGTAGAAAATTTGAAACGTACCATTTTTGAAGGAATTGAAGAGGAAAGAGGACATGTGTGGTTGTGTCTCTTCTAATTCTTTAGCGTTTGATTTGTTGAATGATGTGATCTTCTTCAAAAATAAAGAACCAACCTTTTCCTGGATGAATCATGCAGAGAAATTCGTTGGGAAGAAAAGGAGAGAAAGGGGAAAAAACGTTTCAATGTTTATCTCTCATTTTGTTTAGATGTGGGAAGGATCTAGAAGGAAAATAATGGGATTTGTATAAAAGAGAGATATCTAGTCCACCGCTTGAACTCTAATAGTTTTTTTAAATATATTTTTTCTTTCTTTCACTTGTATATTTCAAGTCAATTTTACTTTCAAAAAAATTAAAAAAGATAAAAAAGGATGCTATAATTAAAAAGCTTCTTTTCAAAGAAACTAATTTTTTTTTTTTTTAAAGGATGCTATTGCTCTTTTAATAACTATTGATTTGGGTCCAATCCATATTATTACCTCTAACCTCTTAGTAAATAACCATCTAAAGTCATAATAGTTGGGGTAAACTATTTAACAATGATTTAACCTATTTAGAATTTTAAATTAAGATAAATTTTGAAAATTACTATACAATATATGTTGTGTTACTATTACGAAGACATGTCTATTAAGTAATTCTACAAACTCGAAGGCTTATATTTGTCATTTGACTTTTCAAAAAAAAAAAAATTAAGGGATGCTATAACTAAAATCTTACTAAAAGCTACTATTAAGTAATTATATAAAGTTTATGGGTTGTATTTGTAATTTTACTTTTAAAGAAATAAAAAAATAAAAAAAAAAAAAAAAAAAAAAAAAAAAAAAAGTCAAAGAAATTAAAAGAAAATAAAAGGGATGCTATAATTCTTTCACGCTTTTATATATAGTATAGATATATTTATTGTATATACTATATAGTCAGAAACTAACCACGGACCATAATGAGGGCTAGACATGTATACTGGGTTGGGTCAGGTACGGTCCGATATTGCCCGATTCCTTAAAAGCCCAACACCATATGACCCGATAATTGTTAGGTCTTGTAGCATGGCACGAATGTGGCCACTTCACCTGATTGTCTCTCCCCCACTTCCTTTGTTGCTACCGCTTCACTTGTTCGTCGTTCTCTCTACTCCGCTGGGTTATTTTCCTCCCTCTGACGCCGCATCACCCGGCCATCTCCCTTCTTCCGCCACCCGCCACCTCTAATATAGTTAAAGAATAAAAAAGTTGTTGCTCGCTTTTTGTTCTTCAAACCTCCAAAGTCTAATCATTGGTTCGTTTGTTGTTCTTCAAACACCATTTTTTTTTAAAAAAAAATCTTTTATACAATCTCTCACCAAACATGATACTACTAACCCAGTTAGGCCCAATTTGTTTTAAAATAATACAATACAGTGTTTGGAATTATCTAATAATTAAAACAGATATTGTCTCTCACCTAATTAATATCTATCTCCCTAAAATATTATTATTTTATTTAATTCTCTCACCTTATTTAATTTTTTGTCTTTAATTTATTTTTTCCTTATCAGCAGTGTAATTTTCACTCTCACTTTTCAGTCTTTAAAATCTTTTTTTTTTTTTTACTATTCTTATTTCTCAATTTATTATTCTCTTATATATATATATATAATCACTCTCTTTTTTCTTTTCTTTTTTTTCCTCTTTTATCATTTCTTATTTCATTGCTTTTGTAAAGTTGTACAATTGCATTGGTCTTGTTAATATATTTGCAAAGTTGAACAGAAACATTATACTTGACTTCATTTATACTGATATTTGTAAAATAAAATCTATGTGCAATAAGTAAATCAATGAAAAACTACCAATGAATACATGACTTGATTTGTAAAATAAATAAAACACGTTCGGCATACTGAATGTACGTTGCCCATCTCTGATTTCCAAGAATTCTTATATATTTATCCCCTAAGTTTTCAGATTTTTATGTTTTTACCCTAAGTGTTCAGATTTTTATGTTTTTACCCTTGTTTCATATTCCTTGAAGTTTTACATTTTTATAAATTAATCCACTAAACTTTCATATTTTTATGTTTTTACCCTTATTTAATATTTAGACTTTCTAATTCTTTTATAAATTAAGTGTTAATAATTTTCTCGTAATCACGTAGAAAATATATTTGATTCTAAACATATTATTATTATTTCTTTATACCTCAAATATAAATCAAATCGCAACGTATATATTTTGTTATATCAATTGTAATTTTTTCTTATCAAAATTACCATTACTCAATTCTATCTTAATTAATTTTATTATATCCTTAAAATATTTTCTCTCTTCAAATCTTACTTATCTCACCCTAGTACTTAATACAATGTCATACTTTTGATAAGTTATTTATATAGATTTTGCTTTTTTTTTTTTTTTTTGATTTATATAATTAAAACATGTCAAGTAAACATAGTTGTATATTTATGTTTAATTATTAAGAAATTTTATCGAGCAAACTTTTAAAATTTTTAACAATTAAAATAGTTTTTAGATATTATAAAAATACTAGGATAACTTTTAACAATGAAATTTCATCATCTTATTTTTCATAAATGCACAAATTAAGATGATTTATCTCAACAAAATATTATTATTCATTTAAAATAATTAATGAAAAAAGTAATGTTTTAAATAGAGGTGGCAAAAAGGGCCGGGTCTAGAGGGTTTGGCCCTTACCCGTATAATGCGGTTCGGGTTTAAATCCGGACCACATCATAAAAATTCCCAAAATTTACGGGTTTTAAAAACCCTCATCAGTTGTGGGCCGGTTAAGGGTTTAGCCAAGGCTTATTTCAAACCCACAAAAGCCCACATATAACAAGAAAAATAGGTTTCTTTTTTCGAAACCTTCACAGCCTCTCTTCTCAGCCTCTATCATCTCTGCTGCACCAGTCACCGCCTCATCTGTCGTCGCCGTCAACACGGCACGTCTTTCACTGCCGGTCTTCCGCCGTTAGAATTTTTTTTATAATACTGTTTCTGGCAAAAAAAAAATCTCATTGTCTTCTTCAACCTTGATCTTGTGATAGAAGTGTTAGACAAAAAAAAAAATTAATAATAAATAAATAAATCCCAGAGATTTACATTTTATTTTTCATTATTTTTGGTTTTGATTAAAGTTCAAAACACAAATCCAAGAGATCCCTCATTTGCCTATGTTGTGGGAAAAAAATATCAGGGTCATGCTAATAATATTAGGGAAAAGACAGTGAGATTCGTGGTGGCTTGAGGTGGTGGGAGAGGTTTTTGGGTTGGGTTTTGTTGGTGGGAGGGGGTTTCTAGGTGGGTTTCGCGGTGGGTGGTGGTTGGGGGTGTTCGGCTTCGGCAGGAACGCTAGTTGTTGGCATCGGCGGCAAACTAGCTTCGGCAGCGGGGTGGCGGTCTTGGAGAGGAGATCGGAGAAGAAGAGAATGGGAGAGAGAAGGAGAAGAGAAAGAGAAGAGAGAAAGTTAGGGTTTGTAATATTAATTTTATTTTTATTTTTTATAATTTCTGTTAATATTTATTAATTAAAAAATATATTTTTTAAATTTTGGATTCAAATCCAGGTTCAATAGATGTATAGAGATGGAGGAAATGGGCCTAAATAGGGGTTTGGGTAAAACCCTTACTTTTGCGGGTCGGGCTTCAACCCTACCCACATACATAAATTTCTGATATGGGCAGGGTTTAGACCCTTTGAAAATTTTGAGGGCTTTTTGATGGTTTGGATCCAGTGCGGGCTTGGGCACTTAAATTGCCAACCCTAGTTTTAAAATATAAACAACATTTTTTTTAATTAACGTTTAAAATATGTCAATTTAACTCATTATTTTACAGCGCCCCTCCTAAAACATAATCCTAGATCCATCCCTGCCCTTGAAGTTTGACATAAATACAGTTAGAGAGCAATTATGTATTTATCTACTTATACCTCCCCAGCTCTTAAAATTGAACTATTTAAAAGACCAAATTGTCCTTAGTTATAAAATTTTTAAAAATAAAGATAATCATTTTATAAAAAATAATTAAATTAAATTAATCGAAATTCTTGCAATGGAATATAAGTTATAAAAAAAATAAAAAACTATTTTTAAAAGTTTAAACTATCTTTATTTTTAAATTTAATTTTCTTACAATTTGTAAAAGTTAGTTATTAAAAATGAAAATAATTTAATATCTCATAAATACTTATATTTTAAAACCATCAAACAAAAATTTTAATTTAAAAATGAAGATAAATTTTAAGAAATAAAAACCATTGAAAAAACCATTTTTTTTTCCTTAGAAATAGTAAAAAAAAAATTAAAAAAAATTAAAATTTAAAAATGAAGATAACTGAAAACTTTAAAAATAGTTTTTTTTTTTTTTCATGTTAAAATTATTTTTAAATTTAAATAATTATCATCAATTAATTTAATTTAATTGTTTATTATAAAATGATTATCTTCATTTTAAATTTTAATAACTACGGGTAATTTGATCTTTTTATTAGTACAATTTTTAGTGCAGGGGAGATTTGAGTAGATAAATACATACTTAATTTCTAGCTGCATTTATGTCAAACTTTAGAGTGTGAGTGTATTTACCCCTTTATATAATAACTATATAATTATAAAAGATTTCATCGGATTTTATAGTTGGTAATCACATATTCCAATTTTTATTTTGATATTTAAAGTAAAAGAAATATATACTTGAATTTTATTTATAACTTTGAAAGCATGTTTACTAATCATATTCCGGTACTAGAAAGAAACAAGAGAACAATTGAAAATAATTACATAACCATATTTAAGTCATGTTTACTAATTTATAAGAATTAAATATATAAACAAATTATATAACACCCCTATTTATATAATATGCGAAAGGGTAAATTACACAAATAACCCCATGTTTTGGTAATAAACCAAAATATGCTAGGAATGCCTTTAATTACAATTACATCCCCTATAGTTAACGGTAAACCATTAGATTTAACGGTTAACATTGAAAAGACTACAAAACCCTTGTTATGAAAATTTAAAGGGAAAAAAAAAAGGACAACTCCACCAACGATCGACGATATCCCCTGTGAGAGATCGTTTGATCTCCTTTTTTGGAGATTGATGATCTCCAACAAAAGAGATTGAGGATCTCCTCTGAAGATGTCGATTTCCTCCATGAGGATGAGATCCCCTTATATCGTGGAGGAGATCCAATCCCATCGGCGGTGTCAATCGGTGAAGTTTTTTTTTTTTTTTTTTTTTTGTTTTGTTTTTTGTTTTGTTTTTTGTTTTTTGTTGGTGGGGTTGTTTTCTAATTACATATATTTATTAGTTGTTTTTATAATTTTTCTTTAGGTAGATTTATATTTATTAAAAGTTTTGAGATTAGTTTAGAATATTGATTTTTATTTGATGGAAAAAAATGGCCATTTTACCTTTAAGTTTAAAAGTCATTAGTTAAGTCAAACCGCTGACCGTTAGGGGGGGGAGAATTTTATCTGTAATTAAGGGCATTCCTATTATATTTTGCTTTATTGGCAAAATATAGGGGAAGTTTGTGCAATTTACCCTATGTGAAATTATTAATTGAATGTATTTTTGGTAAAATATATGATTTATCTATATATTTAATTCCTAAGGTGATTTATTTCTTGATTTGTAAGTGAGGTCACCTACCTCAATTTTCAAAAAAATTGGTACCTCCATTTCCATCGTTAAAATTCTTGATTAATGAATAGATTCTAAAGTATAAAGTATTTCGAATAGAATTTAAAACTCTTTTAAATAATTAAATATATTTTTTCTATTTATTTTAATATCAAATAAAATATATTTTAATTAAACTTTTCAGAATGTTTATATTTATTCTAGTCAAATATACTCTTTTTTTTTTTTAAATACCACATGTGGTGGCGGGCCTGACGACGACTTTAATATAAAGCATTGTCATTCTGAGTGAGCACTCACTAAGTCATATTGGTCGATGGTATACTCTTTTTATTTAAAAGTGAATTTTATATATATAGATATATATATTAAAAAAAAAATCAAACTAATATATTTAAAGGGAAGGTGAGGCTGTGTTGAATTCAAATCAGAAAAAACAAATGAGGAGAGAAATTATGTATCCAGTCACATGGAAAAGTCTTTGAAAGTGACGAATATGATTAATGTCGGATGGGAATGGCTTGGAAGGTTCTATAGAGTATAGAGTATAAATTATGCCAGTTATAAATTTATAATATTCTTTATTGGCTTGTTTTATATTTCATTTTAATCATGGAAGCCAAGAATTTTATGAAAAGTTAGGTTTATTTCAATTAACTTGATTTTTACGTTTTTTATTAACCGACAATGCCGTAAAGCAAACTTACATAATGCACGAGAGCAACTTAAAGAATCCATTATTTATTTGTCTAATCAAATTTAATGGCAAGCTTCTCAAGTTCGAGATAACGGACATAGTTAGATGTGGGATCCTTTATACACCACGCAATGTGTCTTTGTGGTAAAATTATTCATTTAGTTTGTATGTTTTAAGTCCAATATCTAAAAGTAGCGAATAGTGATGGTAGCGGGTCAGAGTGAGGCCTAATCAGCATGCCTCATACTTGAAACCTGGTTGGTGTAAGGTGCCCCTGAGGGGCAAAGCCAAAACTTATCGTCCGGGTGGGCTAAATTAATTTTTTTTTGTACACTGCTTACGGTGCAGGGACTCGAATTTAGGACATTATTATGTTAAATTATCGTAATTTTCTACCCAAACCACACATGACGGTAGTACAAAGCTTTTTAAAGCAAACCTAAAGGGAAAAAAAATAGCAAACAAAATAAACTTAAATAATTGTTCGGACAAGTATACGAAGTAAGGAATTCAAAATATGTTTCATTTATCCATGGAAGAACAGAAAATGAAGAAGAAAATGAAATTTTGATGTGTTTGGGTCTTAATAAAATATTAAATATATCACTCTAATGAATCTAATGAGATTATCTTAATTAAATTAAATTATAAAGTAGACTATTTTTTATGAATTATCAAACAATGTTAATATTGTAATTGTCTTTCATTTATATTAAACATATTATTTAAAATAAATAAATAAAAACCAAAATCATTAATTTTTTTTTATTGTTGAAAAAACTAGCCTGGGTTGAAGGCTAGATTGTGTAGGGGGTCGACCTACAACAGATGTGGATCGGGTCGATGTTTTGTTAGGCCCAATGCAACTTTGATAGGACCGTTTAAATGACGTTGTCGTTAGGTTTATTTTCCTGCAAATAAACTTGGTCGATCGACCTATTAACCTACAACAAACGAACAAGAACAGAAAAAGTAGATGAATGAAGTAAAAAACAAAAAGAGTGATTTAGATCGTTAGCCTTAGGTATGCTTGGGCTGAGCAACGGTTGTAATGATCGTGAATGTTGGATTCCGGTGGCCGTGATTTAATTCAGAATTTCAGTACACTTTAGTAAGCTTTTTTCAATGTCCTTTTGTTGGGAAAATGCTTTGCTATTTATAGGCCAAACCAGGTGACCGTTTGAAACGAGTAGGTAGAATCATGGGCTGATTGTGGACGTGATTCTCGGAGAGATTTTCTCCCCCAGAATCTCGCTACTTGACACTCATGGCTGACTTGGTCTTCAGACGACCAAATCATGCTGTTGCCTTTCTTGTTGGGCTATTCAAGTTTGGGCCAAAGTAAAATAAGTCTGGGCTTTGCTCCTTTGGGCCTATGGGCCATTTTTGGCTACCATAGTTTGCATGTACCTCCGCTCCTTATGTAATATTAGCTTTGATATTTTTAAGTAGGATTTACGAATTATACCCTACATTTTCAAGAAATGTCATTTTTATTCAATACATGCTTATTAATTTTTTTTAGGGGTAAATACACTAAACTCCCCTAAAGTTTGACATAAATACAATTAGATAGTAAGTATGTATTTATCTAATTACACTTCCCATGCTCTTAAAATTGAATTAATAAAAAGACCAAATTGCCCTTAGTTATTAAAATTTTAAAAATAAAGATAATCATTTTATAAAAAAATAATTAAATTAAATTAATTGAAGATAATCCTTTCAATGGAATATAAGTTAAAAATAATAATTTTAAAATTGAAAATTCAAAAACTATTTTTAAAAGTTTAATTTATCTTCATTTTAAATTTAATTTTCTTACAATTTGTAAAAGTTAGTTGTTAAAAATGAAATAATTTTATATCTCATAAAATACTTATATTTTAAAACCATCAAACAAAAAATTTAATTTAAAAATGAAAGATAATTTTTATAAATAAATAAAAAAACCATTTTTTTTTATTTTCCTTAGAAATAGTAAAAAATAAAATAAAAAAATGAAGATAACTTACAACTTTAAAAATAGTTTTTTTTTTTCATTTTAAAAATATTTTTAATTTAAAGAATTATCTTCAATTAATTTAATTTAATTGTTTATTATAAAAATGATTATCTTCATTTTTAAATTTTGATTACTAAGAGTAATTTGATCTTTTTATTAGTACAGTTTTGAGTGCAAGGGAGGTTTCAGTAACTAAATACATATTTAATATCTAGCTGTATTTATGTCAAATTTCAGGGGAAGCGAATGTATTTACCCTTTTTTTGTTATTCTCAGCTTTTCATAAATATATCAAAATGGTTACTTTAACTATAAAATTAAAGGGTCAAAGTTAACAAATTGGTTGAAAGACTTTAATTCCCATATAAATAGTTTATTATCACAAAATTATCCTTATATTATTAAATGTAAAAATGAAAATGAAAGTTACATAATATCAAAAGGATTAGTAAATATATAAATAAGTTTCAAAAAATATATATAAATAATTCAAGATTCCAAAAAAATATTTTAAGAACCCTTAAAATATGTATAATGAATACAATATTTTAAAAATAAATTATAAATATAAAAAAAAAAAAATAGAAAAGGGGGTTGAGACTTAAAATATATAAAATGATAGTTTAAAATAATATTACAATATTTTAAAAATTAAACATTTTGAGTTTAAATAGTAAAAAAAAAATAATAAAAAAAATTATTATTTGGAAAGACATAAATACCCTTACTCTTGTTAATATTGACTAATGAAAAGATCATTTTGATATATTTTTTAAAAGTTGATAACCAAATGAGCTAATACACATATGTTGAGTAAAACAATTGACATTTCCTAAAAATTTAGTAACCAAATTGTAATTTCTCCTATTTTCAATCATTTACTTTAAAAAAAGTTGTGATGATATATCAATATTATTAATAATGAATTACTATAATTTATTTTCTTTATTTTTTTAATTAACAAGCAATTAAATGTATTTAAATTTAAAATTTATAATAACAAAGAATCTTTCAAAGTAATAATAATAAGGATTAATTGTAATAACATACATGATATTTTGCAATAATACATAAATATTTCACTTTTGCGTTTATTACAAAAAGATACCTAAGAGGCTAAGATCCTAGTCTTTCAAAATAATAATAAAATATCCTAGTGATAACCTGTTAGGTGTAATGGATTGGTAGTGCATGCACGTGTTAGCTAGTCGATCTTCCTTAAGGTACAAGTTGAGTTGACAAAGGGATGTAATGGATTTTGAAGTTAGTCGAAGCGTAATTATTAAGTCAGTTGAATGCGGAATTTGCTGAGGTTTGTGGACTCGTAAGCAAGTGCAATTGTGCAAATAATATGCAAATACTGATTTCACTTCCACTTCCTTCAGTTCATGAGCCTGAGCTCAACCCTGAGCTCAGTTAGATGAGGAAACTGGAATCGGTTGGAGCTAACGACTAGCCTTTCGAGACGTAAAGTGCTTGACATCACGTCAAGTGCTTTTACGTCCCGTTCGCCGTAACGTAGCTATAAGCGATAGCGTTAGCGCAGCGAAGGGGCTTCGTACAAGGTTCAGTTTAAGAAAAATAACTCTTGTTCCTTCGGTAAGCTGGGAAATCGGTATATTTCCTTATCCCGAAGGTACACGGAAAACCAGTACAGGTCAGGAAAGCCAGGTATTTTTTTTTTAAAGTGTTTTTACCATTGATAGAATTCAAACAGCTGACTTGAGAGTCATTTATCTAGGCCTCAAACTCGTCTATCTACCAACTGAGCTACGTCACTGGGGTTTACGTATATCCATCATTGTTTAATGAGGTAATATCAGTAAAGTTCTTATTTTTTCATGAAATGTCACAATTTTAAACGTCTTTTCCATATTAATAACTTCAATCCCTCATTTTTTTTGGAAAATTCATCACTTTAGTCCTTTTGACTAATTTATTAACAGTAAACTATAACAAAACTTATTAAAGTACAATTTTACCCCTATATAATTTAATTAAGCTAAAATAATGATTTTATCCTTTAACTTATTACAATATTACATCTTAAATCTTTACTCGTATTCTCCAAAATATCTTCAAACATTATCTGATTTTTATATATTCACCGATATATATATATATATATATTATCAATCTTTCTATTATCAGTTCAAACTGACAATAAATATATCAGGATGAAGAATGTGGACCATAGATTATGGAGAAGTTTTGACAAGTGCATACACTTTGAGTCAAAGTATGTAAATCTAGTAGTCCACATTCTTCGTCTTGATATATTTATTGTCAGTTCGAACTGATAATAGAAAATCTAATATATATAAAAAATAACGTAAGAAAATCTTCACTAAAAATAAAATATAAAAAGTATTATTAACTAAACAAAAACAATTCTTAATAAATAAATAAAACAATTGTAGTACAGTAATGTACTATTAAACTAATCTTATTGTCAAAACTATTTTTATCGTATTGCCCCACCTTTAACAAAATATATATATATATTTTTTTTGATAATAAATATTAAATTAATTAATTAAAAATATTAAATTGAATTTTAAAAAAGTATTAAAAACATATTACCTTCTCCTCGTTTTTACTTTTTTTCCTTTTTTTTTCTTTTTTCTTTTAAATGTTTTTTCTTAGTTTTTTAAATTTACATTTTTAGTTTATATATTTTATAATTATATATAATTATAAATACATTTTACAATTAAATAATAACAGGAAAAAAAAAAACAAAGTAAAAAATGAAACAAAATAAGCAAAAAAAATAGAGATCTCCACCCCGCCCACACATCTGTTAGGTTTTGACTTGTATTCCTAAGTGAACCAAACATGACTCAACTGATGTGGAGCTTCCTGGAGACGTAGGATACGTTTGGAAGATGTAATGGTGTTGTTTGAGGGAGGTTTGAAGACCAGAAGAACGGAAGACTGAAGATCGTTTCAGCGTATGGATCGCGGTTTTCTGAGCGATGTAATTTAAGGTGACTTGTTAGGAAGCGGGTGCGCACCTGTGACTCGAATCGTAGTCAATCATAAAGCATACGTGAAACGGGAAATCTTCAATGGAAAAGGAAAGTGTTCTTTTGGGAAGTTCTTGTGCTTTAAGAAAAATGAATACTCTTTACAAGAAGACTTGTCATAAAAGGAAATAGTATTTATGTGAAACAAGTAAATCTTGTACGTTTAAGAGTAGGATTTCCTTTTATCTTAAACTCCCTGTAACTAGTATAAATAGTCCTAATATTTATGTTTAAAGTTGTGGAGAGTTGAACACCATGTAACATCAGAAAGTGTGAGTGAGATCCGGGGAGACCCAATGGGAATATCCGATAAGGGATCCAAGGGAATATCAGTGGATCTAATTAGAGATCCGTGGGTGATATTTAGGGGAGACATAGGGATATTGTGGGGTTCTTTGTATGAATCTTGTGAGTGGAGTATGGGGTTAGGTGTGTGAGAGAATCTTGAAGTATATGGTTGTAACAATTTATCATATAGTGGAACTTTCTATGTCGTCCTGACAGCCCATAGTTTTTTACTCGTTTTGGGTTTTCAACGTATATCTTGTGTTATGATTGTTTATTCTCTCTCATCTATTTTTCTACTTATTAATGTTATTAATTGCTATGAGTTATGGGCGCATATTAGGTACGGCGTTCCGCGTTCATCGGTTTATAGGAATTATCTCCAATAATTGGTATCAGAGCCATATGGTTTGGCGATTGCGGTGAGAAGTCTTTACGAGAGATTGTATGGATGACTTGGTGGCATTGGGATAATTATGATCATGGTTGCCTAGTATGGTTTAGCAAAGGAGATACGTCTTGAAGGCGGTTTCGAACTCGATAGGGTTTGATGCAAGAAGAATTTGATAGATGAGAAGTTTGGCTTGTGGTGATAGGTACAAGTCATGAAGATTCAATTTGGGTTACACAAGGAACTGATTGACTATAATAAATAAATAAATAAATAAAAACTCCTGACTACTAAAAAAAAAAAAAAAATCTCTCTGTGGTATGGAGTGGGACTTATCCTACAAAGTACTCTCAGTTTCTAGTAGCAGTCTTTCACTAGGTATGTGATGCAAGGACAAAAGATCTTTCACAGGGTTTGGGTGATGTAAGAACATGTTTATCCTTTTGGCAGTTTTCCTCACTGGACATGGAAAAGGATATGTTGCTGTTAATGGTTCATAATTGTGCACAAGACATTGGTCAGAAAGTGATGGCTGATGAACTCCCAGGAAATCTGACTTGAGGAGTTGTACCATAATTTTAGCAGGTTATTTCGACATAGTGCCGGAACAACGAACACAAAAAAAAAAAAAAAAAAAAAAAAAAAAATTGTGTGAAGGAAAATCTTAGGATGGTTCGTTCCTAAGTGGTTATACCTTGTGGTTATACCTTGTGGTGAGGTATGTTGATTCTCGGTGATGAGAATTGTGGCTGTGGACAAAGGTATTGAGAATTCAAGTCAAATGGGAGAATTGTTAGGTTTTGACTTGTATTCCTAAGTGAACCAAACAAGACTCAACTGATGTGGAACTTCCTGGAAACGTGGGATACGTTTGGAAGATGGAATGGTGTTGTTTGAGGGAGGTTTGAAGACCAGAAGAATGTAAGACTGAAGATCGTTTCATCGTATGGATCGCGGTTTTTTGAGCGATGTAATTTAAGGTGACTTGTAATGGTTTAGGAAGCGGGTGCACAACCGTGACTCGAATCGTAGTCAATTATAAAGCATACGTGAAACGGGAAATCTTCAGCGAAAAAGGAAAGTGTTCTTTTGGGAAGTTCTTGTGCTTGAAGAAAAAAGAAGACTCTTTACAAGAAGACTTATCATAAAAGGAAATAGTATTTATGTGAAACAAGTAAATTTTGTACGTTTAGGAGTATGATTTCTTTTTATCTTAAACTCCATGTAACTAGTATAAATAGTCCTAATATTTATGTTTAAGGTTATGGAAAGTTGAACACCACATAACATCAGAGAGTGTGAGTGAGATCCGGAGAGACCCAATGGGAATATCCGAGGAGGGATCCAAGGGAATATCGGTGGATCTAGTTAGAGATCCGTGGATGATATTTAGGGGAGACCTAGGGGATATTGTGGGGTTCTTTGTGAGGATCTTGTGAGGATCTTGTGAGTGGAGTTTGGGGTTAGGTGTGAGAAAGAATTCTGGAGTATATGGTTGTAACAATTTATCATATAGTGGAACTTTCTCTGTTGTCCTGACAGCCCGTAGTTTTTTACCCGTTTTGGGTTTTCCACGTATATCTTGTGTTATGGTTGTTTATTCTCTCTCATCTATTTTTCTGCTTATTAATGTTATTAATTGCTATGAGTTATATGCGTATATCAGGCACAACGTTCCGCGTTCATCGGTTTATAGGAATTATCCCCAACAACACCATCACCAATTCCATGCCCATCTCTAACACCATCAACAACCACATCTCCAACTCAATCTCCATTTCCAACTTCATCCCATCTCCAAATTCATCATAAAAATTAAGAACATCAACCTGTCAAAGTAAAATAAAATAATACATAAAAAAAAATGTTAATTGATTTGGAGATTTAGTTACCATAGAAGGGAAAGAGATTTTGAATCCATAGAAGAGATATTTTGAATCTGAAGAGACAAAAAAAAAAAAAAGATTTTGAATCCAAGGAAGGGAAGAGATTTGGGATCATGAAGTAAAAAAAAAAAAGGAAGAAGTAAAAAAATATCTATTAGAGATGAAAATCGAAGCTTGGAGCTTGTGGGAAATCGCACCAGCCATGGTGCGATGATCTCCCAAGTTTATTTAGATTTTTTTTTTAAATATTCATTTATTTATTTTACATTTTATAAACAATTCAATTTTGATTTTTTTTTTTTACAAGTGGCACATTTTTTAAAAAGTGATATATTTCAAGTCAAAAATACCTCTGACAGCGTTAGTCAAAATTAACGATTGACTAATAGATGGATAAAAGTGATGTATTTTCAAAAAATACGAGATTCAAGTTGTTAATATGATAAAGACATTTAAAAAGATGACATTTTATGAAAAAAAAAATAAAAATGAGGACTTTAGTAAAATTTCCCTTATTTAATTGGGTCCCTTCATTTTCATAAGAAAAATATGATAGCATGATAATAAATTAATAATGTACTACATACTGTAGGGGGTCGACCTACAATCGAAGTGGATCAGGTCGTGTTTTACTAGGCCCAAAGCAACTTGGGTTGAACCTTCAGTCTGATGTTGTCGTTATAACCCTTCGGATGAACTTGGTTGATCGACCTAATAGAGACTTCTATATCGAACCTGCAAAAAAGAACAAGAACAATAGAAATAACAATGATAAAATAAAAGAAATGAAGGTGGGATCAGATCGTTAGCCTTAGTTATGCTTGGGCTGAGCAACAGTTTGTAATGATTGTAAAACTTGGATTCCGGTGGCCGTGATTCTTAATGCAGAATTTTAGTACGCTCTAATAAGTTTTTGTCAATATCCCCTGCAAATAAAAAATGCTTTTCTATTTATAGGAGGCTTCAATGTTACTGTTTGAACCAACTTTTAACGCCCACAGCCACAGGCCACACCATTATAAACCTGAAACCTGAAATCTCCATCTTTTGAGTCAAAAACACAAATGTGAAAATAATTTGAGACGAAATATAATACAGTTCCAAGTACAATACATACAGTATATAAATATATATATATATACAATAACGTAAGAAAATCTTCACTAAAAATAAAATATAAAAAATATTATTAACTAAACAAAAAAATTGTAGTAATGTACTACTAAACTAATCTTATTGTCAAAACTTTTTTGATAATAAATAATAAATTAATTAATTAAAAATATTAAATTGAATTTTAAAAAAGTATTAAAAACATATTAGAAAACCGGAGGAGAAAGTGCCTCCTCCTCCTTTTTGACCTTTTTCTCTTTTTTAAAAATGTTTTTTCTTAGTTTTTTTAAATTTACATTTTTAGTTTGGGAGCCGATATTGACACTCATAAATACGATAAACACATCAATATTTTAATAAAAACTTTAATTATAAAAATATCCCAATAGGAATTTACTAATAAGAACAAATTAGTTTAATTAAAAATAAACAATATTTTATTTACACCCATTAATTACACACATATCTTCAACTATATCACTTTATTAATAAATAAATAAACCAAACCCTAATTCAACCTTAATTCTATATTTTTTTTTTTTAAGAATGAGAAGAAAGAAGCCCAACAGAGCTAAAATCTCCCATTATCATATAACAAAGTAATTGAACAAGAATTTTCAGAGGACTCCGATCATATAGAAGCACTTATTTCTTTATTTATTTATCTTTGTTATGAACTCTATCAATGAAAAAAAAGTGAGAAGTATTTTTTTTTTTTTTTTTTTAAGATAGCATGGTAACGGTTTTCACACCAATCTGCATTACAACGAGTGTTATTCACAATGTTGACAATCGATTGACAGAGTCAGTGATTACTGCATAATTATATGTACAGTGAAGGATTAAACAACCTTTGGTGCTGAAGTATTTGTTATGAAGGTGATTGAATATGAAAAAGTCCGTAATCACTCTGAGTTCCCACCCGGCAGAGAAAGAATCCAATTCCACAAATTCCAAGTAAATAGAGACATGATCTTCCCCATTTCTGCTCTTGTTCCCAGATGGATAGATACACAAGTTCCTGAAATAGAAATTTAAATTACTTAATTGAATTGATCAATCAAAAAACATTGCATGACTATAGAGTGTTAATTTATATGACAGTTGATTATGCTTATGCCGAAATAAACACATTGCTTTGTTTCACAATATAAACAAACTCAAACGGCAATCAAACAATCACACACAAAAGCAACAGAGACACAAGTTTTTACGTGGTTGTACCAAATAGCACTCAATTTCCACTATGAAACTTTTGTTTCCAACAGATTGAACATGCAACAAATGTAAACAAAGATAATGAATGTTTTGCAAACAAGTATTAGTATATATATATATACCTTTCGTAGCCTTCTGCTTCAAAGTCATCTGAGATGCATTTCTTTGTTGAAACTTTTAATAACAAAAAAGACTGGATTGTCATGGAATAATGACTTGGGTGGGAACTCAGATTGTGATCAGATTCTTTCTCTGCTGGGTGGGAACTCAAAATGATTACGGAATTTTTCATATTCAATCACCTGCATAACAAATATTTCAGCACCAAAGGTTGTTTAATCCTTCACTGTAATGTTCAACATTGTGAATAATACTCATTGTTGTAATGTAGATTTGTAAAATTGGGCGTGTTAATAACTTATGACGGTTTATAAATAAATTGTATTAAAATGAAAATATTCATTTAAATAAAGGTACTATTGGTATTAAGATGAATATTTATAGTAATATTTAATTTTAAATTTTAGACATGGGTGTACTTGTAAATATGAGTGCGCTTATCATATTTATGGATGTCAATATCCGTACCATTTTAGTTTACATATTTTATAATTATATATAATTATAAATACATTTTACAATTAAATAATAACAGGGAAAAAAAAAAAAAAAACAAAGTTAAAAATGAAACAAAATAAGCAAAAAAACAGAGATCTCCACCCGCCCACACACCATCACCAATTCCATGCATGCCCATCTCTAACACCATCAACAACCACATCTCCAACTCAATCTCCATTTCCAACTTCATCCCATCTCCAAATTCATCATAAACATCAAGAACATCAACCTAACAAAGTAAAATAAAATAATACATATAAAAAAAAATGTTAATTGATTTGGAGATTTAGTTACCATAGAAGGGAAAGAGATTTTGAATCCATAGAAGAGATATTTTGAATCTGAAGAGAAAAAAAAAAAGATTTTGAATCCAAGGAAGGGAAGAGATTTGGGATCCATGAAGTAAAAAAACAAGGAAGATGTAAAAAAAATATCTATTAGAGATGAAAATCGAAACTTGGAGCTTGTGGGAAATCGCACCAGCCATCGCGATGATCTCCCAAGTTTATTTAGATTTTTTTTTAAAATATTCATTTATTTATTTTACATTTTATAAACAATTCAATTTTGATTTTTTTTGCAAGTGGCACATTTTTTTTAAAAGTGATATATTTCAAGTCAAAAATACCTCTGACACCGTTAGTCAAAATTAACGATTGACTAACAGATGGATTAAAGTGATATATTTTCAAAAAATATAGGATTCAAGTTGCTAATATGATAAAAACATTTAAAAAGATGACATTTTATAAAGAAAAAATAATAATAATAAAGACTTTAGTAAAATTTCCCTTATTTAATTGGGTCCCTTCATTTCCATAAGAAAAATATGATAGCATGATAATAAATTAATAATGTACTACATACAAGTGTACAACATTCCTTTTTCTTTTTTTTTAAGTGGTCCTAGTGGATTTGTAAAAAGGTTGTTAAATTTCATTTTCTTACACAGTTACACGTGATTCGTGAAACATGAAAATCACATTTAATGGATTTCAGTTTTACTAGGAGAAAGTTGATGATTTCGTTCACGCGTAATCACCAACTTTAAACGCCCACACCAGTACACCACTAAAAGAGAATATTTTTGCTCACCCCCTCCAAAGGAGGTAATCATTACCCCCTTCTTGCATGTATGACATGTGTTATAGAGGAGTAAATTTTTAGACAATTTTACCCCTCCATAGACACATGTCATGTGTATGAGAGGAGGGTAAGCCTTGAAAGGGGGTGAGCAAAAATGGACTCCCACTAAAAACCTGAAATCTCCATCTTTTGAGTCAAAACACAAATGTGAAAATAATTTGAGACGAAATATAATACAGTTCCAAGTTCCGACCATTTTTTCGCATAAAATTTCGATTCGTAAATACATACAGTATATATATTCTTTGAAGAATATATAATAATTAAATAGGTTATGTGAATTACTTGAGGGAATGGAGGTGGTTTAGTCAAGTTTTGATTCCTGAGTTGATAAGATGTTAATTGGATCAGAACAAGTTGACTAGACCAGCCTTATTATCACAAATTGAGCTCGACCAAGTAGTTTTGTCAACTTACAGAGCCGAATTCAATGACCATATTATATATATATATATATACACAGCCAACAATATTCATTCAATATTTTCAAACCCGTCTACTATACGATACAATAAAGTCGTCGCCTCAGTTGAAACCTCCAGATCGATCGATATACAGAGGATATATATATATATATGATGGGTTTAGGGTTTAGGGCATACCAAAATATACATATATATGACTTCAGTTTGAGTCTGCCGGTAGAGTCAACATACAAATATACAATACAAACGTCGAGGAATGTTAAAGGTGAGCTTATATCTTAATTTATATATATTTTACTTGCAGTTAGAGATGAAATCGCAGTTAATAAATGTAACGCGATTATGGATCGAAGTGTTTAATTTTGAACTATATATAAAGCTGGCCGGAGATCTCTACAACAAGACATCTTCTTGCACTGGCCTGAAGCATAAAATTAAATTAATAAAACATATATATACTCTTTCGTTCAAAAACTTCTTCTATATATACGAGACAAGCACATATATATATCATCCATTCAATAAGAATTTTATTGTATATAAATTCATCTTCAAAATACATGCATTTTCTTTATCATATCAGCCATTACTATTTGGACAGTTTTTAATTTATTTATTTTTCTTATAGAATGCATTGGTGATCTATTAAAGATTTTCTCCTATTGCTCATACTGTGTGTTATCATTCATCTTCGAGTGTAAAAAATTATACCATTTTATGCTGTTATATTTGAACGTACCTTACATTAAGCCAATATATATCCTAACTATATATATCTACCGAATTAAATTATTTTTTTAACAAATTAAATTAACTTTTATTCTAAAATCATTTTTCTTTCAAAGTTTACAAATTAATATAAAAAATATATTTTTCAAGGATGATATTAAACAGCACCATTCTTCATAGATTTTTTTATAACAAGAAATTTCATTAAGCCAACATTTCTCAGTCTCCAAAAACTTAGAAAACAAAATTCATTCAAGTAAAACTTAATCTTACAAACTAGTAAAGAAGATGAGATGAGGTTGGTCCAATGATATACTCTCCACACTTACATCATGCTATGGGTTTAAGTCCTACCCCTCCCCAAAACCCAAATTTATAGAATGCCAGAAAGAAAAGGGAAAAAAAAAAAAAGAAGGAAAAACATATATAAGCTAAACCCACTTCATTTTTTGTATGATTCTGATCCTATCAAGCAAGACTGGATGCCCTACTATTCTCTCCCATGACTTGAATCGAACTTTCTCCTCCCTCTTTGAGAATTAGAACTTGATGAAGAACTCCCAAACTGCATCGAAAATCTTAAAAACTCTTCTTGTTGTTGTTGTACTTGTTGTTGTTGTTGTACTTGTTGCTGTTGAGATGATTCAGAAGACGAAGAAGTATTAATGGATGAAAAAGAAACAAACCTCTCCCCACCATAGAAATTGCCCGGGTAAGCATGGTTGAATTGACCGTGTCCGCTTGGTTCAAGAGCTTCCGGATACTGAAAAAGATTTGGGTAAGTTTCTTGTGATGGAGGTGGAGGAGGTGGAGCAACAGCCGGATTTTGCACTAGCAAATGTTGACGAGTTGTGAGATAACCAAATTCAGGTGTGCTTTCAACTCTCTCCGGGAAGTTAAGTTTGGCTTTGCTTCCTTTGAACCTTAGAGCTGCTTCGTCATAAGCAAGAGCCGCTGCCTCCGCCGTATCAAAAGTGCCTAACCATACCCGAGCTGCCTTCTTCGGATCGCGTATCTCCGCGGCCCATTTGCCCCACGGTCTTTGCCTCACTCCTCTATAGTTTCTCTTCCTCTCAGTGGCTTCACAATATAAATTAATTAGCATGCATGTTTGAGTTTCTTTTGTTAAACTATATAATTGACATTACTCAAACTATATATATAAAATCAAAATGATCAAATAGATTAATTCCATGCATGATGCATCAAATAACACTTCTAAGTTAATTAAACGGAGAATAATTAATGGCGAGTTAACAATAAACCCTAATTAATTTTATTAGTTGGTGCTATTTAGGGCATCTGAGAAAGAGAGAAGCATCATGATGAGGGCTTACATAGGAGGGGAATGATATAAATATATTTATAAACTGTTAAAACTACATAATTTTGGAATTTGCATGAGCTTCACAATTTAGAGTAAAACATATAGAACAAAAAGTAAATAATTAAAGAAAAAATAAAAGCAAAAAAGGGGAGAAAAAATATGAGCATGAAACCCTAGCAATCATACAACAATCATTCATAAGATTTAGTAAAAGCAATACAGATTGATCATATATGTATGCTAAAACATTATTACAAGAAGGAGAAGCAGATCTAAATTAAAGTGGTTAATTTGAGAATATATATTAATTGGAGATGAATTAATGGTAACAATAAAAAATTAGTAATAATTATGCATATGATATGATATATGATACCTTGAGATTGAACATGATCAGGTTGTTGGATACTTGTGTTGGATTGTGAGATGGTTAAAGGGTTTTGATAAGGTTGAAGAGAGTTGTTTTGGGTGCTTCCGATGACTTGAGAGAGAGCCGAAACCATGGCGTTCATGTCTTGTTGGGATCTAGCTGAGTACGGTGGGAAGATTTGTTCTTCCTCTTTCTCCTTCGATTCATCGGATGGAAGGGCCCTCTTCCCATGTTTTTTTGGATCCACTTTGTTACCTTTTACTTACAGTACCCTTTTGAACATGCAAACAATTTATTGCAACAAACAAGACAAACAGCTTTTCACCAGAAACAAAGTAGCTTATTGCATGTCAGTGATGGTTGAAAAGCAAGAATTTCAAAAGAAGAAGAAGGGAAATTAAATAAGAGGGCAAGGAGAAATATACAGGAAATATGTAGGGTTTTGCTGTAGCTATATAGGAATTTTTGCACACAATAACCTGGTTTTAGTGTGTACATCCATCCATCAAAGCATGCATAGTTCGAAAGCACATAAGTGCTTTTAAACTCGTTAATTTTCTCTTATTTTAGTATTTGCTTTTTTGCGGCCTCGTTTCTCTAGAGCATTTCCAATACAAATATATATTTTTAGGTTTCTAGTTAATGACATATTAGCATATATATTGAATATAAATCTACTTTGTCAAAAAAAAAAGTTAATAAATGCATATTATAATCTACAATGCAATTATCTAAAATCAAATATGTATTCATTTTTTACCAATCATCTTACAACATTTATCTCATTCTCTCATCTTTTATTTTACAATTAAATGAGGTGTAAATATACATTTTTGAGTTTCTAAATAGTGTCACATTAGCAATTCTATTCATTATAGGCCCAATTTTGAAAAAAAAAATTAGAGAAGCGTATATTCACATCTCCATGCAATTATCTAAAGTCAAATATATATCTGTTTTATGACCAATCATAATAAAACAATTATTCCACTCTCTCTCCTCTTTTATTTTACAATTAAATGAGCTTTAATTTTATTGGTTGAAAGAGTTAGTCATCATTTCAAGGAGAGTTTCTAGAATTAGAAACCTAACTCCATATTCTCTAACTCTTTTTTTTTTTTTTTTTTTTTTGCCGCATCATCTCCATATTGAAATTAGATAATTGCATTGGAGAGAGTTCTTTTAACTTTTTAACTATCTATCCTATGTGTCACTCAATTTTTTACAAATACATATTTGCATTGGTCAGTCCATATGTCAGCACATACGGAAACACAACCATTATATTTTTCAAAAAATCTTTCTAACTTCTTTTTTTCTTTTACATATATCTTTTCGAGTGTTGTTGTGAGCGTGGTTCTAGGAACACGGCATGCAGCAGGGTTTAATGCTCGTCGACAATAATTAATAAAACCAACCCTTTCACCAAAACTAAATGATAGGTGTTCCATTGATACCATTATTGCTAATTCTTCTCTATTTTGTTCATCAGTATAACGAAATAATTGTTGGTTAGGAGTAACGTACCTGGGAATTTGTCTTTGTGACCTTGATCTGGTCTCTGCTTCTGGATGTTTAGCTAAAAGATGCTTCTGATAAGTGACATTTTATCCAGATTTATGCCACTTATATACTTTGCTGCAGTAATTGCAAGCCACTGCAAAGCTCCCATCTTCTTGCCTAATTTTTTTCATATGTTTTATGAAGAGATCAGATTTGATCTGCCTCTATATCAGATCTTCCTGCTCTTCTGGTTCCTGTGGATCAAATCCAAAATCTGGAGGTGTATCAATATAAGGCATATTTTCTGACTGACTTGTCAAATTGGGGCCGGGAGGTGTCATCGAGATTGGGTTCTGAAATTATTAGAGGGGGAGTAGGAGAGTTTAGGCCTAGGTCTTCAACATAGGCCCGGCGTTGTAAATACTCGTGATAGACGGTGTCGTCACGACCGAGATTATCGATCATAGGACCCTTACCTCTCATCGAAATTGAATGCCTAGGACCGTCATGGCCGTGACCCCTTCCACTTCCACTTCCACTTGCCATTTAAAAATTGAATTGTAAAATAAATTGGAAATAAAATTAAATGCGAAATTGCAAATAAAATAAATTGCAAATAAAATATATTGCAAATGAAATAAATATTAAAAACTTAGTAATTGACAACGAATTGGAAACTTGGAGAGTTGGAGAATTGAGAGAGAAATTAGAATTTTAGAATTGGAAATAAAATATATCGGAATTAAAATATATTGCAAATGAAATAAATATTAAAAACTTAGTAATTGACAATGAATTGGAAACTTGGAGAGTTGGAGAATTGAGAGAGAAATTATAATTACAGAGAATTGGGAGGAAATTGGAGTGGGGAAAAATGAAAGGTGGGGGGTGGTGGTATTTATAATAAAAAAGAAAGAAAAAAAAGGGCGGCCTGCTGAAGTCAGCAGACTGTTGGGGGGCAACGATCGGCTGACGTCAGCCTACTCAGTCGACCGTTGCACTCTAACGGTTTAAAAAAAAAAAATTAAAAAAAAAAAAAAACTGGCCGGTTATAACTGGAACCGGAATCCTGTTCGAACCGGCCGGTTCCAAAAAAATTAGAATCGGAACCAGAACTGAGTTAGACCAGTTTCGGTTTTTTTGATTTTGATTTCGACTGGTTCCTTCGATTATAACCAGAACCGCGCTAGGCCTAATATTAGGGACCAATTTGGTCACAATTGAAAAGTTGCAAAAAACTTGGAATTAGAAAAAAATTCAGAACTTGATTAATTAGTAATCACCCTTTTTGTTTCAAGGGTTCAAAATTTTTTTGGCACTATATGAGGCGCATTTTGTAAGACTGTCAGTGGTTTAGTAATTTAAGTTTAAAAGGCACCAATTTGGGTGATCAGACAAAAATACCATTTTTTGTCGCTTTGTTTCTTTTTCAAACATTGAGAGAAAAACCCTTGAGAGAGAAAACCAGCCAGCACTCAGACCTAAAGGCGACCAAAATACGATGGAAAATTGACTGGCAACGAAGCTACAGTGATGGCATCTGACAGAGTTCAGCGGCAAAGTGGTTCTACAGCGGTTAGTTTTCTTCCTCGATCCTTTGTGATCTTTCAAATTGGTTGTGTTTGATGTTGCCTGCCATTTTGATGATATATATTAGGTTTTATTTGATTTGTTTTTGTTGATTATGTTTGTTTGTAAAGGTTCGGGTAGGTTAGGTTAGGTTAGGTTAGAGTTTAGGTTTCTGAAAAATTAAGTTTTGAAGACGATGAAGATCTGGGTTTCCGAGCCTTTTTATAAAATTTTTGAGCCTTTTATAACTGTCCCTGAGCCTTTTAAAAATGATATCCAAGCCTTTTATAACTGTCCCCGAGCTTTTTAAAATGTTACCCGAGCCTTTATAACAGTCCCCAAAGTTTTTCAAATTTCCGAGCCTTTTTACACTATGTCTGAGCCTTTTCGTGAGTTTTCGAGCCTTTTGCAACTAGATCTGAGCCTTTTAATTATTTATGAATATGTTAGTTGAATTTTGATTCTCCGAGCCTTTTAATACACTACCCGAGCCTTTTAATACGTTACCCGAGCCTTTTCATACACTACCCGAGACTTTTAATGAAGTGTTCGAGCCATTTGGAATACACAACCTGAGCCTTTTAATGAAGTGTTACACATTCCGAGCCTTTTGATACTGTACCCGAGCCTTTTCATACACTACCCAAACCTTTTAATGAATTTTTCGAGCCTTTTCAAACGCTATCTGAGACTTTCATACACTGCCTGAGCCTTTTTATTCGAGCCTTTTAATGAACTTATATGTTTGTTTTCTGTGTTTTCTGTGAATATGCAGACGAAAAAACAGCTAAAGGATTTGCTTAAAACTCCAGTGGGAGCATG
Organism: Acer campestre; assembly: GCA_954870605.1. Taxonomy (NCBI): domain Eukaryota; kingdom Viridiplantae; phylum Streptophyta; class Magnoliopsida; order Sapindales; family Sapindaceae; genus Acer; species Acer campestre. Next base: position 14,829,998 of record OX940803.1, on the reverse strand, counting down.
GTACAAGAGAAAACTTACAAGGCATGACCATTTCGATGACCTTAAAGATATCGACAACGCCCTTGACAGTGTACCTGACTATCTGAAGATCGAAGACCGACGTAGGTATACCGAGTTGTGTTTTGGTCATTTCCTTCAGATGCATCGTGAGATTCATTTTTCTGCTGGGATTTGTTAGGATTATGCTCAATAGCAAGAGTGTAATATTGTAATTAACAATCTTTTTCATATTAATAAAGTGATTTCTGGTTTAAACAAATCGTATAGCATTTATAGTTTAATATTATAATTGTCAAAGTAAATAATCGTAAGGTCTAAAGACTATGAGAAAAGAAGAATTGTTCGTACATCTGGATATGTATGTGGTAGACACAATTCTTTAGTTAGTCTTGAATGTTGTTCACAACTTAAGTTAAAGGTTGGGCACCTTTATCTTGTTAAAGTTGTAGAATTCTTTTGCTAGCATTTGAGTGGGATCAAATGAGATATGATGAGTCTAAAATCATCGGAGTGTCTTCGAGCAAAAGAATCTAGTGCACTAGGTGCATTGAACTGGATCACAATGAAATACTTTATCTATAACCGTCAGTAGATAAAAGTCTTTTCATTATCAGGACAATCGGAGAGTCTATCTTAATCCTGAGATAAATGATGGACTTATGGTTGCAAGTGATATCATTTGAGTTGTCAATGAGTACGATTATATCGCATAGTCTATCCTCGATAGTTTGGTGATATTCATTTGTTAATCGATAGAGGACTTCATTTATAGATATGGACATCGTGGCTCCATTTATTAAATGAGAGTATAATATCATCATATGGATGTTTTGAGGTAATTGGATATTAAATCTCAACGTTGAGTTTTCGATAGTGTCTATTGAAAACATGGCTTCTGGACAAGTCAAAATATCCAAGTTCAAAACGTGGTCATATGAGTAAATATGGTAACTTGGAAAGTTATAGGCGGTCTATGAACTCTTGGCGATTACTGATATTAATCACGAGGATACACTATCTCCAACATGATTGTCTAGGGTATGAATGAAGAACATCTTCCTTTTCTGTCTTTATTTAAGAGTTCAATTTTAGCTCTTTAGTGAAATGAGTTAAAATTAATGGATCGGAACTAAATGAATCATTTGTTAATTGTGATTAGGTTATGTCTATTGAAGCTTAAATTTAGATAGCCCGCCAAGATCCCCAATCCGCACGGACTTGCATGAATCACTTGATATATTCTACCAGACTATTTGTGAGTCCATTTAGAATTGTATTTAATATATTAAGAATATAATTTGCACATTATTTATTTAATGGGCTGTTTAATTATATTAATATATTAATGAAAAGCATGTGGGCTTGTTTCTTTTAGTAAGAATGGATCTAGTTCACATGTGGGCTTTTTATTAAAGTCCAAATAGATTAAATAAAATAAGAAAACAATATGTAGGCCCAAGTCTCTTGTCATGGGCGGCAATGGGTAATAATAAGCTCATTATATTGTTTTATTTTATTATTTAATTAAATGGAAATTAATTAATATGTTAATTAATTATTTAATTAAAAATCAAATCTTTTTCTGATTAGGAAATATGTTTCCTAATTGTATACTACTATTAGTATTATACTAAATATAAAAGACTTTATTTGTTTAGTCAAATTAAGAAGTTTTTTATATAGTCACAAATACACTAAAGAGTTGGATTAGGGTTTGATATATATAAGTTTTATACATGCAGTGTTTGAATATAATACAAATATATATTATATAGGCATGCAGAAATATTTGGGTGGCTTAGTTAATGGTCGGCCAACTGATGTATATATATGTTATATATTATTTATATGTTTTTTGGTTAACAGAGATAGATAACATAGTTTTTGGCCAAGATATATATAATATTGAGAGAAGAATTCGGCGCATATATATATATTTTACGGCAATAGCTATATATATATATATATTCTTTATATATATTTGTGGCAATAGACATATATATATATATATTCTTTATAGATTTTATAAAACTCTAGTTTTTGCAATTGATAGATTTTTCTTTTGCTAGAGAAAAATAAAATCCAACTCTTAGACTAGTGTGAAATTCGGCCAAGAGAGATTGTGAGAAGAATTGTTCTTATTTCGATAGTGCACTAGTGATCTTTACATCAAGAGGTCTTGTGCACAATTTCGAATAAGGTTCACGCGAGTTTCAATCTAACGATTGTGAATTCAAAAGTGACCGGGACATTCTTAACAATCTATTGGAATTTTTGTGACTAACAGAAAACAGAAAAGTTTTGTTGTCCATTCTCAGGTATACAATTCAAAGAAAAGGGAGACCACGCTCCTAGGTGATTCACGTTCGTGATTGGATTGGAAGATCTTGCGGATTACCATCGACGCATAGTCAATCGGATCACGCGACAAAAGGTATTCTTCTTTTGTTGATTATATATATGTTTAATTAATTAAAGGGTTAATGTTCATAAAAAGGAAAAAAATTTAAAAGCCACTAAATCTATTTTTAGTCTCGTTTCCGCTGCGTGTACTACGTTATTTTTCCCTACAGGATTGTCCATCGGTTGCTTTTGCGTGAGTTACATCACGATGGCCCGAAAGATGAGATGAGATGAGATGAGATTTTTGTTAGGCAAGCAAGAGGTCCAATTCTCGAAGGTTGAGTTCTGCCTAATCACCGGATTGAAGTTCGGAGTGATTCCTGACACGGTGAGCTATGCTATGGTAGAGAATGGCATACACGAGTGGTACTTTCAGGGTCGAGACATCGAGTTTGAAGAGCTGAGAGCAGTGGTATGGAGTGGTATTTTTGTCCAACAGTACGATGCGGTGAAGTTGTGCTTATTGTTTATACTCAACTGGATACTGATGAGGGTGGACAAGAGAGATAAAGTCCCATTATGGCAGTTTCGCCTGGTTGAGGACTTGGACGCTTTTGATGCGTTCCCGTGGGGCGCACACGTGTATAGGCAGTCCATACATAGTTTCAAGCATGCGTTGGATGGTCGACGGGAGCAGTTCAAACAACGGCAGCAAGAAAAGGGCGCTGATGTACACACCGTCGAGACGTACAACTTATACGGTGTATCGCACGCACTGTTGATGAGAATTTAAAATTTGAAACTGTACTTTAATTAATTGTATTTTTTTATATATGATTGATGTTGTTACTTATTATCGTACTTATCTATTATGCAGATATTTGCTTTTGAGGTTATCCCCGAACTTCGCAATAAAAAATATGGGACCCACAGAGGGAACGATCTACCCCCCCCTATTCTGAAATGGGAGTTGAATAAGCGACCGAGGGGGGAAAAGATGGATACCATTTTCATCAAAAGGGTAAGTATTATTGTTAATATTTATAATCATTAGTATGTACACAATTACACTAATGTAACTTCGATTTCAGATGTTTACGCGGACTAAATTGGTGCCGACGGCTGCTGAGAGGACTCAACAGTACTACGAAGGCATAGACCTGGGAGACAGTCTGTATGAAGTCGATGCCGCTGATATTCCTGGTCACCTTCCGGATCCCGAACGACATAGGGCTACCGGCCCCAGTGAGGATGAGGGTTGGTATTTCGAACCCAGTAAGGAGGAGGGTCGATATTTCGGACCCAATGAGGAAGAGGGTCGGTATTTCGGACCCAATGATATGGATGTTTCAGACCAGCAGGGTCGCAGTGGGAGACCCTTGAGGAGGCGTAGGCATGTATGATTCACTTTGCCCAGACAGCCTCGACCTGAAGCTGATTCAGTAGGTGGCGTTGGAGGGCATCCTCAGGTATGTAAAAATAACATAACCGTATTATTTAATTTCAATAGAGTGCTCGTTTTTGTACTGATAGAGTTCGAAATCATTTCAGGATCGTGGGTATACTGAACTGATGGATGCGTTCCAACAGTTACTGGACGAAGTGCACAAGACTGATGAGAAACGAGATCGACAACATCATGAGTTGCTGGATTTGATTCGGGGTCTTCAAGGTTCGACGCCGCAGCCCCGTAATTCAGGTCCATCATTCGATGACCCACCGTTCGATGACCATGACCGAGACCGAGACTCCAGTCCTAGAGACGAGTCTGGTAGTCATCAGGACATGGCAGACCTAAAGAGCGGGCATGATTAGCAGCGGCCTGGTGTGACACCACGTGAAGAGGTTACTAGTGGTACCGGTGTCACAAGGATAGCACCTATAGAGATAGAAGAGGTACCTCAGGTTTTACCAGACCAGTTTGCCTCCTTATAGCGGACACCTCCAGTCTATCCTAGTCCAACGCACCTCTCCATTTAGTCTTTGGGGACAGAGTTCCACATTCACGGACCACCCCTAGGGTCTTCCTCAGCGGGGCTCACACCTACAACAGATCTACTGGGTACCTCCTCCCAGCATACCCCTGCAGTTGATCCACAGGGACCCAGTTCCTCTGTACAAAGCACCCCTGCAGGGGATCTACCGAGACACGGTTCCTCCTCACAGCGCACTCATTCGGATCGGAGTCCCCCACCCCTTGGGCGTCAGGGCCAGGTTCACAAGCCAGGTTGGCAGCAGCGGACCCCATACGCTGACCCATGTTGGCCGAAGAGACCAAGGATGATGCCACCGCCAACACATGTATGGGTGCCCCACGCATTGGTAGATGGTGAACACCTTACGGCGTACCAAGCCTACAAGAGGAATTCGACGGGAGAATTGTAAGTATAATTGTAGATATTACAATCTTTTTATTGTATTTTGAAACACCTAAGTAAAATGACTTGGTTATCTAACTTCTTCACCGTATTATGCAGACGTGATGTAGATCTACACGAACCAGTTGCTGCCCCTTGATTCCACCGGTTTCAAACCAACTTCATGGAGTTGGAGGATACGGTATGTACCTTACCGTAACTGTCTATATATGTTGTTTCAGAAATGGTCAAATCCTAACAATATAAAATGTGCATATTTTCAGCACATAGACACGTACTTGCATATTCTACGGAAGCGTCAGCGAACATACTCCAGTGTCTACGGTGCGAGGATCAACATACTAGATTCATAGTTCTATGTAAGTGTTTAAATAATACGATTTAAAATTGGATTATGCATTGACTTCTTGTTAATATTTACACAACGTTTTTGTACAATCATTCCTACTTGCATGGTGGGAGAGAATGATGGGAACTGGGGCTAGCGCACCCCGTAAACATTGGTCTATTATGAAGCAGGAGTGGTCTAAAGATGACCTTACAGTCATACGTGGATTGCTCCCAGCAGGAAACCTACCATGGCACAATGTTGACGCCGTAAGTGTTTATTTTACATGTTTCAATTTGTATAATAAATAAAGTTTACATTAATAACACTTTGTTCAAAAACGTACAGGTTATGATTTCCTACAACCTTAGGCGTACGCATTGGGCCCTGGCCAGCATCGACCTCACAACAGGGCATATCTACTTGTTCGATCCATTCAGACAGGAGGTTCCATTTCACCACATGAAAATGCAGCTCGCTTACTTAAGGTATTTTTTATCCTCGATGCTGCATGCGGTGGACTTTCACTGTCACAAACGAAAGGGCGATATGACTTATCGGGAGAAGAATAGGCTATTCACTTTTTATTATGTGTCCAGAGACCGTGTGCCCCAACAGGATACAGGGTATGACTGTCTCAAAAACTTAATCACTTCCAATTGGTTTTAATAACGTTCCCTTCTAACGTATTTCATGTGGTGAGTTGCAAGGGTAACTGTGGTGCCCATACTTTGAGGTTGACAGAGTACTTCGCGGCGAACAGGTATACGTTCGACTAGACAAAAAACGATATGACCACCATCTGGGAGAAGATAGCTGTGGAGGTTTTTGTTAACTCGAAGGAGTGGGTTCCCAAATAGTTTATGTACATAACATTTGAGTAATGAAATGATTATTTTTTACTATTTTAAGCGTTTTTAATTAAAAGTTGAACACATAGTTAATACATTCAAATCCATAAACAATACAACGAATTCTAAAAACTATAACAAATGATCCAGGATGACATTAAACAAAGAAGTAAATTAAACAAAAATCATAACACAACTGTATCGAGCATGGTTCCCAAAGTTTGAACGATGTTGGAAGACATTAGCAATCAAAAGCTTTTCTGATCACCATCATCAACGGGCTCCATTCATTCAACGGTACAGTCCTTCTCATGGCACATTTGTTTGTTGTGTCCAATCTGATGGCAGATGCTGCACCTGCGACGGTATTCCTTGGGGACAATTGTGTTGGGACCTTCATTAACCATAGACGGGTTGGAACACCTCCTGCTATTATATCCTAGTTGTCCACATCTTCTACACGATTGTGTTGTTGTCCTCTCCGAAGATGAGGCATGTCGACCCTCCATCGGGCGACCTGATTGTCTTTTCGACTTTGGATTTAAAACCACCCGCGCTGCTATGTCAGATGGTACTACCCATGAAGAAAGATGGCCAACAGGCATAATAGGAACTAAGTATGCATCAATAAGTGTTTCCCTCTTGTAGTAGTCCGAACACAGAGATGTAAAATCCAAGTTTCGCTCCCTGCAACAATGAAAATAGTGAGATTTACGTTTGGGTAATATAAACGGTATGACTATAACTTGTCATGTACCTTGCCACTGCGAGTGCATGTAAGCATGGAAAAAAAAATCCATTTGGAATTTGTTACATGTGCAAGTCTTCCGGACTAAGTTAACCGTCCACTGTTCTCCCTTGTGTTTGACGGAGAATATGTTCCAGTCAACTAGATTTACTGTCATATAACTGCACTTCTCGACATGTTTCAGGATCACAAGATGTGCAGCGTCGGTCAATCGATGACGCATGGACTGTGCAGCTGCATGACGATGGTGAAACCACTTTTTAGCATATTCCTAATGAACTCTGCCAGTGTCATCAGTGGCAGTTTCCGTGTGAATTTTAGGCATGAGTTTATGCACTCTGCAACATTTGTAGTCATCAGCCTGTACCTTCTTTGGGGACAGTGTATGCGGGACCACTTGTATGGACGGGCAACAATGGCATAATCGAATGCACCATTGTGCAGCTTACGTAACTCCTCCATGTGGCCATTATACTTGATTTCACTGTACGACCTAGCTGCTGCATCTATTATGTCGGCAACATCCTTTCTATATAATCGCTTCTTCATATTTTCACCAAAATGCCAGCAACATATGGTATGGGTTGCATAAGGGAACACTTTAGAAATCTCTGCTTCAATGCTTGCATGACGATCAAAAATGAAAACCAAATCATCTATATGACCAAGGGCACCCCTTAAGCATTCTAAAAACCACTCCCAAGAAAGGTTGTTTTCTAAGTCACCGTACCCAAAGGCAATTTGATACACTTGTTCGTTTCCATCTTGTGCAGTTGTAACAAACATTGTACCCCTGAATCTTCCCTTCAAATGGGTACCATCAACTGCAATCACAGGACGCATACACTTCTGGAAACCTTTAATTGAGGACCCTAATGACATGAAAAGGTAAAGGAATTTACCATCGTCTGTGCACTGTAAGTCAGTAATTGTGCCAGGATTTTGCTCTTCCAGAACGTATGCAAAAGATGGCAGCAGTTGGAAAGTTTCTTCATGCGTTCCATAGGTTAATGACAATGCATATTGCAGGGCATCATGTGCCTTACTGTACATGATTTGGATGCCATATATTGTTTTCATATCGACGATTACGTCCTTGGGACGCATGAGACAACCATCGTGTTGTTGAAGTCTAGGTGCAATGACTTCTCCGATTATGACTGCACTAGCTTGTCAGTGGCGACGGTGAATCTTCTCCAAGGGACAACTGTGTTCATTCACAAAACTTCTGACTTGGAAGTAAATCCCGTCATCTCTCCTCACCGCTCTTAATTTCCACGTACATCCATCAATGATGCAAACCAGATGTAACATTGTCTTATTAGACATTTTCACCATTCATTCAAAGTTCTGCCGCATTGAAAAAAGGCCAACGAGCCTCTTCAAATCCTTTTTACTCTAAAAAAATTTACCTTTATAAATCATGTTTTTAGGTTCTTGCGATGCCAAGGTGCTGCTTCTACCAATACCAAATGAGTATGAATCTGCTCCGGGAATAACCCACGTTGTCGCATTATCAGAATCAGATGCAATTACATTATGCCGGACCTCGGAAGTCCTAGGTATATCTGGTGCAGAGCAACTAACTCCTTGTACACGTCTTCCACATCTTTGAATTTGTGCAGGTTCTTTATCCACATTTTCTAGATCATCAACATGTACATTATTTTCCTCATTATCTGCCCGCCCCATGGTTCTGCTCGTTGTATTGCTCAATTGGACAACCAAACATATCGCCAAATTGAGGTTCAACTACATTTGCATGGTCGACCGCTACCGGTGGGACACTGCACATGTTGTCCCCACCTTCGGTGGCACTCCTTTGGGTGAACACTTGGTTGCTACAGGAAAATGATCCAAATTGTTGGGTATTTTCAGGAGGAGGAATATTATTCCCTATCACATCTTCAGCTGTCCTCTCAGTTAGACTGACACATACTTGAGGGATCACCTGATCTTCCCCTAGCATAAACTGAACATCATCGTCATTTCTTATAAATGTGTAACATGTACTGCCAGGAACGATTGATATTGATGCTAGATCAACATTGAATTTGTTTACATCATACTTCATAATGGTATGCACGATCGCCACCAATTCTTCATAAGTTATATTCCTTGACACATACATTCCCTGGTTATCGGATCCAACAAACCTCTGACTTCTATCGGGTAACTGCTCCCATTGACCGTTGTAAGATATTACTATTCTAACCCGATTCATGATGCTGTCAAATTAATCATCACAAACCATTAATAAAAACTCAGGACTACAACCTATTTTCTTTCAAATATTACATTCACAAAGGCTCGGGTGAGGATATTGAAAAGGCTCATGGAAGACATGGAAAGGCTCGGGGAAGACATTACATGGAAAAGCTCGGATAATCGAGGAAGACATGGAAAGCTCAAGGATGACATTACATGAAAAGGCTCTCGGGTAAGACTTCAAAAGGCTCGGGGAAGACATTACATGAAAAGGCTCGGGAAAGGCATGAAAAGGCTCGGGAAAGACATTACATGAAAAGGCTCAGGAAAGACATTACATGAAAAGGCTTGGGGAAGACATGAATAGGCTCAGGAAAGACATCAAAAGGCTCGGAGATCTAAAAACCATAATTTCTGACAATGGCTTAAGGGTTTGCAAAATACTTGGATAACATATAAAAATGAATAAATGAAAATGTGAACAAATTCAAAGAAGTATTGGGAAAAAATATTACCTAATTGAACTGAAGCACGTCGGTTCTTTATAAGTTGAAGAAAGTCGAGGCAACCTTGAACTTTTATTTACACAGAGAGAGAGAGAGTGTTACTGAGTTAACACTAGTGGAGAGAGAAAAGTACAAAGAGAATAACATAAACTCAAATCTAAGGGCAATTTTGGTAGTTCACCATAATATGTGTCTTTTAAACTTAACTTATTAAACCACTGACAATATCAACAACTCAGTTTAAAAAGGTGACATTTCTCACCATTTCCACACAATTTGCAATTATAATTTATAAATATTTGTAGACCACTTTTGTGTTTCTTTTGTCTTCTTTCTCATAAACTCAATTTACATATTAATTGTTGAACAACATCAAAATGAAAATCAAAACCTTCAACTTTAATACACATAAAACTCAATTATATTAGAGAATCACTCTCTAGGAATCCAAAGTGATTTTCTTCTTCATAAACTAATTAAACATACATATTATATATATATATATATATATTATCTTAGATTAATTTGTTTTCCACATTCGGGTCTTTGAGTAACCAAACACTTTCTTTTTTTTTTCAAACTATTTACATGTTACCATAAAAGATGATTTGTCAGTTTCCATACAGACTATTGTAGAGGAACTGAAAATTAACAGGTCTAAAACCCGACTCCATCTCCTCCGATTAATGGACTAATGGTTCTGACTTGTGAGGGACACAAATTTACTTTTAATTTCTCTTTGTTTGAACGTTTGATATTATTTTTGGTATTAGATAAACAAACATTGAAACATATATTGCTTAAAAGGTATATATATAAAAACTCTAACCCTGCAACTTAATTTGCATATGACTGAAAATGTGTTTTATTGTTATTAAAAAATATTAGTGAATTTGAAATTAGTAATATTGATGAAAATTAGCAACCTATTTACTGCATCATATGTTTTCTTTATATGTTGAATTATATGGAAATGTTCATAAACCTTTCCCCTTTGCCGATTAGTACAGGCATAAAAGGTAAGTCTTGGTCCTAGATAGCACAAAAAGGTAAAGAAATTTTTTGTGGTAAAACTATTAATATTAGGGGTCGTTTGTTTTTTTGTCTGAAGACTGAATAGTCCTGAATTTTACTGAAGACTAAATAGTGACTGAAACCTGAATCTGAATGAAATGTTTTTTTTTTTTTCCTCAAATCTGAATGTACTGTCAACATGTTTATTTTTTGCAAATAAAATTGTCTGAAAATAAGTAATTTTACATCTATACCCATGTTAAACAATTATACATATAATATAGAATAAAAACAATCCAAAAATAATATTATGTATGAACACATATGATCATGATTTTCTTTTTCGATTACAAACAAACTTTATTTTTACTAAAAAAAGAAAAGAGTTTTTTAAAAAATAAAAAATAAAAGGGGGAGTAAGAAAACTCACACAAAACACTCTAAAAATAATAATATATAAATACATAACCATAATATCATAATAAAGTATTGATATTAAATATTAATATGAGAAGTGATTAGGGTTCTTTTTTTTTTTTAACTATTTAAAATAAACAATATATTAAAATAAAGATTTCTATACAATATATAATTATGATAAAATTGGAAATATGTTATATATGGAGGATAGTATCGGAAGAAAAGATTTTAGATTGCATTTAATGCAATTCAGTGATTTACAATTAAATGAAAAGTCAGAATTTTTTACTTTTTATTTTAAATTGTTTTTTGGTATTTTTAAGTTGTTTGACCACTTAAAAAAAACAAACAAAACAACTTAATAATTATGATTCAGACCCATTAAGTCTCAAGTGGAAAAAACAAACAACCCCTTAGTCTCATATCAAATTCTGAACTTCGTGATTATTTACAAAGTAAATATAATTTACACGATGATGAAGATATGGATGTTTTAGCATGGTGGAAAGCATATCAAAGAATTTGTATGGGGAGTGCATTTTTGCTCACCCCCCTTTCAAGGGGGGTAAGCATTACCTCCCTCCCATACATATGACATGTGTCTATAGAGGGGTAAAATTGTCTAAAAATTTACTCCTCTATGACTCCATTTAAGAGGGGGGTAATGGTTACCTCCCTTGAAGGAGGGTGAGCAAAAGTGTTCTCGTGTTTTCCATCATGACTCGCGGCCTACTAACCTTTTATTGGTGCCAACAGTTGTATAGAAATCTGCTTTTAGTGCATGAAATATAGAGTATTGGATAAGAGGAGCAGATTACAATAGAAATATTAGAGTGCCTGCAATGTCGACCCTGAGTTTTTGAAGACCCGTGGGGAAATTTTAAAACGGACCCCTTTATTCAATTCCGTATGGAAAACGTGTAGAATCCCACGCTTGATAATTTATATATAACATTGACAATTGCTTTATATCTTGATACTTTGCATAACATACTTAAACAGTGTCAATACAGGCATTCTTTTTTTAGTTATTTTATAATTTGATAGGTTTTAATATTTTCTCAAAAATTAAAAGAAATAGCATATTTTGGTAATATATATTAGGGCAATTTTTCTCAAAAATTAAAAGACATTTTAGGCTTATTTTAAGCCTAATAATATACATCACCACATTTTTACCATATGTATTAGTATTATTATTGAAATTATGTTGTTTACTTGACAAAAGTACAGTGATGTGTATTATTATACTCAAAGTATATCTAAAATGTGTGTCAGAGAAAAATTGAACATTAATAGTGTGTACATATAAAAGGGGTGCACATACAATATTTTGGGGGTGCAATCCTGAATAGAGACTTATTAGATGTCGTTTGTTTGTTTGTCTGGAAACTGAACTGTTCTGAATTTTTCTGAAGACTAAATATGGATTGAAACCTGAAACCGAATGATATGTTTGTTTGTTTTTTTTTTTTTATCACCTCCATATATAGTATTAACTTGTTTGTTTTTTAAAGATAAAATAGTTTGAAAACAACTAAATTAACATTTACATCTTTATTACTATTAATTGTTATGTATTTTTATTTTATATGATATAAACAACTAAATAAATATAAATAATTCAACAAATTCTAAACCATTTTTATGTAATATTATAAGATATTATTCATGGTTAACGTATGATAAATATTTCAAAAATAAAATAATATTTAAAACCTAAAAAAGAAGCATTAAATAAACACAACTTGATAAATATATAAATGAAGACCATGTTAATGATAGTTAATAAACTATTTGCCAAAATAAAATAAAAAATAAAAAAATTAATAAACTAATTTTTTTTAAAGAAAGAAAAAAATAATCAATAAAGCATCAGCACCCATCTGCCCCATGTGAGCATGATTACTAAATAACTAATGATTGGACAAACCAAAAAAAAAAAAAAAAACCCACCATTTCCGTTTCCGGCAAACCATTACCAGACCAACACACAGTGAAACGACACAAACTCAACACTTCTTTGTTGCTTAGAAACCGCGCCAACCCCCCACCTCAAAAAAGTGCTTCTTTTTTCTTGCTTGCTCACAAAACCCATCTCTAAAAAAAGTAAACAGCGCCTTTCTCTCTATAATTGACTCCAGTACTACCATCCCCAAAAATAAATATAAAAGAAAAAAAAGAAAAAAAAAAATGGCAAAAGAGCTTAAAGAAGCACCTGTTGCAATCATCAACGCTGCCCAGGTTCATATATCTATCACCTTTATCCATTTTATTCGTTTTTCAACCCAAATCATTACACTTGGTAGACACACACATCACATACATTTTTATTCTCTATCTGGAACTGGGGACTCACATCGTTGGATCATAATTACTTGTTTGGTTTGCTTATGACTGTATATGCAGGACAAGGACGAAGACAAGGAGCCGGACCTCGGATCTGACAAGCCAGAGCCACCATTGCCTCTAACCGTCACTTCCCGGGTATGATTTTCTCTGTTTCTTTTCTTTATTATAGTATTTGATTCAGAAATTTGTGGGGAAACAATGTTGAATGTTATGATAATGATAAAAAGAAGAAAAAAAAAACGAATGCAGGTGTTGTATATGTTGGGAGATATAACAGCAGGTCCGCCCTATCGGTTCAACCAATGGTTGGAACTGGTTCGTAAACGCAGCGGCAAATACCGCTCCTCTGGCTTCCCTCGCCGCCCTCACCGGCCCATTACAATGCCTATTAGGTCTGTCATTCTCTGCATTTTCATTTTAATTAACTTGCAATTGGATTATGATCTTGTTGTTTATAGAGACTATAGCATTGTTGAATATATTTGTTTGGTGTGAAATACTTGTTTGATATCTCTTGCAAATATTTTAGCCCTCCATGAATTACAATCCTTTCCCTATAGAAAATGTTCATTTGAGGAACTATGTGCCTTGTGTTCTACCATTCCATTACTGAGTTGTTTCCGTGGTTTCCAATTCAGTGCAGGAGAATCACTTGTTGATTCTAAAGGCTCTCTGCCTGCTGAACAGGCTCCCGAAATCAATTTGTGGGAAAGACTAGGGAAAGCTGCTACGCTGGACATTGACTCGTGCTTGTTTTCTTGGGACATGCTTTCATCACTTCATCATACTGAGCATGGTAGTAGCACTGAACATTCGGAGGATGAAATGAATAAAGCCCTTGAGGTATGTGATCTATTCTAGCCAGATTGTTTGGAACGACACCTATCTTCTGTACATTTGTTCCAGTATTCCATAGCTTGAAATGGGGAAGTGCAAACAAGACAGATAGTCTTTCAATTTTTTGTTGTTGTTCTAGTACTACCTGGAACCCCAAACATAATTACATATGTTAGCATGTCAAGGTTCTAAAGAAAATTGTTTTCGATGCCTTTGAGTTAAATTATCAAATATTATGAAATAATTCTGAGGTTATTGATAGGAACAAGATTTTATATACATAGAAAAGGTAAACAAATTTAAGTTCATATATATTTTCTTATTATAACCAAACTTTTCTAGCCAAAAACAATAATTATAAATACAAAATTTAGTGAATTAGAGTATTACAACCATAAAAGCAGAGCTGCTTTGCCATATCATCCATTATTGCACATTTTAAGAAAAATAAAATAAAAAATAAAAATTCCACCCTAAATAAACCTAAACCATTTACAGCACTGCATCCTTTGTGAAAATGAACAAAAGAAATCCCAAAAATTTTGAGGACATTGATGAAGCTCAAAAAGATGTCCAAAAACAGACTTTATCCCAAAGAGTACAAGTATCCTCTCCCTACTTTAGCTTTCTTACCTCCACCAAAAACTCACTGCAGAAGCTACAACCCAAGATAATCTAGTCCTAAAAAACTGTTTCTCCAAATCTTCCAAAATACTAGATACTAGACAATGGAGAAAAAGGTGGAAGTCTTCTCTTCAGCTTTGCACATCAAACACCACTGAGGGCAAAGACAGCACTTAGGTTTCCTCCTTTGAATATTATATTGGTATTAATCTTAATCTTATTGAGAGAAAATGACCACACAAAGATTTATGTATCTTAGATGGAACTTTTGCTTTCCATATAGTTTTGTAAAGTTCAGAAGAGATCAAAGGAGTAATCATTGGAGAACTAGTGAAAAAGGGTTTTGCAAGTGACATAGCCTGACTTGTCCGGGATTTAAATTCTTCTTTCTTGTCTAGCAGAATTCAGAAAACAGCCTTCCAAATGGCTAGTAAAACAGCACATTCAGAATTTCAGATGCCTCTCTACCGGGATTAATTTTAACTTTAAAAGGCCAAATCTTCTTCACCATTTCTTAGCTCGGCAATAGAAGAATTGTGGGCTAAGAACAGTTACAGATCCTCTTAATTCTGGTGCAAAATGGAGTACCACCCAACCAGACATTCTCTCACCATTTAACTTTACCCCCATCACCTGCGTCCAATATGGTATTTTTGCTGAGTAAACAACTGAATTGAAAAGGGTTTAAAGTTCAATCTAGTTTCATATTTTGTGTGATCACATATTCTCTTAGGGGAATTCTTAGATGATATCAATTCTGTTTTTTCTTAAGCTTCTCATTTGCTGCCTCAAATTTTCTTCAGTTGTGTATATGTAGGTTACTGTAAACTCCGGGGGAGTTGTTTTCTTTGCCTTGTTCAATCAACCTGGGTATGATGATGCTTCTCCAAAAGAAGCAGCAGCTGTTATAAAGTTCTCATCTTCAAGGATGGCCACCCAATCAGAACGCTTTGGCTATGAATTTGCTAAGTGGCTAGGGGTCCGAACTCCTCAGGTTTTAATTTTATACTCGAGCAATTATTTCCTCCGTCTTAAGCCATCAGTCCTGTCTTATTTTGAACCTTCTGTTGGAACTTCCTTTCTTTTCTGCATTTCACTATAAGTATTCTGTTGGAACAGGCTAGAGTAATTCATAATTGTAGCCCGGAGTGGCTGCTGATCAAGGAAGCTGCTGAGAAAGCAAAAGTGACTGCAACTTTGGAGGGAGATGAAGTTGGTGAAATGACATGTTCAGAACTGTTGGAAGCCCTTGATCTTAGTCGCTGCCTTTTCTTCATGAGGTGACTATGCAACCTAATTTTTTTGTCCGTGGTGGCTATTGTGCTGCAGCTTGTTATGCTCCTTTCATTGCCTGCTTTCTACTTACCTGATACACTAAGGGTAACAGGACTATTAAATTGGTTTGTGACCTGTTTTTCTACTTTTCTACTGAAATTTAGTCTGCTTAAAGGTTAGAGTCATTAAACCAAGATGAACAGCTCCTTGCACTGTGTTGAGAAGTTTAAAAATAATAAATCAGGAGTGTTCCTTAATAGCTTGGCTGAAGGAGCACTGACACTAGAAGTTATCGTCAAGACGTCAACCACACCTCATACATCCACCTCCACCGTGCAAACGCCACCCCCTTCCCTTGGGCAGTTCTCTGACCTTTTATCAGTGTTTCTTTTGCTTAGGGAGCAGATAAATGATCTTAAAGTATAGCTGCTTTGTAATAAGATAAAGTATCTTCCTTGTTTGTTCCTTTAACCCTTGCCAATAAAGTTCTTTCAGTTATAAAGAAAAAATAACTTTGAGCATTCTTTTGAAGTTGGACATATGATTAAATAGTTAAATGCATATAATAGATTCACATGAGGCACTATGTTGTAGAAGTGAATCTGGCATAGGGCCAACTGGTTCCTGCTTCAACTTGGCTGCCCATGAATAATCATCAGTTTGGAGTTATGGATTGTGTTAGGTCCATATTCATACGAAAATCATTCTAGCTATTTTAGTTATTTTCTCTGCTCTCAATTAATCACACACTAGGAAACAATTAGAGGAGAATGTATAATCCACTCTATAAGTTTCTCCCGAGGATATGATATTTTTTTCTGAGGCATTCTTAAGATCAAGTACTTCTGTCTTTGCAGTTATGTTCATGGATCTCCTTTATTGGAAAGCTCAAATGCATTTGAATCACCAGAAACTGCTGAAAAAACAGCAGCAGCTCTTGGTAGGATCTTGATGTTGGACCTTGTCATTAGAAATGAGGACAGACTCCCTTGCCGTCAACTCAGATGGCGTGGAAATCCTGCAAATTTGTTGTTTGCGGAGAAAATGGGGTCTGGAAATATGGATGCATTGGAGGAAGCATTTGATTCTGCAATTAAGCGATACCGACCAAGGATGATTAGAGCTCTTCAGAAAGATCGAAGGGCCACTTCAGTAGACTGCAAATTGAGCTCTCACAATTCAGGATTGGCTTCACAGGGCTCTGATCTTTCTGATATAACTGAATCTCCAAAATACAGTGAAATAAGCCTAAGAAGTCAAATATCCAATGAATCAACTGTTTCTGATTTTCAGATCGTGACTATTGACTCTGGAGTTCCACGTCGACCTCCTGCAGGAAAACGTGCAAATGACCAGACAAATTATCCTAAGTTGGTTGAGTTACTTCTCAACAGTCCTGACTATGCCTCTAATCTGTTACATGACATAACTGCAGGGAAGTTAGGATCTCCTCCAACAGAAGATGCTGACATGACTGATATTCGGGTACCTGAATTGGCTTCAGTTGTTCATGACTTCCGCAGTGGGTTCCGTGTTGCTCTTAGGGATCTTCAAGCATTTCATATATTCCTCCTTACACTTCACCAGAAACTAGACAGCTTGTTAAGAGGATTTTTGAATATTATAAATAAGACAACTTCAGGGGACTGTGACAAGGAGGACCTTATGGTTCCTGAGTCGCCATCTCATCATGCTGCAGGTGTTAATTGTCCGTCGCCACCAAGTAAGGAACGATTCATAATTGATAACCATCCAGACTATGATACAGATTCACAGAAAACAGCTCCAAAGTCATCATCTAAAGAAAGCTCAGACTCCAGTTCTCCCATGTCACGAGAAGGTTGGCATGGGAAGTTCCACAGGGGCAGTGGGGAAGCTGCCCGTAGTCTGCGTTTGACAGCAAAGCTCCGTGATTTCCATAAATTTGCTAAGGTTATACTTTTTAGTAAAATTATATGTTATTCTTTACATCTTATCAGTTGGTTTAAACTAGCAGAATAGCAGTTATGATAATATCTTGCAGTAAATATACAAGTAGTTGTTGAATTTAGTCCGTCAGCATACTGTAGACTATGTACGGCTGATGCCATCTAGTTGGTTACACTAGTGTCATTGGTCTGATGACAATGTCTAACAAGATTTCGGGAAGTTTCTATATGTGGCTTAATATCTCTTCCCTGTAATAATGAGTATTAGTTCTGGCTTAGAATTTGGTACACTTCTAGTGAGATTCCATCATTGCTTTTTTGCCTCCTCGTATGTACAAAACTGGAAACACTAATGCTAGACAACCCAAAAAATTAGTCCCAAAACCAACTCAAATGAAGCGGTAAGTGATTTTTCCTTACCATGTCATTCATCACATCATCCCATAATTTTTATGGTAAAACAATTCACTTGCCAAATCATTTGGGTTGAATTTTAGGTTTTATAGTATTACTCAACTGGAAATGCTTACCTGCAGAGATGTTTTGGTATATAATTAAATCAGATGACACTATTGCTTTTGATATACATGAGTAGATAAATACAATCCTCTGATTCATGGGTGGAACTAACATTTCTGTCTTCCATTTAAAGATTTGTGTGCCACATTTTGCATGTTATTTCATGGCATGAAATGTCTAATTCTGTTACTTGGTTAAATTGTTCAGGCTTAGAAATATCACCACAATGGGTAGGTTAGTTGACCATATTTTTCGTTCTTTTTCCTAAGGCAGTTTTGTATTTGATGGAGAGTTACTTTTTAGTTTTTACTTGTATTGCTGTGGTTTATATTAGTTTGAGAAATTATAAGAACGGGCCTCTGCTCAGAAAATAAAAAGATGTGTGATTGAGATTTGAGTGGAGGGTGGGTGATGGTTGTTTGGAGATAGTGATCAGCATCTCCTTTCTGTATAAATTCTTTATTATCTCGTTTCCTATCGTCTAATATCTTAATTTTCATGCTCAGGTTGATGCTGAATCGAATAAAGAATTAGAACAATGGAATGAAATGTTGAGAAACGATGTTATTAAACTCTGCCAGGAAAACAATTTTAATACGGGGTTCTTTGAGGGTAGCGATAATAATTGTGTTGTAGATGCATATGAATTGAAGGTATTACTTCGAATCAACTCTTGGGCTTCAGTTTATGTAGTGAAATAAAATTTTTGTATTTTTGATTCTCATATTTGTTTTCTCACGTTTTTCCTAATTTTTATTTTTTTTCATTTGTATCATAATTTGCAGGTCAGACTTGAGCACATTCTTGAGAGAATAGCATTGATATCCGATGCTGCAAGTACAGAGAGACCATCTTCAATCACAGGTAACCTGTTCATTGGAGGGGCCCTGGCTGCAAGATCTGCTTACACGCTGCAACATTTAGGAATTACTCATATATTGTGTTTATGTTCCAATGAAATTGGACAGTCAGATTCGCAATATCCTGATCTCTTCGAGTACAAAAATTTTTCTGTAAGTGCTTCGTTCCCACTTCTCTATTTCCCATTACAGTATGTTTCTTGTTTGTTTTATACTTATAACCGTAGCCAAACATAATAATGATGTCTATAAAAGGAATGCAAATAAGCCCTTCTATCTTTCTACAAACTTGCCTGTTATTTTGTGCTTTGACCTTTTCTCATTTCTTTTCTTTTTTCAAGTGCTTAAATATATTGTACAATATGATATATTTCCGAGATAATTTAGCTTGGGCCAACTTTTAAGGTTTCTTGTTTTTGTCCTAGAATTCCAGAATATAGACATTATTGATTATACTCTCCATCTACACAGAATTTCCGGTTTGCATTTTATTTCAATACATGATTTTTCCCATTTGAACAGATATCTGATGATGAAGATACAAACATCAGCAGCATCTTTACAGAGGCTTCAGATTTTATCGATCATGTTGAACAAATGGGTGGCAGGGTTCTAGTTCATTGTTTTGAAGGGAAAAGTAGAAGCGCTACATTAGTGCTCGCTTACTTGATGCTCAGGAAGTAAGTAAAATTGCAATTAAATGCTACAGCCGTAGTAATATGCAAGGTTCATGTTGCAATGTCGCATGCATGATGAAATAAGACTTTAAGATCTCAATCTTGTATCTGAAAAATTCTTTCGATAGACATGCATATATGTTCATGATCTCTGATATTATTAAAAAGTTGATTCTACTATACAGGAACTTCACTCTATTAGAAGCATGGAACACCCTAAAACGAGTCCATCGTCGGGCTCAGCCTAATGATGGGTTTGCAAGGATTCTATTAGACCTTGATAAGAAACTGCATGGGAAAGTGTCAATGGAATGGCAACAGCGGAGGCCAATGATGAAAGTTTGTCCGATATGTGGAAAGAACGCTGGTCTCAGCAGCAGCTCGCTAAAGCTTCATTTGCAGAAGTCACACAAGAAGCTATCGTCGGGGAGTGTGGATAGTGCTATGACAATGGAGATACAAAAGGCTTTAGATGCACTTAAAATAAGCAGAGGTGGGAGTGTCAGTCCTACACAGAGACAATCTATGGACGATTAGGATGCTGAGATTGAACGGAGACTCTGTAGATATGTGATTTTTGTTAATATTCCATCCACGATGACAAAAAATTTGTTGTACTCAAAAGAATAATGAAACTGGAGATTGTAATTTTTTGACAATATTACTTAATAATATTCTGCTTAAAGTAAGAATATGAACAACAAATTCAACAGAATCATGAGATTCCTTATCATTACATTGTTTTATCGTGAAAATCCTAAGACTAGCAACATCCTACTTACTATCTGCAACTGAACTGCGTATTGCCTTATAATTAATGGTGTAACGAATACAGCCTTCAGCCCCAGGCAGCAATTAATCAACAGCATCTTCCAATTCTACTACCAGGTAGTCCTTCCAAGAAAACAGACTACAATTATATAGCCAGTTCAAATGGGAAAAAAGTACAAACATCATTTATATCAAATAGCACAGGCTGGGTTTACACAACAGGAATTGGGTCTGCTGGCAATGATTCCGGAGTACCGCTGCTGCCATTAAGCACCGTGACATTCCCATCAGAATCGACATCCACAATGACTGAATCGCCCTCTTTGATCTCTCTTGCAAGCATCTTCTCAGCCATGCTGTCTTCCAGAAGTCTCATAATGGCTCTTCTCAAAGGCCTTGCTCCGTAGCTTGGGTTATAACCTTCATCAACCACTCTCTCTCTAAATCTCTCTGTCACTTGAAGTTCTATCTCCTTTGTCTTGAGCCTGTCAAACACCTCCTTCAACATTATATCGGCAATCTCTTTCACTTCCAGCTTTGTGAGCTGCCTGAAGACAATCATCTCATCCAATCTATTCAAGAACTCCGGCCTGAAATACTGCTTCAATTCCTCTGTTACCAAACTCTTAATCCGATTGTAACTGCTATCTTTCTCATCATACTCAAGATCAAATCCTATGCGGCGTCCACCCTTCTCAATAACACTGCTTCCAACATTTGATGTCATAATTAGAAGGGTATTCTTGAAGTCTACTGTTCTTCCTTTGCTGTCTGTCAACCTTCCATCCTCAAGAATTTGAAGCATCATGTTGAAGACATCAGGATGAGCTTTTTCAATCTCATCAAAGAGTACAACGGTATAAGGACGACGCCGAACTGCCTCAGTCAGCTGACCACCCTCAGTGTAACCAACATAACCAGGGGGGGAACCAATGAGCTTAGAGACTGTATGTCTTTCCATGAACTCACTCATATCGAGTCGGATCATGGCTTCTTCGGATCCAAAGTAGTAGGCAGCAAGAGCTTTAGCCAGTTCAGACTTCCCCACACCAGTTGGACCAGAAAAGATGAAACTTGCTATTGGCCGATTTGGGTTCTTGAGTCCAACACGGGCACGGCGGATAGCACGACTGATGGCTTTGACAGCTTCATCCTGACCAACGACTCGCTTATGAAGGGTCTCCTCCATCTTGAGCAGACGATCAGATTCATCCGTTGATACTTTCTCAACAGGAATTCCAGTCCAAGATGAGACAATGTGCTGGATGTCCACTTCAGTCACAATAGGACCTACATCCCCTGCTTCAGTCTCTGCCTTACTCATCTCCTTGCCCTTATCAACAAGAGCGGTGATCTGAGCCTTGAGGTCCATTTCTCGATCACGTAACTCCCCAGCCTGTTTAAAAAACTAGTTGTATTATAATCTGGCTAAATGGAATGGTGGTTAACCCAACAAGTCACTTGCTAATTAATAGCAACCCCAATATATTATAACCTGCTCAACTGTTATGACCACTAAGAAGAATATTTTCAGCTGACTCTTCATTGTCAGATTTTAAATAACCCCCAGTTCCAGAAGAATAATAGTTGAGCTACATTTCACCTCATCATAGAATTTCCATGCATGGTCCAATACTATCCAAATTACACCTAGGAACAACAAAAGGAAGTTTGCAGTTGTACCTTTTCAAAGTCTTGGCTGCGAACAGCTTCATTCTTCTCCTTAGTGATCTGTCTGAGCTCTTTTTCCAGCTCTCTGGCTTCCTCAGGGAGCTACAGTAACAATCATGACATCTATCAATTCAAAAAAGAAGTGGGACAAGACAACACGTACAGTGATAGAACTGAAAAACCAGTTCATACCTGAGCATGACGAAGCCGAACCCGGGAACCAGCTTCATCAATCAAATCAATGGCTTTATCAGGCAGAAAACGGTCACTGGAATACATAAATACCCATCAAAACTGAGGTGAGAAGACAACTAACATTTTCAGGATAAAGCATTTTTTACTAGCTTTCTTATAGATGGCTGTGTAATCATATACATTATCAAGATGCTAAACAAGTAAGAAATTAACAAAAGGTCATGTTCTTATCTACCACCAAAAAAATTGGCAGTGCAAAATATGACACGACAGTATAAGATATAAAAAGAGAACAAAACAATTAAAAATTTGAGCATGCTAGCAATGATGAATTGCAGAGTTTGTTACATGTTAAACATAGTTGTCTACAGTTGTGAGACGGGATGAGGAGAGAAGAAAGAGGATCTCTGAGGAATGAACATCGATAACATCATCATATAGTACTTCCTCGTGGATAAGTCAGAAGGAAATTTCAATTATCTTTCACAATAACTAAAAAAATGCACTAATGCTAGAAAACCCAAAATTTTAGCAAAAATTTCAACCTAAATGATGTGGCAAGTGGTTTTTTCATTAACAACATCATCCCATGTGTGGTGATGACAACTCATTTGCCACAACATTTGGGTTGAAATTTGGACTGTATAGCATTACTCAAAAAAATGAGAGAATATACTGACACATGCACCAAAAGGTGCTTAGCAACCACTTCGCATTTCCTATGCATGGCAACCATCCGGTATGGAAGAACAGAACATATATTGAATCTCACAGCTACAGCCCAAAGAAGAATTATCTAAGATGAAACATACCTAATGTACTGGTATGATAGCTGGGCAGCAGAAACTAGTGCTTCATCAGTGTAACGGAGTTTGTGGTGGATCTCATAACGCTCTCGGAGCCCTTTCAAAATCTGGATAGTTTCATCCACTGTTGGTTCAGGAACTTTAACTGGCTGGAATCGTCTTTCCAAGGCTGGGTCTTTCTCAATGTGCTTCCTGTATTCATCTAGTGTTGTGGCTCCAATACACTGCATAAAATGAAGAGAATCAGAAACTACTTGGCGATAAATCCAATATGCAAAAAGCTTGACCCAACATCAGTAGTATCTGAAAATCAACTTTTTTCTGATTCCTGATGCAATTATTTGGAGCAAGGGGATAAAAACTCAATGTAGGAAAACCATACTCCAAATCATTTGGATATGGAAATGTGAATGCAAATGCACAATAATTTCTGTACAATCTACAGATAAGCGCTGACAATTTAAAAACCAAAGTAGTATTAAAAATAAGAGGTTAAAATATGTCCCTTCTGAAAATTCATTACAGATGATAAGAAAAATCTAAAAACCTAAGTCGCAACCAAAAGCTCACCGCAATAAAAAAAATGTCGCAGTAAAGACTTAAGCTTAACTCTACCACACATGCCTTCCTCCACATATCGTTAGGATATATTTCGAGATATAAGTATATTCACAACAATAAAATTCCATCTCAAATAATTTAATATTCAGGACCAGCTAGCACATGTTTAAAAACTTTGTAATACGAACCTTACATTTTATTTCTTTTGAGTAACTGTGGCATACAAAGAAGAGCACATAAATTGTGTGCATCGGGCAATGTTACCTGCAATTCTCCTCTTGCAAGAGCTGGCTTCAAGATGTTAGCAGCATCAATTGCCCCTTCTGCTGCTCCTGCTCCAATTAAGGTGTGCACTTCATCAATAAAAAGAATGATTTCATCACTCTGTTTGATTTCCTCCATCAGTTTCTTTAATCTTTCTTCAAACTCTCCACGATATTTTGTTCCAGCAACAAGAAGACCCATATCAAGGGTTATAACCTAAGACAAACAAACATATACTACAATTATAACAATTCCTACACCTAGAAACCATTTTATATTGGACATGCACACCACGAAGAAGAAACATCATAAACATAAAAGCAACATATCTTGTGATGCACCACCTCTATACTCAACTTAAGACCATTAAATCAAGATGATTAGTTAGCATAAATCTATGAAAATTAAGTCAACAAGGTAGGATCTATCAATAGGCTGGGTCTGAGCCAAGATGTACACATGATCTTTGATGATACACTACCAAAGGGCCCCTTTAAAATATACATACTTGCCAGAAATAAAGGTTTCATCATAAAATTGTATATCTTACAAGAATTTATGCAACTACATGTTGTAGCTCAATTAAGAAGGCACTGGCTGCCTCGGTCTACTGGTTGGAATGGGGTTACAGTCATACCCAAAAATAAACGAAGAAATAAATAATAAAATAACAGATAATCTCTAATTTGATTCATTGCAGGCATCAGATCCAGTGTATTTTTCCCATCAAAATGAAAACGGACTGTTTGAAATAAGAAAGTCCAGTCCATCTCTGGAGGCCATGAGAAGAAGAAATATGTATACAATAGAGTAACATTGCCTGAACCATATGCTAAAATTGCTAACTAAAAAGACATAAACTCACCTTCTTTCCTTCAATTGTGTCAGGAACATCACCGGTTGCGATCCTTTGAGCAAGACCTTCTGCAATTGCTGTTTTACCCACACCAGGTTCTCCAATAAGACATGGGTTATTCTTAGTTCGACGGCCCAAGATTTGGACAACACGTTCTATTTGTGGCTGCCTTCCAACAACAGGATCTAATTTTCCCTGAAAGGGACAAAAGGTAGCTTAGAAACAAGCGAATACAAACAAAGAAGAAAAGGTAACAATATTATCATAGAGACGTCAGAAGATTAAGAAGAAATGTTTTACCTCCTCTGCTAGCTTAGTTAAATTAGTTCCATACTCTTCCAGCGTTGGCATCTTATTGCCACTGCTTCCTCCTCCAACCCCAGCACCAACAGCTTCTGTGCTTTCACCAACCATACGGATAACCTACTCACAGCAATAAAATCGATATCACAACCAATTCTTTTTCATGTATCAACAGATATAACCGTCTTCTTAGAAAGAAAGAAAGAAAAGGTTTGATGCTTGAGAAATAAGGAAATATTGCTTGCCTGTGTACGGATGTTACTTGGGTCAGCACCTAAATTCTCAAGAACACGGGCTGCGACACCTTCTCCTTCGCGAAGAAGCCCAAGAAGCAGGTGCTCAGAACCAATATAGTTATGGCCTGAAATTTTTATGATATACAAATGTCATTTGATAAGAGACTGAAAAATATTGTTAAAAGAAATTTATAAGCCGACACTTACTAACCGAAGCAAAAGAAATGCATATATAGATAGGCAACCTAAAGAAATCAAAATAAAGTAGCTTTTGCTTTAGATCTAAAACTCTATTTCAGTTAAATCAAATGAGAACAAAAGTGTAACTGTTACGCCTATACAGTTATACCTCATTATAATCAAACCAAGGTTAAGGAAATTAGTGTATTATATATTTGAGTGCCTTCTCAAGTTGAAGTTGTTGAGATGGAAATTTAAGTTAATTTCAATCTCAAAACTAAAACAATTCAGGGTCCAGGAAATCAGCTCTAGTTGAATCATTTATAATCCTTGTCATCATTTATTCAATTTTTTAACAGAATTTAAATGCTTCTGATGTTGTTGAGATGGAGGTTTAAGCAGATTCAGTTTCCAATACTTGAACCCAACCATGGTATAAATTTCATGGATTAAAGCAAAAGTTCCCTTGCAAGATATCTCAAAATCATAATACACACAGCTACATCATTAGCTACCCACAAACACAATGTGCAAAAATACAGGCCAAAAAAACAAATCAATATGAAAACAGTAATTCCTTAGGTAAAAAAATTCTTTCCAAATATCAGCTAGATCAAAACATAGAAGGCATTACTGAAAATAGGAGGGTTAGAAAAGCTATCCTACCCAATTGGCGAGCTTCTTCCAGTGACAGTTCCAAAACACGCTTTGCACGAGGAGTGAAAGGAATCTCAACAGCAACAAAACCACTGCCCCGTCCAATTATCTTCTCCACTTCTACACGTGCATCTTTAAGATTGATTCCCATAGACTTAAGAACCTTTGCAGCAATGCCGGTACCTTCACCGATAAGACCTAATAGGATTTGCTCTGTCCCAACAAAATTGTGACCAAGCCTTCTTGCTTCCTCTTGGGCAAGCATAATGACTTTAATTGCTTTTTCTGTGAAGCGCTCAAACATGGCTTTAACTACACATCGACTACCCCTACCTCGTCCAGAAGATATTGAAATTGCCACCCTAGAGTGGAAATCTTCGTCTGACTTTGCTAAGGTATCTAAAGCATTAGAACCTCGTAATCCTGAGAAACTTCTCATTCTTAGCCCAGGTGCTTGTAAACAGGACATCATTTTCACACTCCTCCTTGATTTTCCAGATTCTTGACATTGACCATGCCTCCGAGAAGGAGCTAATGCAGGGACATTAGCTGAGTGAACCAAAACCCTATCCATAATGTAGACTGCATTCGGTGACAGCAAGTCAATTACTAATAAAATACCCCCAAAAAAATGTCAAAGAAACATAATGTTTTTAAATAAGAGCATAAACTGAGCAATGCACAAAATATAAGCTAACATTCAACCATTTACAATTAGAAATTATGCAATAAAGGAAGTATCACAACCGAATCCACGAGACATTAATTAGCAAATTTCAACTAAAATATGATATAAAAAGGAAGAAAGTAACAAAGGCCAATTGGTATCTACTTCTCTGTTAGCTGTAGTAGAGAAAAATTTAGTGAAACGCACAACAAATCATGCTATAAATGAATCTAGTAAATTATCTCATTTTAGCATTACATCATCAACTCATCACAATGCACCGAGAGTGACCAAACAAAGTTTTCAACCAAACTGAATAGTTAGAATCATAATCATATTGTTTTACCTAGCAATGATCACACTAATAAACAAACAAGATTCAAACTAATGAACACTGTTCATGAATATGGATTCTTAGACCTAAATCCCCAAATACTTTATCCCATCAAATTAAAAAGAGGCAATGACATCACAAAAATTAAACATAAAGAAGTTAATTAGAAAGTTCGTTATAGACCATCCAAACTACCAAAGTACATATAAAAAAAAAACTCGATTGGAATAAAAAAAGCACTCATGGATGAGCATCCACAAACTTCATTCCTATCAAAACACCAAAGAATATGCATAACCCAGTTTTAGTTCAAGGCTGAAACATGCCCTTACCCTCATCTAACTCCAAATTTGAAACATTTCACAAGTGAATACCTAGCTTCTAGAATCCATAAACAAATAAAATTGCACCAAATGCATAGATTTTCAGAAACCACAAAACTGCACGCTATAAAAATTGCAGTTTTTAGGTATTCAGTTGCTAGCATCGTATATTCATGTCATAAATTCACTGAATTAACAAAACCCAAACCACTTACAGTATACACACGTTGACCAAACAAATGCTATCAACACAATAATCCACATACAGAAAAATCTACCCAGTTATTAACTATTGAACACAAACCGAAACCAGCTAAAAAAAAAAAATTTTTAAAAAAAACACAATAATCATAAAATAATAAGCCCAGCTCCAGTTTTCAAGAAAAACCGACGAGAAACAGAAAACCCTTAAACTGAAACGAAATCTAAAATTTAAAAAAAAAAAAAAAAATTATTCAAAAAATTTCTTACTTGAAAAAGAGAAGAAGAAGAGAGAAACTGACCTAGATATCAGAAAGAAAGTGATTTTGAATGATAAGAAAAAGAAACGAAAGAAAAAGAGAAAAGAGAGACCCTTTTTTTATGGTCGGCCGATGAGCAAGGGATGGATAGATGTGGTCTATATAACAACCAAAGCCTCTACTTCTCTTTTCCACCGTCTGATTTCCACGTGTGGACACGTGGTTTCCTGTTACGAGATGATATGGGTTTTAACTTGTAAAGGACCCACCCACGAGCAGTCACATTTCCAGTCCAGTCCCTCTAATGTTTCTGATATACCGATATTGCCCCCTTCCTAATTCCAAAACGTCGCTGTAGCGCTTGCAATGCCTTGCATTAGCGTACACGATAGCCGCCTCGCCTCGCCTGATATTTTTGGGTTTTAGAGTTGAAAAGAGAAACCTGTAACTTGTAAGCAGTTAGGACCTCTCATTTTTGGCAATATCAAATCTAAGTGCTGTAGCATTTTGTTTTGTTGTTTTGAAAAGTATTGTACTTGGTTGTAACGTGTAAGTGTATTATGAAATTACATAACTAATATGTTACGATCCAATTAAATGTATTTCGTAAAGAGTAATACTAGACTTTTCAAATTTTTTCTTAAAAAAATTCTTGAATTATGTGACATGGTGAGTTATCAATATCATATCTCTTACTATATAAACTCATGATTTACAAGATATTAACAACTCATCAAACATTATAATTTGAAAAGAAAATGAAAAGGAAAAAATCAATTGGATCCAATCTAGAGATCCATCATCGATGGCGGGATTTCCATCAACGATAGAGATCCATCTCGGATCTCCACCGTGATAGAGATCTCGTCGTTGGGATCTCCATGGATCTAGAGATCATCTGGATCTCCACATTGTTTTGTTTTTTTCTTTTTTCTTTTTGGTTTTTTCTTTTTTTTATTTTTTTTTATTTTTTTTGTAATTTGATCACCGTCATACATACATAACTGATATAGACGGTGTAGATCCATCTAATTTTTTTAACAAAAAAAAATCTTATATAAATAGATCTCCACCATCCATTTAGATGGACGGTGGAGATTTATAACTTTTTTTCTTTTTTATTGTTTTTTTATATTATATAAATATTTTAAAAATATTTGTTATCTATTTTTTTTGTGTTGACACATGGTATCTTTTTTATTTAAAGGCAAAAATATCCATGAAACTGTTAAATTTAACTAACGATTGGGACTATGAGCATTAAAAAAGAAAATACCGTTAGAAAAACTCATAATTCGCACAAATATAGGACTAAATGACAATTCCCCTTTACCAAAAGAACAACATATAATTCTTGAAAATTGTTAAAAAATAAAAAAACCTTGAAAATTGTTTTGTTTTTATCCCCACGTACAACCATATGAATGTTCAATGTTCAAACAACCCCATATAAAATCATACGAACGTTCAATGTCCAAAGACCAATCAACCCCATAATATATATATATAATATATATATATATATATATAATTCCTCAATTAGCAATATCTTATAGATGTTTCACGACCACTTAAAGTATGAAACGAGATTTAAGATTCGATATAGGGTCGGATAAAATGAGCGTACTAATATCAAGGTACAAGAATCTTCCCAAGTAAATAGAAGTTGAAAGCACAATTCTAAAATTGTAAGGCCAAGTTTCAAAAAAATAAAAAATAAAAAAAATTGTAAGGCCATCTCCAACCCAAAAACCCAATTTGGTACAATTTTCACCGTATTTATTTTTTTCATCTCCAACCTATTGCACAAAATGTTACACTAAAAAGAATATTCCCTTCTTATTTATTTTTTCTCAACAATTAATATTTCAACCCATAATTAACATAATATTGCAATAAGTTAAGAAATTATGAAATTATGAAATTAATACATTAAGAAATTAAATTTAATTAACTAAAATATTGCATTTATTATTAAATTAACTTAAACATTACATTTCATAAAATAAAATAAAAATATAAAAATAAAAGTACATATTGATTGTCATTTAATTATCTAAATTAGTATATGCATCCCACAAATGATCAATTAATGTATTTCCGAGTGCAATATGAGCCTCTTAATCCTTGATTTTTCTTTGTCAAGCTAGGATTTATTGAAATCAGGTATTTTCATCTATCACCATCTCAACTTCTGGAGTTTGCACTTCCATATAATCCTTAATTGCTATATCAACACCACGTTCATCTTCGATTATCATATTGTACATAATAATGCATGCAGTCATTATATCATGTAAAACATGTTTTTGACGAAACATGTCAGTCCTGCCACAATTGCAAATTGTGATTGGAGAACCCCAAATGCACGTTCTACGTCTTTTATACATCCTTCTTGTTTCATTGCAAGTAATTTTTATTTTTTTTGACCACGTAGATCATGAACAGTTTGTACAAGCGTAGACCATTTTTTGTATATACCATCAACTAAATAATAACCTTTTATTGGTAGAAAGCGGCTGGCTGATAGGTCAGCATTATTATTGAAATATTAACAATTAAGTATGCCACGTTACCAAAAGTCAACCAGACAACCAATCAATATTTGACCAAGGCCTCATTGTCAACAGTTGTTCATCATTTCTCAACGGTCATGAGAACTGATCAGCCAAGATAGAACTTCAGTCAGACAAACCCGATCGGGTGTAAAAACCGATCAGATAAAAGAAGCCTGGTCGGGGAAGATAGCAAGTCGATTAAGAAATCATTTGTCAATAGTTAATAAAGCAACATCAGTTAAAGAACAACTATATTACAGAGAGAAAGAATCCTACTTAAACAAGAAATCCAGAAGCACACTCCAACAAGGAAACAAACTTATTTCCTCAAAAGATATCAGAGTTCGAATTAGGTAATGAATCAAAGTCATTTAATACACAAGATATACGGAACAAGAAAGAAGATAAACACGACTTCATTAAGTCCTAGTTAAATTCTACCACCTTTCCTTACTTGTACAACAAATGTCATTGTAAACACGCATGTAATATATATATATATAACGGCAAGAGAGAGCATGAGATTAAGGGTGTAATTTTCCGACTTCATAGTAAATTTCGTTTCCTCACCGTCACCAGCAACAGTGAATGTTTCCCTGACTTAGGGTTTTACCATGTAAAATCTTGTGTTATTGCGTTCTTTCTTTGTTTTCTTTATTAGTTACAATTCTGGACTTACACAAACTTTAACTTGTTATTGACTGTTTCTACCGATGAAAAATCCACGTCAGCATAACCCATGTTATATTCTTTTCATTGAATGACATAATGAGCTGGAGGAGCAATATCTTGAGCGAGGTTGGCAAAAGGATGGGATGCCTCCAACACATTAATATCATTGTTGGAACCCGGCAAACCAAAATATGCATATCATATCCAAAGATCTTTGCAGTGTCAAATGCAAACTATCCTTATTAAAGTTGGCAAATAAAGGGATACGTACAACAAATTGAAAATCTTAATTCAAGTGGTGCTTCATAACAAGATATTGTGAGTATTTGTTACAATTAAAGTTTTAGAAATATTATATCCAATATTGAATTTTAACAATATATATTTGTATCATTTTACAATTAATTCGAGCCAAAATGTTATTAACACAAAATAAGAATTATAAGAAAGGATTCAAATTTGATCACGTGCAACCCATCCTTAAAGATATTGAAAAATTTACAAATAACACTAGTGCAACATCAGCCTTTCAAAGGCAAAGTGGTAACATTGTATCATCACAATCAAACTCTCCAACTCTAAAGTCTCCCATATCGACATCTCCTGGACTATCTTCATTTTCTCTTAATATAACTAATGATGACGACTCTCCAACTCTAGAGTCTCCCACATTGACATCTCCTGGACTATCTTCATTTTCTCTTAATATAACCGATGATGAAGATGGCGGTAGTTCATCTTAACGGCCCGTTGGGGTGAAGAAAGCAAAATTAAAAAGGATAGATGATGAACAAATTTCAAAATTTATTGACTCTATCAAAGAAGATAGTCAACAACTCCTTGAAAGTTTTTTTAAAAGCGGCGCGGATAGGCAAAAAACTTACGAAATCCAAATGAAAAAATTGGTCATGGTTGAATATCGGAAGGAAAATAAATTTTTACTAAAAGGTTTGAATTTCGTAACTCATCCAAACCTACCTGATTTTTTACGAAGTGAACAATAAAGAATTATGGAAAAAAGAGATCAACAACAAGGCCAAGGATCTCAAAATACATCTGTTTTTTTTGGCCAATTTTTCAATGATCTTGGAGGATCCAGACTACTAAATCGTTGTTGTAATTTATGTTGTATTTTTCCTTAATTTGAGTGTCTTCCAATTAGTGGTAATTTATTTTAGACTTAATGGCACGGTTGCCCCCTGAATTGTTCGTGAATTGCAAATGTCCCCTGAATTCTGAAAATAGTCACTAAACCCCATGAACTCTCCTTTTCTTTGCACCACTCTTATGTAGATGACCCCTCGAGGGGGTGGGGTCAGGGAGTTTAGGGACCATTTTAAGAATTCAGGGAGCACATCTGCAATTCGCGAACAATTCAGGAGACAACCGTGCCATTAAGTCTTTATTTTATCACTATGAAGTTTTTATGACGTTTTTAATGTTTTTATTTTTATTAATGTTGTATTTTGCTTTAATTTTTGTGTTTTCAATTTAGTTATTTTTGTTTTTAAAAAATTAATCACTTTTGTATTATACACTTAATTTTAGTTTACTATAAATGTTAATATAAATAATAATAATTAAATTAAAACAAATATAAATTAAACAAAATTATTAAATAATAAAAAATATACATTTGGAATAAATTTGATTGATTAAGGGTAAAACTATGATTAAATAAAACTTTTAAATAAGGGCTATAGTCAGAATAGATTTTATTAAACATGGTTCAAATTGTGATTAAGTAAAACTTTAGGAATGAAAAAAAAAAAGGTTCGGATATTGACACTCATATTTATAAGTACACCCATGTCTAAAATTTAAAATTAAAACATTACTATAAACACCCATGTTAATGCCAATAGTACTCTTATTTAAATGATTTTTTTTCATTTTAATATAATTTATTTATAAACCCTCTCAAGTTATTAACACACCCAATTTTCATAAATGATAAATTATTAAGTTCATTTAACTATACATTTTGGTTTCGATAATATCATTGCTCACAAGAAATCCAAATACGAAAACGGAATCGTGGATTGATAACTAGTTGGAAGACTATTACCAATATGAAACATCTCATGAACACAAAACAAATCCCTACATTCGATAATTGTTTCGAAGAGAATAGACAATTTCCTTTCTTCATTAAACCATTGTTCCTGCACCTATATATATATATACAATATGTACCGCACGCACTGTAAAAATATAAGCATGATATACTTTTGAATTGCACAAAATCACAAGCCCATCATGGGGATGGATGCAGTTTTTTGTTTTTTGTTTTTTTCATGGTAACTGTTATTAATTTTTTTGAGGAGGTGAGAAAAATATAACATACATAAATCAGGGGTGTGTTAAGTTTGAAAAATAGGGTTTAGTTTTATATTATATATATATATATTTTAATAAAGTGATATAGTTGAAGATATGGGTGTGATTAATGGATGTACATAGTATTTAATTTATTTTTAATTAAACTAATTTGTCCTTATTAGTAAATTCCTATTGGGATATTTTTATAATTAAAATTTTTATTAAAATATGGGTGTACTTATCATATTTATGGGTGTCAATAGCGGCATCCAAAAAAAAATAGATGCAATTCTTACCGTAACTGAACAGTGTTGCACCAGGGTTGCCACAACACTGTGGATGAAGGCAAAGTAGAGCAGACTTTTTGTGCTTGGTTGGAGAACGGTTCTTACTCTAAGTTTGTGAATTGCTCTATTTTACCTATCGGTTGGAGATGTCCTAAGAGTATGAACATGATTTTGAGAACTCAATTTATAGTGAAAGATTAAACTAATAATTATTATGTTCATTTTAAAGAGTAATAAATGCATAAAACTCGAAACTAGTAAACTAGTACGAAAAAACTGATAAATCAAACTTGTTTTGCCTAGAAAATTAAGGCCAAACCGGTTTAAGCAAATAGGTAAACTAGTTTGCTTATATTTTGAAACTTCATAAAAAAGCAAAATTCGATAAATCAGTTTCCAAATTCGGAAATTTGGTTTTATAAATAAAAGGAATTACTGTATAAGCTTTGTTTCAGATTTATTATTATTTTTTTTTTTTTTTTTTTTTTTTTTGCACTTGTAAAATATAGAATTAAATTTCCATAAGCTTACAAATCGATGTATTTTCATCATGGTCTTTACCGATACCTAATTACATGAAACGTGAAATCTCTTGAATATATGGTACTTTACACGGTTTGATCTCCTTGTTTCAATGCCTTAATGTATTCCAATCTTTAAGATAGTTTATTATTATTATTATTATTTTATTTATATATATATATCTATTTTAATTCAGGGCCTTGTTTGGGAAGGGAAGGATTCAAACCCACAACCTTGTGATACAAGTGTGAGAGGTTTTACCACCGTACCAATCTCATCTTTGAGATGAGTTTTTCTTTTTGGCTTCTTATGACAACATATTTAACACATTAGTATTCAAACTCCACCCCATAGGCGTAGCTCAACTAGATGGATGAGTTTGAGGCTTGGGATTTGGGGCTTGGACAAATGACTCCAAAGTCAGCATCTCAAATCCTACCAAAAGCAAAAAGCTTTTAAAAAATACATAGTCTAAATAGTTGGATAGATAATGTTAATATATATATATATACACGTATGTATATATAGTACTCAAGCTCAATTGTTTCTTATCATAAATACAAACATTGCCCCGCCTAATTAATCTTTTTTGTAGCTTAAATAATGGAATTGCAAGTTCTTTAATTAATGCATTAACTTAAGTTAATCAAATATTTGAATCATTTTATAAATAATTAATATGAGTCGTTAATTTTTATTGTCATTTAAAATAGAGAGCCTCTCTTTATAACAAGATAATCCAACAATTCATAGTGAATATATATATATATATTTTAATATTACATCAATTCAGGGATTAGGGATGGAGAGGACTCGAACCCACAACCTCGTGATATAGGTGTGAGAGGTACACCACTAGACCAACATCATCTCGTTCAATGAAATAAATATGTGTTAGTCACAATGTCACATACATTGTCAAATTGTACTATCGGGCTGGATTATCTTATTATAATTCAAACAGAATAATTGTACTATTGGGCTGGGCGAATGTTGATGACACAGCCCAACCAAGTGGAACGCCCATTAAAGCCACAGTTTTTTTTTAATTTTTTTAGCCACAATCTTATTTGCACTAAAATAAGGCAAGGCAAGATGATACTTCATAGTTCATACTTCTACTCCTCTTTCATTATGTACCCCATTAAAATAAGAATAACTTGACACATCAATTTAATGTAAAAACTTTGTTTTAATGTAAAAACACGTGGTGTTAAGATGACCAAACACATCACTTGACACATCAATTTAAATAATTGTAGGATTTTTTATTTTTATTTTTTTATAAATTGTAACAATACTTTTATTTTAATAAATTAATGGTTGGATTATAGATGACAATTTCACTCAAACCCCTAGGCACCCACCCGAATCTTAACCATGATGATCGGGTATGGGTTTTGCTAATTGGATTCATGGACCGGTTTGGATTTTAAAATTCAAACCCGAGCCCATGAACCCATTTGATTTTAAAAATAATATAATAAATATTTTTCCAAAACTTCACAAAGATATCGTTGTGAGCAAGTTAGAAATCTAAACTTGAAATGATGTTGTTTAAAGCAAATTAGTAATCTAAACTCAAAACAACGTCATTTTGAGTTAATAATCTAATATTATTTTTAGTTTTTTTTTTAAATAAAAAAAAAAATCATTGGTTTAGGAGTTTGTAGGTATTGACAAATCCAACGGTGAAATACCCACCCGCAAACACAGATAATTTCACAGGTTCATGGGTAGGTATGTGTGAAGCCAAAACCTGCTTAATTTTGCGGGTTCACGGTTGAGATTGGATTTAGCAAAACCCTCCCGAACCCGTTCTGTTGACATCCCTAGATTGAATGATGAAGTCAAAATTTTAAGTTAATATAAACACAATTTGGGGGAAATTTCACTAAAGTCCTTATATTTTATTGAAATGTCACCTTTTAAAATGTTTTTGTCATAATAGTAACTTTAGTCCCTCGTATTTCGAAAATACATCACTTTAGTCCTTTGACTAAAATACTAATGGTCAACTATAAGAAAAAAAAACTTATTAAAGTACAATTTTACCCTTATATAATTTAATTAAGCTAAAATGATGATTTTATCATCAAACTTACTACAGTATTACATATTAATCTTTACATGTATTATCCAAAATATCCTCATAACATTATAATATTTTTACACATTTACCAATATATATATATATATAATGTGGACAATTAGATTTACATACTTTGACTTAAAGTGTATGCACTTATCAAAACTTCTCCATAATCTATGGTTCACATCTTTCGTCCTGATATATTACTTATCAAAACTTCTCCATAATCTATGGTTCACATCCTTCGTCCTGATATATTTTATATCAGGACGAATTGACAGTAAAAAGATTATATATATATATGTACATGTTACAAAGTTGATATATTATTTGCAAAGGCGGCGACTCGAACCAATATATTATCAGACTAAATGAGTGTTTTTTGTTTTTTGTTTTTTTTTTTTTTTTTTTTGAAGTATTTAACTATTATATAAATTAGGGTTTTTTTGGGAAGGCAGAGGACTCGAACCCAGAACCTTGTAGTGCAGGTGTGAGGGGTTTACCACCGAACCAACCTCATCTAGTCAATGAGTGCTCTTACAACTAAGCCACATTGCGCCGTGGTATATAATTTCAAATTATTACTATATTATTTGTATAATACCTTATTTATAATTCCGTTTTTATATTTTTAACTAATATTAATCATACAAGTTAATTTTGTCGGTAAAAAAAAATAGAAAAATCTGTAAACCTTGTCATGCTCTTTGAGCATAAACATTTTTTTTTCCCGCATTCTCTTTTATTTCTTTAATTTAGACAACTGTAAAAACTAATTTACTTAGGGGCTGTTTTTTTTTTTTTTTTTTTTTTTTTTTTTTTTTTTTTTTTTTTTTTTCTCAATATGAGTTTTATTACCTCTTGTCATTTAAATTAAGATAAATAGGTTTATTTGTTTTTCTAATTTATATCTTATTTTAAAATATATATATGTCTGATAGAAAAAGTAAAAAGTTTTGGTTTTTCACTTATGTAATGAGAGCTTCTTTTGACAAAGCTTCTTTTGACAATCCATTTTTCTTTTTACACTTCTTTTCTAATGACACTTCATTCTGAAAATTTAAATTAAAAAAAAAAATTCTAAAGACACTTCCTTTTATTTAAAGATTATCTTTTTTATCTTTTAACACTCCTATTCTACAAAAAATAAATTATCTCTCATAAATTATTAAATTAAATATTACATATTAAACAATCTCCTAAATTTTTACTTACCATATTAAACTCTCTCTTCTTCAATACATATCTCTAGTTTTCTATCTTCATTATTTCTCAAGCAAAACTAACAGTTAAGGAAAAAGAAAACTTATGAATAAGCTTGATTTTTAGGAACCGTATATATGTATATATATTAATATATATATATATAACTCAAAAAACAAATACATTTTTTTTTTAAATCGAAATATGAAAATGTTTTTTGTTACTTTTGTAGGTATATAATTGCCTAGAGAACTTTAATTCTTTTATTAGTCTTAGAAATTCTGAATTTAATTGAATCTAGTTGCAACAAATCAAGTTTTCATATATCTATTTTTTTTTTTTTTTGAAAATTGATTTTTAATATATATATATATTATTGTTAGTGAAAAACCAAAATATTCATAAGTTTTTTTTTTTCTTTAACTATTAATCAATCGAGAAAGTATGGGAAAAATAAAGAGAGAAAGACTAATTAGGAGAGAGTGTTTAATATGGTAATAACAGATTTAGGAAAGAGTGTTTAATACATAATATTTAATCAGTATTCATTATTTAATCTAATGATTTAGGAGAGAGAATATTATTATTTATTAATAATTTAATTAGTTTGGAATGTCTTTAGAATTTTTTTGTCTTATTTAGTAATTTTAATTCAAGTTAAAATTGTCATTAATAATAATAAAAAAAAATTTGGAGTGTAAATAGCTAATTTGTGGATTGTAAGGGAAGCTCTCTTATGTAATAAGTCATAATTAACACATTCACAATTACTTCCACAATTACCCTTGTACAATTAATCTATTACCAAAAATAATCTTAAACACAAAAATTCCCCAATTTCCTAAAAAACTCTAACCCTAACCCTAACACTAACCTGACCCTAAATTGATCTAGGAGGAGGCGCTGCCTCCCTAGGCTTTGACCGGAGGAGGCCTTAACCTTTTCCCATTGGCAGCCTCCTCAAAACTCAGCAACAGAGGCCGACAGTCTCCATGAAGGAGGTCGTTGGCCTTCATCACCAATCACCACCCTTAGAGGAACCTCCTTCATTGCCATTTTTTTTTCTTTTTTTTAAATATTTAAAATAAAATATTAATTTTTTTATTTATTTTAAATAAAATATTTAAATTAATAAATAATTATGAACGAAAGTAAATACATTTTTTAAAAGAAAAAAGTAAATACATGTTGAAAAATAAAAGAGAGTGAACAACTGAATATATTAAAAGTTAAAGCATTCCTTTATAAACTAATGTATACATTGATATATATATATATATATATTAACGTAACCTATCACGTTTTATAGGGTTTATGATTCATGTTATCATATTATGTTTATGTCAATTCAAAGGGCTATCATGGTATATATATAGAGTTTAATTTACAATCCATGTTATCGTATTGTGTTTATATCAACTTGAATACGACTTATTTAATTTAATTAATAGTCTCAAAACCCACAATTCAACTAGCTAAAATTGATTTATGCTCATGTCGTGTCAAAATTGGTAACCCCCTAATGTCATAATCATAAAAATATGAATAGCTGCCATAATTTCATTAAATTCAAACTTCAAAGTACATCAATATCATCCTCACAAGTTGAGTATTGTAAAAACATCATTTTCCTCACAAATGATGTAAATAATTAAGGGCCAATTTTCAATGATAAGTTCCAAATATCACGAGGCTACGCAAGAAATATTAAAAGCCATAACTACATCTTATTTAAGATTCTTGTCATACTCTCTTTAATTTCTTTTTGGATATTTCTTATAAATTTAACATTTATTATATTGAATGTGGTCCACATTAATTTTCATTACCTACTCTAATTATATAAGATTCAGTGGGTCCATTTTGTATTTATAGTTCCTTCTCTTCTATTTTACTTCTTTTAATAATAATAATAATAATAATAAGAGAGCAGATTCTAAATTAACTTCTTTTTAACAATAAATTGAATAACTTTTTATAGTTGAACAATAAGAGACATCGAAATCATGTCTCACTCACACCAAAAGTTTTGAGGTGAATTGATTTATTTATTTAAATTTTACAATTAAACAAAATTGAAATTATTTGTAGGATCGTAATACATATAATGAATGTGTTCTATATATATATGGGATATGGCTATGTTTTTTTTTTTTTTTTTTGACAATATCTATTCATCCGGGACCACGTGTTTTTTTAAAAACTTTCACTGTTGATAGGATTCGAGCCGTTGACCTTTGAGTCATTTGCTCAAACCTCAAGCTCGTCCATCTACTAATTGAGCTACGCCCCTGTTAGCGTCTTAAATTGAACAAATATGGCAAACAATTAGTACTTAACAAACTATAACCTTCAAGTCACAAAATTGTTATAAAATTTTAACCCCTATTTTTTTTTTTTATATACCAACCCCCAAACTGGAATTGAATTTCTGACTCTACCCGGACCTCCCCTGCTAATAAAAGCATTACCAAAAAAAATTTACTAGTAAGTAACAAATTAAGATTTTACCGATAGTTAATATCAAAATAATTTTTTAAAAAATAAAATAAAAAAAAGAGTTATTTAACAAAGGGTTAGGTTTTATTAATATATTAATCTAAATTTTGTGACTTTAATATCCGTCCATCCATTTGCTTAATACAGCCCAACTATTTAATAAAACTTTCAAATAAATAATAGT
This sequence comes from Acer campestre, assembly GCA_954870605.1. Taxonomy (NCBI): domain Eukaryota; kingdom Viridiplantae; phylum Streptophyta; class Magnoliopsida; order Sapindales; family Sapindaceae; genus Acer; species Acer campestre. The sequence goes on along the minus strand of OX940803.1, from coordinate 14,789,506 downwards.
GAATCAAAATATAATGAGAATGTTACTTTGTGGTAAAGAGCGTCCATTTAACCGGACAATGTTTCAAATTTTCAGATTTGAGTCGTCATACTTGGTATATCAAAATAAAATGAAAATGAAAATGAAAATGGCAAAAAGGTAAAAAGTGTACATGTAACTAGGGATGGGCATTGGGGAAATGAAGACGGATATTGATCCCCCTATCCCTATCCTCATTTCTCCGTTTCCCCCATTTCTTCTATTTTCCAATCTTGATTCCCTTGGTTTCCTATTTGACTTTATTTGACTAAAAATTACATATATAAAAAATATATATATAAAAATAAAATAAAAAATCCATGGTAAGTTATATGAATATGATTTAGAGCTTGTTTGGTTGGGTTTTTGAAAAACCTCTATTGATAAAAGATCTATTAAAAATAGAGTTTTTTTTTTTTTTTTAAAAAAAAAAAAAGTCTATTTGAATAAGCACATCACCATGAACTTTTGCCTAGTAGAAGTTTAAACTCTACTAGTCTCTACTCAATTTAAAATAGACAATCTCAAAAGCTCAATCAAACAACTCTTAAAAACTCAAATAGACGTTTGTAGACATTTTGAGGCAATAAAAAGCTCAACCAAACAAACGTTTAATCTCTTTTATCTTTCCTTATTTAATGTAAACATTGTCTCTCACCTATTTACTGTAATATTTTATTTCTCCAAAATTTTATTATTTTATTAAATTCTCTCACCTTATTTAATTTTCTGTCTTTCATTTATTTTATTTTATTTTATTTTATTTTTTCTTTTACATGTTTTTTTTTTTTAATTTACTTGAATCATGAACATCATCAGTATAACTTTCACTCTCACTTTTCAATCTATAAAATCATTTTATTCTTTTTTTTTTCATTTTTTACTATTTTTATTTCTCAATTTACTTTATCTAAAACCAGAAATTTTATACATGTAATCACCGCTCATTTCCATTCTCCTCTTTCATTTTTTTTATTTTTAATTTTTTTCTATTCTTTTCCTCGTTTATAATTTCTTATTTCATTAGCTTATGTGGTGTAATTTTGTAAAGTTGTACAAAAAAATTATTTTCACTTGTATTGGTCTTGTTAATATATTTGTAAAGTTGAACAACAACATCGTACATGGTTTCATTTATACTGATATTTGTAAAATAAAAACTAGGTGCAATAAGTAATTAAATGAAAAACTGCCAATGAATATATGACTTAGATCTATAAAATTAATAAACCATCAATAAAACAAAAGAGGAGAGTGGAAATGAGCAAGTGATTACATGTATAAAATATCTGGTTTTAAATAAAGTAAATTGAGAAATAAGAATAGTTAAAAACAAGAGAAAAAAAAAAGGATTTTAAAGACTAAAAAGTGAGAGTGAAAGTCACACCATAATTTTCTGGTTTCAGGTAAAGTAAATAAATAAATAAATAACGTGTAAAGGAAAAATGAAAAGAAAAGAAAAATAAATAAAAGACAATTAAATAAGGTGAGAGAATTTAATAAAATAATAAAATTTTGGAGAGATAAAGTATTAAATAGGTGAGAGACAGTGTCTGTGTTAAATAAGGAAAAATAAAAGAGATCAAATCATATCTATTAAAAAAAGCAAAATTCAGTGGCCAAGAAATTGTGTAAAAAAAATGGGGTCATAGATCTCACCCATATATATATATATAGTCTTTCTAATGTCAATTCGTTCTGATATGAAATATATCAGGACGAAGAATGTGGACCATGGATTATTGAGAAGTTTTAACAAGTACATACACTTTAAATCAAAGTATGTAAATCTAATGGTCTACATTCTTTATCTTGATATATTTTATATCAAGATGAATTGACAATAGAAAAACTATATATATAGTCTTTCTCCTGCCGGTTCAACCTCTTGAATGTGGGCCATTAGATTCAAATGTTTTGACTTAGTCTGCATGCACTTGTCGGTGCTTATTCATAATCTATGGCACAGATGCAATGCACTGATGAATTTTATTATATCAGGTCGAACTGACAGAAAAAATGACTATATATGTATATATGTATGTTTGATATGACTTGAATTACCAATTATTGCCAAACACGATTTACCAATGCAGAGACTTCCTGGAGACATGAGAGCGTTATGAGGTTATGTTTGAGGGAAGCTTGAAGACAAAGAAGAACTGGAGGAACATTTTCTACGGGCAGACATCTTCACCAACCGCGGCATAGGGGGCGGTAAACTTCAGCAGGTTTTCCGCGGCTGAGGCAAAGGCAAAGGCAAAGGCACAGGGGGCTGTACACGCAGCGGTCAACGGTGATGAGGCGCATGGATCACGGTTTTCTGAGTGGTTAAGTTCAACACGGTTTAGGAAGTGGGTGGCCGACTACAACTTGAATTGTAGTTAATGACAATCATGCATTGAATCAAGAAATATTCATGGAAGAGGAAATATGTTACTTCTAGAGTTTTAATAGGAAAAATGATTTCTCCATTACAAGAAGACTTATCATAAAAACAAATAGAGTTTATGTGGAACAAGTAAATCTTGTATGACTAGAAGATATTTCCTTGTTAGTTTAAACTCCCTATAATTTATATAAATAGACAATAATAACTAGGTTATTGGTGGTGGAGCAAAATAGCAAATACTAGAGAGATCTCAAAGTGAGCATTAGGTGTAATTGGGCTTGGGGTATTATTTAGAGAGAGATCCTAAGTGCGTAGTTGTAACAATTTACTACATATTGGAACTTTCTCTTGTCATCCTGACAGCCGTGGTTTTTTTCCTGATTTGGGTTTCCACGAAAATTCTTGTGTTGTGTGTGATTGGATTTAATTACTTCTCTTCATCTTTTCTTTTCTTTATTATTGTGTTTGTTTGTGTTCTATCTGGTAACGTTTCCGTGCTCTTAGTGATGTTTGCTTGCTAACAATATATATATATCGGCCTTGTTCACATTAGTGCACACTGATTTAACTACATCAATACCAATGCATGTGAACCACTGATTATGAAGAAGTTTTGACAAGTGCATACACTTTAAGTCAAAGTATGTAAATTTAATGGTCTACATCCAACACACTAATGAAATTATATCAGTACGCACTGACTTGAACATTTTTGTATATATATATGTTTTTAGGGAAATGGAAAAATGAGGATAGGGGACCTCCTTATCCCCATTTTAATTTGGGGATGATTTTTCCCCCCAAAAGGAGATGGAGAAATGAGGATTTGGGGATTTGGGGGAAAATGGCCATCCCTACTTGTAATGTAACTTATGTAAGAGAAGAATACAAAGGTGGGAAAGAGGATAAAATGTAAATAAAAGTGAGTGTTAAAAGGATGAGTGGGAAATCAAAGAGAAAACACTTTTGTTCACCCCTATTCAAGGGAGATAACCATTACCCCCACCCCCCCCCCCCCCTAAATAGATGGTGTGTCTCCATGGAGTGGGGTGTATTGGTTCAAGATTTTATTAGACAATTTAAGGAAGTAAAAGTTTAGTGGTATTGGATTCAAACATTTTAATAAGTTAGATAAGTCTGGTGGTATTTGATTAAGACTTTTAAGATTTTTTTAAAAAAGTTCATATTGTCTTGTGGTATTGGATCTAGACTTTCAAGAGGTAGCAAATTGTCTACTGGTATTGGATTGAGATTAAGATTTTTATGATTCCATGACAAAATAGATTTTCCAGACTTTTTAGTGATATGTATAAACAGCTTGAACCCAAAATTGTCTTGCACTCTCCCTTAATACTTTCTAGACTTTTTATTATCGTGAAGCAGCTAGTTAATGGAAGAGGTGTGGAATTTCACTACCCGCCACTAGAGTCTTTTCTATCTTTTGCTTCTGGGATTTTTAGAAGCACTTTTGGCTTGTTAGATGATTGTAACGATGATCAGCAGCTCTCATTTGTTGATTGTCCAGTTTGAATTTGTATTTGAGACTAAGGTGTAAAGTTCCAATCAATTGCTAGCTAATTATTGGAAGTTTTAAATTGCTAACTTATTATTTGTTGCTCTGTTTTTTATTTTTCATTTTTGAACCAGAAATATGCCAAGCATCTCAACATGACTTATTTGTTTAAAGTGATGCAAATGTTCACGGAATTGATCAGTTTTTTTTCTGTTTTGTCAATTGAGAGAGACAATGAAGAAAGAAAGAAAGAAAGAATTGGTAGGATCAAATTTTTTTTAAAAATATATATATATATATTAACTATAGTATATATAAAAAGAACTAGTCCATTATTGATAATATCGCCCTTTATGTAGATTGAGTTCAAAGACAAAAGAAAATGGTGACCATTTCTATTGATTTATTATCTGAGCGAGTTAAAAAGATATGGGTCTCGTATAAAACCATGCTTCTATAAAATTTAGAATACTTTTTTTTTTAATTCGATAACGGAAAGGTATGCCGAAACCTGTCGAGAGCAAGCACTAGTAGACCGTTTGGAGTTATTTTTTTTTTTAAAAAAAATATGTATAATTAAATCTTATATATCATTTTTTTTTTTTTTGTTATTTACATTTATATTAAAAAAATTCTTGTCATGCCTCGACCCTCCAAATTTAACCAATGCATGTATAATCTGTATATCAACTCATCTCACTGGACTTGAATCATCTATCACTAACATAAAAGGGGGATGTACACTGTACACACCACTAGAGAGAAAAAAGAAGAAAAAAAAAAAAAAAAAGGTTTAAAGAGCAAGCTATTTTTTTTTTCTCCGTTTCATGTTATTTCTAGTGAGGTAGTGGGGGGGTGGGTTGTTGGTTATTATATTTATTTCATATGATGACATTTTCTGCACCATATGAACTAGCTGAAGGTTATGTGTTGATTGGTAGTATTTTAAAAATTTTATTACTTCTCTTCATAGCTCATACATGTTTCTCATTCAATTTTTGTTATTCAGTGACTGCCCTCAATAAGATTACAAAGCACTGGAACTTGGGGAGAAAATTGAATACTACAATCGACTCTTAAAAGTCCATATTTTTAAAAGTCCAAAAAGTCTTGAAATAAAGTCTAGATAATCATAATAGTCTATAAATAAAGTCTAAAGTCTCTTTCATAATCATAAAAGTCTCGTCCATATAATCCTAATAATTCTAAAATTATAATCCTAACAATCCTAATAATCCTAGGATTTAGATCCTCTCCTTATCTCATCTTTTTCCTGATTTTTTTAAAACATGTGATTGGTTGTTGATAAAGTGATTATGGAAACCAATCACATCTTAATCATACATTCATTGAAATGCTCATGTGTCATAAGATTACGTGAGGTCAGGAAAAAGATGAGGTAAGTAGAGGATCTAAGGGGGGTGTATTCAATTAGGATTCTTAAAGACATTTAAAGACATTATAAATCCTGGTGTATTCAATTAGGACATTTAAATACTTTTAAAAAGTCTATATTAATCCAGTGGTATTCAATTAGGATTTCTATGGACTTTTAAAGAATCCTTCCAAATCTGGGTGTATTGAATTGAGACTTTAAAAATGTCTACAAGAATCAAAGTGTATTCAATTAGGACTAGATTTTAAAGGATTTTCTTAGGTCATGGATTTTGGTGGATTTTGGTGGACTTGATAGTGGAAGATATAAATATCAAATGTCATAACATGTCCGGCCTTCTCCCCAAAGATTTTGGTGGACTTTGTGCTCTCTCTCTCTCTCAAAACAGAAACGTGTTGCTTTTTCTCACTTCTTCTCTGCTCAAATAATTATGATCGATAATCTTCCCTTACTGATTTTTTGACTGCAATCTTACCCAACAACACAAAAAAAAAAAAAAAGGCTTTTTTTTTTTTTTTTCTGTGAGTTACACATACAAGCAAAAACGTTGATTTTTTTTTAAAAAATTTTTTATTTGTCTGTGTTTTGCCTTTTATACAGGCTCTATGCATTTAACTTACCTTTAATTTAATTTTTTTTTTTATCTTCTTTTATTATTTTAATATGCCACTTTAAAATAAAATTAGCTCAAACCCCAACTCATCTTGATGTAATTTATGTATTTAAGAGTTAGAATTTTTTTTTTTTTTTTTGAAAACAATAAATTCAATAACAAATTTTAAATAATAATAAAGTTGATTGGACTTACCAAAGGGGTGTACATACAGCTTTTAAGGGGTGCAAATATCGTCACTCTTCTCCATTTATAATAGAAGTCAGAGATAGATGTCTAAACAAATCTATAACAGTCTGAGATAGATGTCTAAACAAATCCATAAAAGTCTAAGATAGATGTCTAAACAAATCAATGAAAATCCATGTGGATTTATAAAAGTCCGTAAAAATCCATAAAAATCCATGAAAATCCGTCACTTAAAAAATGTCTTTAAATGTCCTTAACAATCCTAATTGAATACACCCTCCTAAATCCATAATCTTAGTAGTCTTGTAAATCCATAAAATCCTTGCACCTAAAAATTGTCCTTTAAAATCTTAATACAATACACCCCTAAGATTGTAATTGGGCAGCAGTTGGCAACTTGGCACGCGGTGAAGTAATTAAAAGCTATCACGAGATGCTTGGGGGATTTTGTATAATTGTATACTTTACAAAAATGATATTTACATTTTACATCATTTTCTTATCCTTTTATTATTCCCACTTTCAACTCTATATACCCCCCTCCCTCCTCCACTTCCATGTCATGCTCCTCACATTTAATTACGTCCTTATCTTTTTTTCCTACTACTAAGTACTAACCACACACCCACCCCAATTGCCCAATTCAAACACGTATTCAAGTCAAATACAAACAAAATTACACGTCCCTGGTAAAATTGAATTTGAATTTGATATAGTGGTGAAGGCACACTGTTAAGTGGGGGTTATGCCCCCGAGCCCACAATTTTTTTAAAATTTTATTAATATTTTACCCTAATGTTTTTTTTTTATTTACGTTTTTCTGCTATCATTTTATTAAATTTTCAAATTGGTCCCCAAACCCACAGTTTAGTGATAGACGGCGTTCATTCAACTTGCAAGTATAATGGATTAAGACCACAATGGGCAATAGTTAGCATGCGGTGAAGTAATCAAATTTCAAATACAGTATATGGTAAACAACGTTCATTCAACCTAACAATGTCTCAATCTCAAGTTTGAATCTTTGAACCACCGATGGTATATCAAAAGAAGAAAAAAAGAATTAGATGACTAAGTAAAAACATCTTAACAATAGTTTTTTAAGTACTCTGATATTTCGAATTAACATTTTCAAGTTCTATTTCAATTTTAACCGTGGAATTTAAAGTAAATCTATACACATTGAGAATTGGTATCGTAAATTTAGCAATCAATTTTACAAAAGGATGGTACCAAAACCCTTTATCTATCTACATTTGAGTTATGTGTTACAGACATGAGAAATTTTATAAAGCAAATTTAGAAATTAGAATATTCTTGCACAATTAGTGTAAGGTTTTTAGGATGTGGATTGTGGAGGCAGCGTATTTGCAGAAACATGTACAGTGCAGTTGCTATTTGGGACCACTTCTTAAATCCTCCATACCCTGTAATTATCACTTCTTGTTATTGCATGGCATTCGATTTTATGTAATAGTTGTAATTTTTTTTTTTAAAAATGAATAATTCTACTTGTTTGGATTAATTCGAACATTAAATGTTAATTAATCGTGCCAAAACACACAATTTGAAAAAAATATATATATATAATTTAAATTCACGATCTCAACGTATGGGTGTAACGGACAATTCCACCTTAACTTTTGTCGTAATATCTTATTGAAATGGTATAAAAAAAGGATTATATTGTGTTACAAATGTCAAAAATTTTGAGGATGTAAATAAGATTTGAACGCACGATCTCAACACGTGAGTGTAACGGATTGAGCCAACTCATCTTTAACTTTTGAAATTTTGAATACATGATCTTAACGTGTGGGTGTGACATATTGAACCAACTCAACTTTTGTCGTAATATGGTATTAAAAAATAAAATAAAATTAATTGTTAGTATAAATTTGAAATTTTTTGAGCATCTGAATAGATTTGAACTCACAATCTTAACGTGTGAATCTAACGGATTTAGTCAACTCAACCTTACTTGTGAGAAAGGAGGACCGAAATGGTATCCAAAAACAAACAAAAAAAAGAGGGGGAGGATAAGGTAATAAATATAATGTTAAAAGGAAGATTGATTTTAAGTACAAATTTAGAAATTGTGAGATATAGATACGATTTGAACCTACGATCTTAAAGAGGGTAATTATGAGAAATAAATACGATTATAAATTTAGAAATTGTGAGATAAAGATGTAATTTGAACCCACGGTCTTAATTAAGGGTAATTATAAGAAATAAATACGATTTAAACCCATAATCTGAACGCGAAGGAAAAACAGCTTTAGCAAACTCAACTTTTACGTGGGAGAGGAGAATCGAAATGGTATAAAAAGAGGGTTAGGGTTGAGGACTTAGAGGGGGTAAATATAAAGTTGAAAGGGTTATACTAGAAGGGTGTCTCAAAGTTATCACAAATGGACATGTTTTTGTATGTCTCTCTTCTCTCCTCTGCTCTCTTCTGCTGATTCAATTAAAAGCTTTTGCCCTTTTCCCTCTGCAACGTCTTCTTCACTCTTTAAATTCTCACTTTTCTCAACGCACATACATAATCAGACTTTTTTTTTTTTCTCTCCATTTTCACACTCAAAAAAAAAAAATGCTCTCTAGAGTGAACAACGGTATAGTTTGGATGGATGGTAAAGAAGATGAAAACTCTGCTTCATGGACCAGAAACAACAACAACAACATGATGATGATCAACAACAGTGTTATAGAAAACGAAGAAGAGATGGGTCCTCTCTCTACCTTCAAATCCATGCTTGAAGTGGACGACGACAACTGGTATGTGTCTGGACACAACCAACAAGATATTACATTTTCCCAACCAAATCTCAGTGACCCTTCTTGCTCACAAAACACCTCTGTTTTCAACAATCTCGATGCCTCTCAAGCACACTACTTTATGCCACCAAAAAACACCATATCTTCCTTCCTTAATGTTGTCTCCAACAACCCTTTAGAGCAAGCCTTTGATTTGAGTGGGATTGGATTTCTCAACACCCAACAAAACCATTCCTTGAACAGAACAACTGATGCCATTTTGAACAATTTCACTGATTTGACCTCCAACAATCAGATGACTGCTGCACCTCCTAATTTGTGCTCCAATCCACAATTTGGAACAACAACAACTCCTTCGCTTCAATTCCCAGAAAACGGTACTAATTTTACGGGTTTTCGCGGTGTTGATGAAAACAACAGTGGCAACAACAGCAATTCTCTGTTACTGAATAGGTCTAAATTGTTAGGGCCACTTGAAACTTCCCCTTCAACAGGAGCTCAGCCCACCCTATTCCAAAAGAGAGCTGCTTTGAGAAAAAACAACAACTCTGTATCTTTTGGTCCACAAAATAGTCCAACTTTGATTGAAATTGATGATGGTGATAAAGGGAAGAAACAAATTAATGAAGATATTGAGAGATATAGGAGAATGAGTGCTAGTGATGATCTGGAGGATGTAAGCATCGACAATTCGGGTCTAAATTATGATTCTGATGAGTTTTTAGAGAACAGTAGGCTTGAGGAGTTTTGTAAGAATGGTGGAAGTAGCTCTAATGCAAATACTAGTGTCAATGGAGGAGTAGACCAGAAGGGGAAGAAGAAAGCTATGCCAGCGAAGAATCTAATGGCGGAGAGGCGCCGCAGGAAGAAGCTCAATGATAGGCTCTATATGTTACGCTCTGTTGTTCCAAAGATCAGCAAAGTAAGAATTTTTATGTTTCCAACTTTTATTTTCTCGTGAATCCAAACATGGTTTTTAAGATTCTTGGTTTCTCGTGAATCTGGGTATCAATGAATTGCTGTAATCTTTTTGAAGTTCTTGGAATCATCATCCTGCTTTTTTGTTCATCTGGTGAGTTGCATATTTTGTTTTTCATATTGCTAAAAAAATAATAATAATAATAATTTGAAGAGAAAGTTGCATTAATATCTGTCACATGAAATCTGGTAGATTGGTTTCAATTTCACCACATCTTTAGGGACCACTTGCAGAGAAATAAATTCTCTCTATTACATAACATGTTCAAAAACTAAAAGCATAGAAAATGCAAGAGCAACTTCTTTGTATTTTGACCCAACATTAGAATATTGAATTTCAATTTCACAAATATATTTTGTTCTGTTCTTTTATTTCCTGTGTGAATTTGGAGAAATTGAGAATGGCCTGCCTGTTTTGTTCCACAAACTATGTGATTTGGAATGAGGAAGCTGGACATGATCAAATATCAAAAAAATATTTGATCATGTACATAGCAACTCATCTGATTCTTCTTCCTTTAGCTTTCTTGATTATGTCTGCTTCATGGAAACTTTTTTGATGCACACAGATGGATAGGGCTTCAATTCTTGGGGATGCAATTGAGTACTTGAAGGAACTTCTTCAAAGGATCAATGACCTCCACACTGAATTGGAATCGGTCCCTCCTAGCTCGGCATTGGCTACGACCAGCAGCTTCCACCCTTTGACACCCACTCCACCTTCATTGCACAGCCGTATCAAGGATGAACTTGTCCCCAGCTCATTGGCGAGCCCGACTGGCCAAGCAAGGGTATAATAAAATCCGCGCTTGAAATTTCTGTTTACCTCATCTTGAATGAATTTTCAGTGACAGTTTTGGTGGTTTGTATAGGTTGAAGTTAAGGTAAGAGAAGGAAGAGCTGTAAATATCCACATGTTCTGCGGGCGAAGACCAGGTCTCCTCCTCTCAACAATGAAGGCATTAGATAGTATGGGACTAGATATCCAGCAAGCTGTAATCAGTTGTTTCAATGGTTTTGCTATGGATATTTTCCGAGCTGAGGTATATATAATTTCTTCATGTCATCGATTATTTTTCTACTTTGCAACATACATTACAACTCGTGTTTACTAATGTGTTTTCATGATTCAGCAATGCAAGGAAGGACAGGATGTTCATCCCGATCAGATCAAAGCGGTGCTCCTGGATTCTGCTGGTTTCCAGGGCATGATGTAGATTTCTTCGACGGTCCATCTCAGCTTTTTAGGATCCGAAGTTGCTTCTCTCAAAGCGAAAAATCAAGCAATTCGAATCTCTGCTTCTCATGCCCATATAAGTTCAGGCCATCAACATTGAAGTAGTTACAGGGACAGCAGCTCCCTTTTTTTTTTTCTTTCTTTTTTTATAGATGTCAATAGATTAACATAATATCAGTTTGTAAGCTTTTGGAAGTATTGAACATTTGTAGACTTGGGCCCCTTTTTATGCTTTCAAATAAATTTGCCTTCAAACCTAGATGATATTTAGTATTTAGAGTTCTTATTAGCAACGAATTTAAACCTAGAATGCAATTTGAAATGTGAAATGCAGTTGCGGAATTCCAATTTAGGCAAACGATTAGCTTAATGTAGTTTTTCTTTCTATCTTCCCATATACATTAACATACCAACACTACTTTGCAATGGGCAGATATCATTGCAGAAATGCAACCCACTACTATCTTGTTCATAATGAATGGAAAATATGGAAAACCAACAAAATTAAAATTAGATGATTGTATGCTTAACCGAAAAAGACATTAGGATGTATAAACTTGCACTACTTACATTAACTGAAGGTGAAGGCGGTAAAACAACTATATGTACAAGGGATGGTGTGGAAAGGCAAGAGGCTACGACGGGATATACATATTAACGTATCTTATAATTGATATAATCAATCGGGGACACCGTACATACATACACCATGTCTAAAATTGGATAACTCCTGCTGTCAACAGGAATGGCTGGTAGATTCTCTCTGATTCCCTGCCAAAACCTAAACATAAGAGACATGACAAACAGTATCTTCAGCCAAAAATCATTTGAATGACAAATAATAATTGAAATAAGAACACTATGCACAGAACCGACGAAAAGACCAGGGTTTGTTCAAAACCTATGGGACAGGTATTCCAAAAGGTTGACTACTTGAGAATACACAGAAGTTTACCTAGAACTAATGGAAGCCAAGCCTAACAATTCTCAGCATTTAATGCTGAAGGGAGTGACAGATGTTTCACTTCTTTTGCATCCACAACCGCAGTCAAAGGATTCTCCTCGCACTTTGAGCTTAAGGTCCCTGGGTTCATCTTCTGGACCTCCTCCCTAGTGTAGATGTAAATTTTGCGAACCATGCCACAAAATTCCCTAATTTATACATGAAAAGCCACGGATTAATTAAGGCCTAAATTAGAGAACAGATGTTAAAAATTAACAAATGAATGGTAAAAGAATCCATACTGCCAGGGATCATCTCCAACAAGCATCATGTCACCCTCATCATCAGTATATACAATCAACCAGTTCTTCCTGGGAGCCATTAATTCACCGCCAAATTCAAACAACTGATCTAACTCAGCAATCAATTCATCGTAGTTGTTGAACTTAGAAAGGTCCACAGACCTACCAAGTGCAATTCCCTGCTTGTGGACCTGAAATAGCAGATTTGAATGATAAGTCCTTTCATATCCAACAGTGACAACAATAGGTTATTAAGAACATGATGTGCGTGCGCGAATATAAACAAAGAGAGAAAATAACCTTAGTACAACTCCTTGCTGAAACACTTTGAGGTTTGCCACGTGAAGCCTTTGTGTGGGGTGTAGGCTGGAATGGTTTCTCCTGTTCTTTAACAGCAGGACTATCGTCTGCCAATTTTGAGCTCTTTGATTGTTCTGAGTTTTGATCAGATTCAAATGCATGGAATTGATGATGAACGTGACCAGCCGAATCATTCATTGTGTTTCTGTGCAATACAGCTGGCTGTGTCACAACAGGGTTACAGAAGAGGGGAATACCAAAAAGCTTGCAATTCCCATCTTTAGATTTTCCAGCCTCGTGGTCTTGTACCAATGCAGGTTTTGGCATCAACTCTCTTGAATGGACTGGATTTTCAAATTGTGATTGGGGCGGTGGGGGCATCAACCAGTTTCCCTGTGATTGCTCAATTCTATGACCATGATGCATGGAATAGTCACCAAACCCACCGTATCTAACATTACCTGGTGCTTGATAAGTAACATCACCACCTCGTCCTGGAACCTTCATATTAGACTCTGCCAACTTAAGTGAAAGACTGGAGGGCATAAAGGACCAGGGACGAGCAACCATGCTAAATTTCCCATCTTGATCCAACAAGCTTTTTCTAGCCAGACCAGCAGATGGTAGAGATTGATCGGCAAAGGACGGGCTATACCCATGTGAGGAATCAGCATTTGCACCAAAGCCTGAGAGCAGATCTGTGTAAGTTGGTTCATGCCTCCCCGATGGCACCCAGTTCTCTGATCCATACCTTCTTGAACCAGAAACCACATCAATCTTCTCATCCTCATGCTGTGGTGGCCATGCAACAGACTTCTCAGCATTGTCAAACTCATTACTCTCTCTCTCAGCAAAACTGCCCCTCAAGGTCGAGAATTCTTGACCTTGCAAGACCCTTGAAAAACCACCAGCCGATGAAGGGTCTACGTTTACTTTAGACGAACCTGATAAATTTCACAAAATGTATAATTCAATCTTATTTATTCTGAAATATTAAGTGCTTCAAAATGCATAAAACTATATATACACCAAATCACATTGCACATAACTATTACCTTCCCTGGTAAGAACAGAGGAGTCAGGGGAAGAGGGCAACATGTTTGTTCTCGGCCTTTTGGGCCGAGGCATTGGAAGAGGATTGAGTGCTGGAGGAGCCAATGCAGGTTCTATCTTCCACGGTGAAACTCTTTCTGGACGAGGTATAGTAGAAGTTTCATCCCACCTCACCTAAAAAAGAAATTACAACTTAGATTTAGGATCATAAATAACATAAGCTCGCACCTGTCATGAAAAATAATACTACCTTGAGGCATCTCCATTGGGAATCTTGCCACCTTTGAGGATCAGACTTCTCAATTCCTACTATGGTGCCAGTAAACCTACAAAACATAATCAAATGAAAAATTAAATTGCAGTTAATTCGTGTGTAAAGGAGGAAATTAATGTCATTAAGTAGCACCACATTTAAGAAACCCAAAAAATAGAAAGTAAAAGAAATCCAAAAGTTACAACATAAAGAATATAAAAAAAAACATCTAATTTTCAAACGTTGTCACAGAATTGAGGTATTTAATCATTGAACAGGATACCATAATTCACCAGCCTTACCTCTGCTCGGGAGCCTCTTCGCCTTCAAATCTCATTTTGAATCTCATCCCAATAGAATAATTGTTCTTGACTGATTCCATGTACCGATCAAATGGAACAATAAACTCTGCAGGGCTTGTCCTGCAACAACAATCACATAACTACTGTGAGGCAAAGAATTCGCAGTATATGAAAAAGAAGAAAAATAACACAACGAAGAGTCGAAGACCAAAAAATCCACAATATTTATATTTCCGTGACTATCATTTCCATTGTTCAATGCTAAGATTAAAGCTGTAGATTATTTATAGCATTACGTGGCTACAAATCACCCGTCAACATAAGATCTCTTCAAGAATAACAAAATCTCATGCTGTGTCAAAAACCAAGACCAAAAATCCACAGTTTATATTTCTGCACGTGCTGCAGAAAAGCTGCGGAAAATGGACAGCAACAAAAGTCCAAATAAACGATAACCCACAGAGCTTAGTGGATTATGTAACATAAAATTCATACCTAGGCTTGTAATAAACTGTGAACATGGTTCCTGTTGAGATGGCGTGCCATGCAGTGGCAAGGACACCAAGATGCATACTATGACTTGATATGACTGAGGATGGAACATTACTCTGCTGCCTCATTGCACGTCTTACGCCTACACGAAGTTCCCCATTCTCACCCCTGAAAGATATATTTTAATTCCAAGCATTGATACATTTCAAATATTACAAAACAAAGTTCAAACTTTACAAGAAAAACTTGGAGAAGCGTAGAACGAACCTCAGGAATATAAACGCGTCCCCTGCCACCAGTCTCTTTACGCTGACAAAAACACTCCAACCGCTTTGTAGCAAATGTCTACGAGGTTGACCTGGTGTACCCATAGCCATAATCATGAATATCAGGTTGAGGACAAACAAAGAACATTACTTAGATAGAAGACGTTGCATTACTAATGAAGCAAAACAAACTGCTTTATAAGCCTCAGAAATACAATGCAGTCAATCCATTGCAAACCAGTGACATTAAAGTCTTTTGGTCAACAGGCAATATCAGAGTAATCAAACACTCAAACCCCGTCTCAATATAACAGCATACACACAAAGCTAAACAATCCAAAGATATAGCCATTACCCCTAAATATATGCCGGAACCGCCACTCGGTTCCATGCAAATCCTTGGCAACCAACTCCTGTGTAGGAGGCTGCCGTGACATGTCCTGCCATAATACAAGCACAAATCGCATATTAGCACCATAGATTTCCTTTAAGTAAAAACAAAAAACAGGAACTGTAGACCGAATTATACTGTACTTACCAATGGCGGAAGACATTCATCAGCATGCCGCCTAAGCACTGAAAATCCACCATGAGTACTAGTATCCGAGGCAGTCAATGTCTTACAAAACGACTGTACATGAAATCTTGGCGGAGGCTGTGGGGGAGGTTCCTTCTCCTCGGCGTTCTCATCTTGCTAAAATTAACATTAAAAAATAAAAGTTTTCAGTCTTAGAATTTCAATTCCACGCATGCTATATTGCTATAGCTACCTATCTTCTGAAGTAGAGAAACCACGGAGAAGGACTTACGTTTGTCTCAGGTAGCAAAGTCACTTGAGCGAAAACTTCATCAGTATCCGGTTCAGCCTATTTAAGTAACAAAACAATCCATTACTAACAAAATCCATCTTATGCCGAACTAACCTCTGATTCAATTCAAAAAGAGTTAAAGCTAAAACCCTAAATACCTTCAACTGGACGTTAATCACACGACAGAGTATCCTTGATGGAAGATTGTAAATTGGCATTTGCTGGTCTGCGACCTGATTAGTAGACGCCTCCACCTAATCCATTAATTGTAAACAAATGATATCAAAACCAGAAACACAAAAATGTCAAAATAATTTCCCGAAAATTTGAAAATAAAAATATATACATACATATATGTATAAAAAAAATCTGGAAAGAAAAAGATAAGAAATGAAAAGATAGAATAATAATTAACCAACCTGCTCTATGTGGCCTTGAGGGAAGTAGAACACGCGCTCGCGTTCACGAGGGACGGTGACTAGAGGACCAGCACATGCATGCCAGAGCTCCGTGTAGAGAGCCATTTCAGGGTCTACAACTGCAACAACCGGCAACATAACCGAAAAATTTCAAAAAAAAACAGATCAACTGTATTTGGAGCTGAAAACAAAAACGAAACCACCGGAAATTTACCTCTTCTGACTCCGGAATTCGTGGAATTACTCTTCTGCCCTTCCGTAGGACTCCTATTAGTCTCGTTAGAGGACTTTATTGATACCTCTGAAGTAGCAGCGGCCATTTTTTTTTTCTCTAATTCAAATATTTCTCAAACTCAGATCTCTCATCTGATAAAACTCGCTAAAAGCAAACACAGTCAAGACTCAATCACAATTTCACTATCTCTCTGGCTCTATCTCTTGGACTAAATCAGTTTTTGACAACGTATTTTCTCGATTTGAGCATCTATTGTTGCGAGAGGCTGTCTCTGTAGTCGCTATCTCTTTCTCTCTCTCTCCTCTGCAACCAGCTCAGCTATCAATTACAGGTGCCACAGGCAGAGCTCGTACCACAGACTCTTCTTCTTCTTCTTCTCTATCTCTCTCTATCTCTCTCTCTTGGTTTCTCCCTCTAGCGTTGTCTGTGTCTGGCAATATGTAATCGAGAAGGACTTAACCAGAGTGGTCAAAACTGCGTGCAATCATTTCAACCGCGGTCAATTTCTAACCCAACTTTTTTTTTTATGTGTGTGTGGAGGTAACCGACAGTCACCGGTGAGTGAAACCTGTAACAGCCGGTGACCTCGGGGACCATAGAGATAAAAGCGACACGATCCCGGGTCGGGGATGGTTAAATTAATAAAGGCGGCTTTAGAGTGACTGGGTGAGGAGAGGAAGGGGTTGATTTATTAACGGCGTTAAGTGGGGACTAGCTGAGCCTGAAATGTGTAGTGGTCTGGTTGGTTGGGCATGTAACGACGTTTGTCCAGACGTTAGAGGGAAAGTTGTTCTGTTTTTATGGGGAAGTGGCTTTGTCGTGCTATTAACGGGCAGGTTTGGATGGAAGTGAAGGGGGTAGACTGTGCGTAATTCACACAACGTCCGCGCAGGTTAGCATCAGTTGCTTTTTTATTCTCTTTTCTTTTTCAATATTTCACTGCACTATCCATGCCAATGCCTACCGTGCGCCCCCGTGGTAGGGCACCAAACAAACTACTTCTCTCGTTAATATATCGTGTCGCATTTTTCTCATGCCGGCCAAATTACCAACGCTTTATACATGATATATCAAAGCTATATTCAAATAATAATTTTTAGGCTGCCCATAAAACTAATTAAATACACTCATTTTTATAAATAAATTTATTTTTAAATTTTAAAAAATAAATATTATTATAAACATTTATCCTAATGACAAAAATACCCTTATTAAAATGAATATATTCATTAACAAAATCGCACCCTAATTTGTATCACTTTCCAAAAAAAGAAATGTATTGAGTTTCTTAAAATCTACAATATGGGTCCCAAAAAAAAAAAAAAATTCTACATCTATAAGTATAATTTTATACACTATCCTTAAAACGGCTCAAAACTGCCTAGGATCAATTAAATTTTCAATAAAAATAGTCTATAATGTACATATATGACATAATATCACCATTCACCAGTAAGGCAGTAACCTATATTTGTATAATTGTAAGAATTTTACCCGAGTTTTCTAGAGATTCTTGAAATTTACTTTTAAATTTTTACTTTTAGCTTGATATTATACTAAATTCACAGATTTAGATATCTGATACATGCTCAATATATCTCGCTTTTATCATAGATTATTACCCTAGTTCAATCTAGATGCAACAACAAATTCATTACACGAATAACAAAAATCTCGAAACAAACCAAAACTCACTTTTTGAAATTTAAATCTCGAATCAAACCAAATGCTTTCATTTGAAAATCGAACAAAACATTATTAAATCAAATAAAATAAATAAATAAATAAAAAGTAAAAAAAAACTCAAATCCCATTCAAGTGTGTGAGGATATTTTTGGAACTTGTGAATTAATAGTACATTTTCAAATGGTGATTGTTAAGCATAATTGTGAAAACCCCGACCCAACATGAACCACCGGTAATAAATAATCTCTGAACCTCCGTCGGAGAAATAAAGATACCGACAGACATTAAAAATAGTTGAAGGCGCTAAGAATCGATACTACCTCTGAAGTGGCTTTTCGGAGGCAATGCATGTAAGTCGACACTCGTCACTCACCGTTTGACATGTGTTAACCCTAACCATACTTTCGTTGACAGCAATAGGAGGTAAGCCCTATATATATGCCAAAACAATGACAGAGCAAGGTAGGATTTTTTCACTTAAATTTAGTAAACTTATTTTTACACTATCGGTATTACAGTAATAACTGGACGCTTACTTAGGCATCGGAGGGTGTCCCCCAGTGAACCCCCACTGGGCACCTTCATTGTGTTTCTCGTGTTCCCTTTCTGGTAAAGCGTGAAATAACGATCAAAGCCTTTCGAGTGAGGCCACTGACGACCAATCATACCTGTGTTGAGCCCTATTTTCACCCTCAGTGGTTATTAAAATCATTTTAGTGTGATACTTGTGCAATGGTCCGTACCACTATTCATTAATGCCATGTTCGTTACATACTTACATGGGATAGAATATGATAGGATCGGATAAGACTACTTTTAGTCATATATCCTATGTTTGTTACTTGCATGGGATGTGATTATTTAATCTTGTGCAAGGAACTTATCCCATCAATGTGGGACTAAAATTAGTCCCACCACTTTATACCTTTATTTTTTACTTCTTTTATTTGTTGTCTCTTTTCAATTTATTTTATTTTTTATGTGATTAAAATATAAATGTATTTTAATAATTGATAAAATATTTTATTTAAAACAATTTAAAATAATAATTTTTTTTAACAAATAAAAATAAATATTATTTTGTTTAAAATTTATTTTTAAAATTTTTCAAAGTTTTCAAAATTTAAATTAAATAACCGGTCCAATTATATGCAAATATTTTATCTAGGTTATGTGGGGATGTTTAGTTCCATATTAAAAAAAAGAAGTTATTATTCTTTTATTTTTTTATTCAATTATAAAATTTTATATTTATTTAATATATTTTATTATAATATTTAAAAATATTTTTTAAATATTATATATTAATTAACATTGTTATTTTCTTTAATATTAATTTTAAATATTTTTATTTATTTTAAAATTATTTTATTTTATTTTATATTAATCACTTTCACACTATTAAATATATGATAACTTCTTCTTTTTTTTATCCAACATCATACCACACCAAACATGATATATGACTATTTTAATCTAATCACGAACAGCGTCAAACACATCATAACACTAATTGTAGTTCAATCTTATCACATCCAATCCAATCCCATAAAAATAACCATATCCTATCAAATTACAATCTAATCGAAAATTCATAAAATAAGAAAATTCGCTTGATTTTACAACAATGCCATCATCCATCCAATTATAAGGACCCTTTTTGGTGAAGCTCCATAATTGTTTCCAATATACAGTAGCTAAACCTCACACATGCAATAAAACATTGACGTCAACCTGTTGAATTATCCACTTTACACAAATCATCTATGCAGTGCAAGGATGATATGGGACCAATTACAGAGGGTTTAGATTAAGGCAAGCAGCCTACTTTGCAAATTTGTCACGTGTAAAATACAATCTTCATGGGCTTTAATTCCTAGTTACTATTACTTTATTCCAAAGAATTTTGAAGATTTGAAAATAAATTCACGTTTTGTAATATTAATTAATAATTAATTTTATAATATTATAGAACCAATCCAATAAGTTTTGTAATATTGACAATTTGAAGTGGGTACCAAACGGACAACCCAACCCAACCCTTCTAATTTGGGTTGGGTTGGGTTGATATAAACCGATAAAAACAAAATTAAAAATTAAAAAATTATGTTACTGTAATTGTTTTTATCCTTTTTGTTATGAAACTTCATTTTCTTAATATATATATATATATATATATCTAATTGGTTTATATCATAAATAATATATATATATATATATCTAATTGGTTTATATCATAAATAATATATATATATATACATTTAAGTAAAATATCATTTAAACCTGGAGGAGAATTTGATATAATTAATCTGTGTTTACATACCTATGAGATTGGGTGATGTGTATTTAAAATAAAAATATTTTAAATATTAATAATGTTGCACCTATAACACTAGTACTTATCTAATGTTAAATCTAAGAGCATTTCTAATGCAAATATGTATTTGGAGAAAATTGAGTGCCGCATAAGATAGATAGTTAAAAAGTTAAAAAAAAAATTCTCCAATGCAATTATCAAACTTCAATATGGAGATGATGTAGCAAAAAAAAAAAAAAAAAGTTAAAGAATATGGAGTTGGGTTTCTTATAGATCGAAACTCTCATAGAAATGCTGATTAGGATTTCTAACTCTTTCCATCGATAAATATTAAAACTCTTTAATTATAAAATAAAAAAGGAAAGAGAGAGTATAATAATTGTTTTATTATGATTGATTATAAAATAGATATATATTTGACTTTAGATAATTACATTGGAGATGTGAATATGTATTTCTCTATTTTTTTTTTTCAAAAGTGGGCCCATAATAAATAGAAATACTGATGTGACACTATTTTATAAACTCAAAAATGCATACTTGCATTGGAGATGCTATAAGTTGATTGATAGCTTGTTTGAATGTAAACCTTTCTTAAACCTTTTATAATTACATAATATCTTTCGGATCGAATGAGGATAATTTAGTGGTTTGCCACTCTCATCTACACCATGAGTTGTGGGTTCAAGTCTGCCGACCTCCTCCGAAGTCGCAAATTATTATAATACTTTAAGAAAATAAAAACTGTCATGATTATTTTTATTTAATTTTACTTTTTGGAAACACAACTAATGTCGAGAGATGTGGTTACGACGGGCTATAAATGCTACCACAATTTTTGTCATGTCTAACGTATGCATATTTTGGTTAGATATAATACAATTATATCACAAATCCATAAGAGAACAAATTATAACAAAATGAATTTTGATTGGAAAAAAAAAAAAAAAAAAAAAAGAACTGATTAGAGCATTTCTAATGCAAAAGTTGTTTGTATACCAATAATTATTGAGATGCCAACAACAAGAGACGTGTTTCTTATGTGGGATAAATATAGACTTGATAGACAATCAACTCAAAAATTGGTTTCCAATTATTCTATTTAAAACACATTTATTTTTAATGATGTGTCCAATTTTATTATATATATATATTTTTTTTTTCGTACAAAAAATAGATGAAAAATTAATGTCAATTTTAAATGCTTGTTGAGTCAACTGAAAAAAGACCGTGTAACATACCGTCTAAAAATAGACGGTTATATTGACAAGAATAATGGTAGACATTCAACACTTTTGTTCATCATTTACATCCAACTTGATTTAGCGACTGATATGTCACTTTCTTGTCAGTTGCCACATCACTACATCAAATAAGTCCAGCTGCCACATCAAGTTGGATGTAAATGGTGGATAAAAGTGTTGGAAGTATTAGATATCTACCATTATTTGTGTTGACAATGTCTAATATTTGTTTTACCACATTAGATTATGGTTGAATATACACAACTACATTTGAGATATATTTATTAACATATCATCTATTTATCGTATGTAACATCTATTTTTTTCACAAGTCACTCTTGAATCGGTGATGTTCTTAGTTTAACCTTATTATGAAATAGACATGACTATGTTATAACTTATAACTGGAAATAGTCTGTTTGTTACTGTTAAAGGTGCATTCGGCTGGCTATACACTTCCAATAATGTTATCAAGTAATTGATATTAATTCAATTGCATTTCAATTTTATTAAAAAAATAATAATAAAATAAAAATTCTGGACCATCAACTGATCAACCGCCACTATACATACATGTATAAATACAATTTTTTTTTTTTTTATTATTATCAATTAGTATTAATAATTGAAGTCGATTAATCTGATATATGGATGGTTCCTAAAAATTAACACTTTTGTATGACGATTTTGAGGAGATAGCACCAAGTTAATAATTTAAATTTTAAAAGCACAAAAAAAAGTGATTTTGACAAAAAGACCCTTCAGAAAAATAAGTCACACGCTTTTTTAAAATTTTTGATCGACATTTAGAGCCTGTTTGAAATAGCTTTTACTTTTAACTTTTGACAGTAAAAGAAATGTGTGTTTGGTATGTCTTTTGTAAAAGTCAAAAGCGTTTTTTTAATACTATAAACTGTTTTGAATTTTTTTTTTTATTGTTTGACAAAATCAACAGTTTATTTAATATATGAATTGTTACAACTACTCTTTATTAGGAAAAGTCCAAAATTTGGGCTTTCCCAACAAGTTTTTTTTTTTTTTTTTTTTTTTTTTTTTGCCTTTTTAAAATATATGAATTGTTTCAACTACCCTTTATAAATTTTTGAAATTTCATTATACAACTCTTTAATTATAAATACATTGTCAACACTTTTTTTGTAATTTACACAACGAAAAGTTATTTTTACATTGTCGACACTTTTTTTTTATAATTTATACAACCAAAAGTTTATTTATTTTATTTTTAATTTATTTATTTATTTATTTTTTGTTAAAAGCTCTATTAGTAAAAGATATACTCTAGAAGCTCTACTTGAAAAGTCATACTAAACACACCCTTAAGATGAGTAAAAGTCTGAGTTTTTCATTCACTGTTTGGATAGTATATTGCAGAATATATTGTGTATGAAACCGCGGTTTTTTTGTTTTGAATCTTTTACCATTAGTAGGATTCGAGCTGCTGATTTTGGAGTCATTTGCCCGATCCCCAAACTCGTTCATCTACCGGCTGAGCTACACCCCTATGGGTGACCTTAATTGGAGTTACATATGAATAATTTATATTTTAATATTTTTTAACTCTCGTCAAAACAGTAAAAAAAAATTTGAACTATCATTACCGCAATCAATCGGAGCACGGCAGCAGCCATATCTAACACCCAACTATTCTTTTTCCTTTCGCTTGCCTCAAAACATCTTCAAGTCTAACTCTCTCTCTCTCTCTCTCTCTCTCTCATATTTCATCAAAGCTATAAACTCCAATCAATCGGAGATCGGTGCATATAACACATGAACCTATTTAAAATAAAAAATACAAATTCAAGAACCTATTTTTTATTTGGTTTTTGGTGTATATGATTCAGGAAACCAAAAAAACAAAAATGGTTTCCTTAATTATGTACATTGGAAATGTTGACAACATAAAAATCGAACTTGAACCTTTTTTTTGACAATCAATTGAACTTGAACTTTGTTTACATGTAAAATTATATTCTTTGATGAATTTTTTGTTTTGTTAAACTGATATTTGTTTATAGACGAACATACAAAATCTTATAAAGAATGGTGCATGTGAAATAACTTTAAAAAAGAAAAGAAAAAGTAAGAAATATTAACTTTTCATTTAATTCTAAATCACTTGATTGGATTTAAAATATTTTATTCCAACACTATTCTTCCTAAAGTTAAAATACTTTCAATTTTATCCTAATTTTATACAGTATAAACTTATTATTTTAAAATATTACTTATTTTAAATGGCTTTAAGATTTTTTTTAGGGAAATTATTATTCTCCCCTGTAGTTTGCCTTATTCTCTATTTTCCCCCCTCTAGGTTTAAAATTCTTCAAACTCCCCCCTCCCATGCTTATTTTTATAAGATGAATTTGGTTGTATTTATGTATGGAAGGAAGGAAATTAGAGAATTTTGAAACTAAAGGGGAAAGAATGGAGAATATGATAAACTATAGGGGAGAGAATGATAATTACCCTTTTTTTAAAAGGAAACCCACCTAATCACTTTTCGTCTTGTCGTACTGAAATATGTGAACCGTTGAAAACAACATACATTCACGTACTGATTCACATACATTTTTTTTCCCTCTAACCAACCAACATGAGTCCTGTTGTTTTAAAACAATTTTTGTTTTTTGTAAAATGAACTTTGTCTGCATTCCCACGAGAGCATCCATCCATTCATGTTCTAGTATAATTATTTTTCTTGGATTTTTAATTTCTATTTTTTTTTTCATGTTTATGTATACTTGTTTTCATGGTTATAAATATCAAATTACTTGTTTTAAAACAATTTTATCGTTAAAAAAATAAACAAACAAATTGATACTATATTCAGGGGTGAAGAAAAAAAATAAATAAACATGTCATTCAATACATATTTGGTCTTCGGTAAAATTCAGAACTGTTTAAACTTTAGACAAATAAAAAAACTAACGATCCCTTATTTCCTTTCTCCGATACTTATTCCCTTTGGTGGATATTTATTTCCTTTGTCCGAGGCTTAATTTTTGGAAAAAAATTCAAATATTTTCTCTTTTGATTTATGTTCTATCACGACTTTTTTGCTCTCTCTTCTTGTTGATTCATCTTATTCGTCTCAATATTTACAAAATGTATAAAATCGCAATTAGTCTACAATTTTCACGAGAGAATCTTCTATATTTTTTAGAAAAAGAGAAGGGAAAATGATGTTTTTCAGTACTTTTTCTTGACAAACCAAAGAGAAAGAATAAGGAAAAGTGAAATCAATGATATTTTTATAAATTACTATACCTTGTCGCTATTAAAAGTTAAATTATTAGCTTACTGCTATTCCCACAAAAATCTTATTCAACTGTGGCATGGCCCCTCCCTCCGTCTCTAGTCCCAACATCGGACCAAACTATTCAATACCATAATTTATTGTAATATATATATATTTTTTAAATTATGCATTGAATGTATTCTTCCATGGCACTTATCATTGACTTTATTCAACGGGGTTTTCTTTTGAATTAAATGTCGGGAATGACATTTTTTTTTTGTGGACATTTGTTCTGTTGTTCACAAGAGCAGTCGAAAGTCTACCAAAATTAGCGAGAAAAAAAGAGAGGCATGTGAATGCTTTACAAACAAAGAAATTGAAGTTAATTCAAACTCAAAACCCCTATAGTTAGTAGTTTCAACTTCTATAATTGCTTCCTCGTTTTTTTTTTTTTTTTTTTTTTTTGTTAAGACTATATAAATTGCTAATCATAGATTCATAGGTACGCGGAGTCGAGTTGGAGAGAGCCTATAAATAATTGAGATATTGAAATTAAAAAATTAAATCATAAATTTAAGTTGGTTTAACTTAATTCATTATATGTTATGTAAAGACATGAATAAGTAACAAAGGGTGAAAACTTGAATATTTAGGTTGGAAGAGGAGGAGGAGGAGAAGTGACAAGGGAAAATGGAAAATGAAAGAATCGGGAGATGAACAAGTCACGTGAAGGGGAGTAAGTGAGTGGGACCCACGTGTGTTGTCCATTAGCGGTTGTGTATGCTCTAAACAAACAATTCCTCGAATCTTTGTCCCTTCAACCTGATTCCCACGTCATTCACTTTATATATTTCCATTTTTTTTTTATTTACTCGAAATTAAATTGTAATATAATCCGACAATACGACGTTGGTCCAATGGTAAACCTTTCACACTTCCCCTCTAATTTTATTTTTCTTCTAAATTTATGTAATACTTAATATATATATATAATTCAAGTGTCACTATAAAGGAATGAAGTCTCACCGTAGAAGAATGAAGTTGGAGGATGGTGTTTTAGGGTTAGTTTGATATTACTTTTAAGAAGTTAAAATTAGATTATTTTATAATTTTGGTATAAAATGATGTTTGGTAAAACTTTCAAAAGTTATTAATTGATAATCCGATAAGTTTTGACAGAGATTTTAAGAAATAGGTGAGGGTTACTTTTTGAAAGTGATTATTGAATAATCTATTTCATCATTTAATGAATCTTTTAAAATATCATTAATATCCTTATGAAATCAAATTATAGTAGAACCCCTCTAAATTAATATTCTTGTGACCCATCATTGGGTATTAATTTAGAGAGATTATTAATTTGAAAAGTTCTACCTTATAAAGTATTATTTTGTCTTATAAAACGTATGAAAGTCAATTTCTTGTTTATGGAAGGTTCCCAGCCTTTTCAGGATTTCTTGTTTAGTCGGTTTTCTTCTATAGGGAATTTTTTTTTTTTTTGAAGGATTCTTCATCATAATTGCACTGCCTATGGCAATTGAAAGGTTTTGCTTTTCCTTACAATTGCACAGCATATGTACCACTTACAAAGCTACCGAATCACATTCAACTCAGAAATACCACAGTGCACTATCTGCCACTAAATTTGAAGAAGAAGTGTGTTACACTCCAACTGAAAATGATATCATCAATGATATCATAAGACAGAATAATGATGGTATGATTGAGATAAATGATGATAACGACGATAGTCATGAGGTACTTAAAATCTCTACAAGTAAGGCTATTCAAATGCTAAATTTAATTGAAACTTTTTGGCTACATCAAGAGGTGATTACAATAACTTATTGAGGACAATTCAAAAGATGAATGATGAAGTCAAAAACATCAAACATGGTGTCATAGTGCAAACTATCATCTTGAAACACTTTATTAATTCTTGAATAATTGGTAATATATATTTTACTTTTATGAAATTATTAATTTATACGAAAATTGGGACCGAAATTTTATACTAGATTTAAAAAATATATATTAATTATTACGATAAAGAGGTTTATTAATTTTTTACACTGGCCTGAGTCGGGGCCGGGATTTTTTTATTAATTTAGAGAGAATATTAATTTATAGGAGATTAATTTACAAGGTTCTACTGTAAAATCATTTACATACCTTATTTTATTTAAAAATTAAATATTCTAATTAAATATTAATTTGATTTATAAAATCTTTTAAAAATATTTTTAATGTTCTTATGAAAAAAAAATTCCAATTTAAAAATTCTATTTAAATATTGATTTAATATGATATAATTAATGAAAAAAAAAAGAAAAAGAAATAAAGTTCTAAAATCATGTCAATTAAAGTCATTGTAACTAATTTCAGTGTTTTTGAAATAAAATTATCAAACATATGTATACTTATACAGTAGTTTTAAAAGTTTAATTATCCAAACATTTGCTAATTAAATTAACTTCACAGTTGATTATTCTTTCAGCACAGCTAACAGTGATTATTATAAAAAATACAACAATACCAAACTGACCCTTATTTTTGAAGCCTTCAACTACCAATGCAAGGGCCCCTTGGTCATTATCCCTCTAGTTGACTTATAATTATTACTTATTAATATTAATTGAATGTTTGAATTGGGTTACACTATAATAAAAATTTAGTAAAATATTGAATTGAAGCATAATAATTTTTAATTTTTATAGGGCATGAAGATTTAAATTTATGACAGGATAAACGTTTCTTATTATCGACACATTGGCTCATGATGAATTGAAATATAACGATCCAAACTATTTTTTATTTATTTATTTAAAAAAAAAAAAAACAATTGATGAGCTCCCCACAGTAGGGTATGATAATGGAATATGAATAAATAAGTGAGTGATGGCATGTGGGTTTTGGTGGTGGGACGATGTTTTGATGTTTGTACAATTAATAGAAGCCATTGGAGGTGTAAGCGTGTAGCTCAGTTGGTAGATGAACGGGTTTAGGGATTAGATAAATGATTTCCAAGTCAACGGTTCAAATTCTACCAATAGCGAAAGCTTTTAAAAAAAATATCTGATTCCGAATTAATAGTTATTACAAAAAAAAAAATTATACAATACAAAGGCTGAATTTAATATCCGACCGAATCTATTTGCATGATGCTTCTTAATGCTTTGAATTTCATTTCTGATTCACTGCACCACTCCACTCCATCCATCTACCTCCTTTGGGATTTTTTTTTTTTTTTTTTTTTTTTTTTTGAACGGGGAATTTCAATTATTCAACATTTAATTTGCCACCTGTCAAAGTATTAATGAAAATTCTAAGATTCATTACCAATTGGAGCTTTTGTTTTGGTTCCTCTATTTACTTTTGAATCTCACCTTTTCATTACAGTGGCCGAGCATAATTCCACCACTTTATCACATTCAAATCAATTTAACAACAATAAAGATGAATGCTAAATGAACCACACAAAAAAAAAAAAAAAAAAAAAAAAATGGGAAAAGGAACCTGATACATTTATGGCGTGTTTACTAATTATGAATCCCATTCAAGGAAAGGGAATTAAATTCCTAATTTTGAATTACAATGTTTACTAATGTTTTGGGGAATTAAATTCTGTAGACCTCATACACAAATCATGAATTAAGTTCTTGAAAGAAAGAGAACTTGATTCCTCTCACCCACCATAGGAATCAAGTTTCCTTTCCTGATTACAGGGTGAATTCATGTATCTTTACTAAACTATCCTCACATAAAATTAATAAATAAATAAAATAAATAAAAACAGCTTTGCATATATATTTTTTCATTAATATCTCATATGAAATTATGTTGTAATATATATATAATAAAATAAAAATGAACTGCGAATACCTTGAATTTGGTATGTATATATAAATGATTTTATTAGGAAAATAAAAAAGTTTGATATAAAAATAAAAAATAAAAACATAACCGCGACAAAAAATAAAATAAAATTGTGAACTATCGTATACCGACTTCTTGCAGACGTTGCATGGTATATATATATATATATAATGAACAAATAAATAAATAAATAAATAAGAAAATAACATGCCTTCATCGTGGAAGACATAAGTTTGTATTTTTTTTTTCTACCGGCATTTCAGTTTTTATCCTATTAAAATTGATATATGTATATATATCTATTTTTTATATAGGGGGTTTTTTGTAATCAATTTTGTACAAATTTGATTCTATTTCCAATTCTTCAAAATTAGTAAACGTTGGAATTGAATTTAGTAACTTAATTCTGATTCCTCTCCATTTCCTTTCTCGTGGAATTTGATTTCGATTCATTTCATTCCCAATTAGTAAATACGCCCTTAGGGTTTATGAGGACATGTCAAGATCAAACATTACATATGATTCAGATATCTATTTTTATAATATTGAAACAGACGAGATAAGGTTGGTCCGGTTGTAAACCTCTTACACATGTACCACAAAGTTGTTGGTTCGATTTTATTTTATTTTATTTTATTTATTTATTTTTACATATTCTTTTAAAATATGCATGATAAAACTCGAACCCTGTTAGAACGTGCACAAGGGAAAAAATGCATATTAATCAATGAAATAAAAAATTTTATCTGCAAAGTAAGTTGGCAGGAGATAGTAATAATAACTCTTTCTTATAATTTATTCATTATTTACTACAATAAGCTAACAAATAATACCCAACACGGCCTATAGGTGTATAGTTCTATTGGTAGATGGACAAGCTTGGACTTGGGTAAATAACTCCTAACTTAACAGCTCGAATGGTAAAAAACTTCAAAAAAATTCCTAGCTAGATAGATGGTTAGATATATATTATCAAAACAATAATAATAATAATGCACAACACAATTTTTTTTTATAAAAAAAAAAAAAAAAAAAAAAAACAACACAACCTTTTTAAAACACGGTTTGAAAATATAGCTACTGTATTAGCAAATTTTTTAACAAATTAATATTACCCTTCAAAAAAAATATATGCATTTTATTATAAAACTATAATAAAATTTAATTTAAAAAGAAAAGGAACTATAATACAAATTATTCACAATTCAAAAGAATTTAAACACAAACACAACTTTATACAATCTTTCATTTACTTATTTCTAAGATGGTATTCATAATCCAATGCAACTTCTAAACAATAGCATATTCTCATTGTTTTTCTATATCTTTTACTCTTAAATAAACAATTACAAATAAAAAAAATTAGGTAAAATCCTTTTTTAAAAAAAAACATGAATATTTAAAGTCATCCACTTGGTTAAAATAGGAAAATGATTATAAAACCAAATTTTTAGGTGGGAAGACAAATAATAATATTGAAAAAAAAAACACAATTTGTTGTTAAAAGATATTAGAGTGTTTAAATGCTATTGTTTGGTCATTTTATATAAGATTAAGCTCTAGGGAATGTCTGATGTTACTATCAAAAGAAAAAAAATAGACAAGTGCACGTCACTTCTTAGCATAGGTGGTAGTGCACATTTATATTCCACGTTAATGGTGGAGGTTCGAGTTTCATCATACGCATTTTACAAGTATGTGTATGAAGGTTTTTTTTTTTTTTTTTTCATGGTGATGTGGGAGTATATATCTTATGCTATACGAGTAGATATCCGAACCGTATATGAATAGACATTTCACGTTATAAGAGTAAACATCTGAACTGCACATACAGTGTTTAATCTTTGTAGGTTGTCCTAGAAATTTTTTTTAAAAAAATTATTATTACATTTTAAACCCTTTTCACTTTGATCCTAGACTACTGTAATTGTAATAATATTTTATAAATAAATAAATAGAGGCAAATGAAGAGGAAAAGGATATTTAAAGGCTATGTTTGGTAAGAGAGGGAGATGGAAGAGGGAGAGGGGTGGGAGGAGAGCTCAAATTCATTGTTTGGTTAGAGAGACTGGAGAGAGAAGATGAGAAGAGGAGGGATCTCAACTCTTTCAGAGCCCACCAAAATCAATCAACTTCCATCATTGGACGATGAGAAGATGAGGGATTTCATTGGCGGGAAAGGACAACATTACCCTCCAATATATAAAAAGGTAATATAGTAAATTTATAATTAAATATTAATCTATCCATTTAATTCTCTTTTCAATACTAAACAACAATGAATGTTAGATGTTATTCTCTCCATCCATACTACTCTCTCTCCCTCTTACCAAATATAACGTAAAAGAAGAAGTTGGAGACTGGGACACGTGATAGAGAAAAACGTGGTAAGAGTGGAAGCAAATGTGATTCATCATTCATGATAGTCTATAGATAGTTGGGTGGAGGGAGATTCATGATTTATGACCAGTCGAGGAGTAGTGAAGCACGAAAAGTGAATAAAATGTGCGTTTATTTCTCAATAAATCCAAGCTGAGTCTTATAGTCTTTGAAAACTAGCGAAGCTATTTTGGGGCAAGCATTCAAAAGTGATATGTTACCATTTTTGGAAATCTATGTACCCCTATCCTCTTTTCTTTTTTTATTTCTTATTCTATTTTGATTTCTCCTCCTCATCAATTGTACACATCGATCTTCTTGGATCCCCCTCTCTTATCACATCTTCCTTTTTTCTTTTGTCTTTTGGGAGTTGTTGGATACTAGAGATGGAAATTTAATATTACTATAAAATAGTATTCATGATCAGCTTGATTAGCTCATGATCAAGCTAACTTAAAACATGACTTAAGCTAATGAACTTCAAGAACTAATGAGATATGATATATGATGTGAATTTAATTGAACATGTGAAGAGCTCTTGAAAATTAATGAATATTTAGAAAATAATTTTGAAATGAAAGACTCTAAAAAAACAAAATATTGTCTCGGTGTGGAGATCGAGCATAGATCAAACATAATATTTATCAATCAATCAACCTATGCTGAAAAGATTCTGAAAAGATTTAATATGAACAATGTCCATCCATTAAGTACTCTTATAATTGTTAGATTTCTTTATCCTAAAAATAATATATTCTTGCTAAAAGAAAAAGATGAAAAGATATTTGGTCATATATCTTAACACAATTGGTGTTTTGTTGTATTTGACTCAATGTACTAAATATTGTATTCTTAGTGAATTTACTTGAAAGATTTAATTCAACAACTCAATACATTAGAATGAGTTTAAACATCTTTTTGTTACATCTGTGGAACAAAATATTTGGGATTATTCGATACAAAATCTAATAACTTTTCAAGTCTAATTTTGTTATGTTGATGTTGGATTTCTATTTGATCTCCATGAAGCTTGTTCACAAACATTAGGTGTTTTTACCTGTAACGGATTAACGGCACAAACCTTTGTTTCTACATCCTCCAACATTCTAAGATCTTTGCACTTTATGAAACAAGTTGAAAATGTGTCTAGTTAAAGTCTGTTAATTTGTTATTCATCATATTCGAAGTACATATAGATTTACATTTGAAGACAATACGGTTTCTATTTCTCAGATCATATAAAATAAGATAGGATCAAACATATTTCTCCAAATTATTCTATAGTCGTGTACTTCAACATAATGGACAAATAGTCAAGCATATATTGTCAATAAATAATTAACCTTGCAGATTTGTTTACCAAAATATTCACTACATCAACATTTGAAAAACTTAAATATATATATATATATATATTTTTGAATTTGAAAAAAAAAAAAAAAAAAAAAAAAAAAACTTAAATATGGAATTGACATGTGTTAGCTTGATTGGTGATCCTATCTGTATTTTAGAAATAGAATAATAGATTGAATTAAATATATTCACTCCATAATTTATGTAAATTATATAATAGCGGTAGAGAGAGAGAGAAAAAAAAAGAAGGTAAAAACATCACATCAGCGTCTGCCGTCTGTACCAGAAGAAGACTGAGAGGGGGTGAGGTGGAGCAAGGAGAGCCGTCGGATAAAAAAGAAAGAATAGGGAGGTGTCAGGTAAATAGCAAACACGAATTGAAATGGTGGGGTCGGGATGACTGATGAGGCATTATCTGCCTCCTCTCTCCTCAGCAATACCCCTAACATACGGACCACTTATTTAATCTGGTAATTAATTATTATTAATTGTCGAGGTAATATTATTGGTGGACTTGAAAGGGGTGTTGCAATTGAGTTTATATTATTGCTATAGAGGAATATGTTACGTCGTCGTATCAGTTATTAGTTATCACGCGGCTTACGTGACTTTGTGTTAGGTGTAGATGGAACGTTACTCCTTATTCTTTCGCAACTCTAACGTCATCTTTTTTATTTTCTTCGGTTTATAAAATTATTAATTATAAAGATTATAACCGCGAGGTGGTTGTCTTGGTGGTCCAAGGCTTGGGATGAAAATCTCAAGTCCTTTGTACTACTCTTGGAAATTACATTGTGGCCAACCATCATGGCGCTAGCTCAACTGGCGGAAGGAGGGGCATGGGGCATGGGGCTAGGGATGGCAATGGGTCGGGTTCGGGTCGGGTCCTACTGGACCCAGACCCGGACCCGATAAAAAAAATTGGACCCAGACTCGGACCCAGACCCATGAAAAAATTCGGGTTCGGGTTCGGGTCTGGACCCGCGGGTCTTAGGAAGACCCAGACCCGACTGAGGACCCATGAAAATTCGCGGGTCTGGGTCTGGGTCTGGACCCGCGGACCCGCGGACCCATGAACCAAAAAAAAAAAAAAAAAACTAAAAAAATATATATACTTAAATATATAAATAACTAAATAAAAAAAATTAATAAATATATGACATAAAAGGGAAATATTATTATTTGCATTCAATTTCAATTTCAAATTCTTCAATATATTTTTTTTTTTAAAAAAAAAAACTCACTATTCGGGTCTACGGGTCCGGGTCCGGGTCTATAGACCCAGACCCGGACCCGACTCGGACCCGAATCGGGTCTAATATTTTAGACCCAGACCCGACCCGTGACCCGAATGTGAGGACCCAGACCCGACCCACGCGGGTCGGGTCCGGGTCGGGTCTCGCGGGTCTGGGTCTAATTGCCATCCCTACATGGGGCACGAGGCACGGGTAACTCTCAAATCAACAGTTCAAATCCTATACAAGCGAAAGCAAGTTTTGATTTACCCGTTTGCATCTTTGTGTGGCTGGGGGTGTGGGCTGAGGTTTCTTATCCGTTCTACTACATAACATCCAACAAATAACGAAGTCCAAGATCCTCAATACCAAAATAATAATAATAATAAAATGATTATACTCATCTAATATGCTAATAAAATCCTTATTAGACCGTCTACCTAGGGACACAGGTAACTCTCAAGTCGGTTTGAATCCTACCTAGGTAAAATGATTATACTCATCTAATATGCTAATAAAATCCTTATTAGACCGTCTACCCAGGGACACAGGTAACTCTCAAGTCGGTTTGAATCCTACCTAGGTAAAGGCGAGTTCTGATTTACCTGCTTGCATCTTTGTGTGGCCCAAATAGACCGTCAGAACCAACAAGTTGGCTATATGTGTGTCACGCAGTTGGGGAGGATAGATGGTTTATAAAATTATTAATTATAAAGATTATACTCATCTAATAAACTAATAAAATCCTTAAGTGCGTTATAAGTATACTCATAGTTGTATGAGAAAAAAAATTAATTAGACTGTAATAGAACCTCCACAAATTAATAGTCAATAAATTAATAATTTATATAAATTGATAATGTTGATGGTGGTTTTTTGTTAGTTGACCAGTCAACGATCTTTGGTTAGTAAAACCCTGTAAATATGAATGAAATATGCGATGAAACAATAAACAAAATAGAAGAGAGATGTAACGTGGTAAAACTCCGATGATCGGAGAAACATCCATGGTTTGTCACCTAAGCAACCTAGTCAAATCCACTATAATGTTTAAATGATACACTCTCTGCTCTCTCTTTAATTACCCCGGTGACCATAATTGATGACACACTACCAAAATAGCCACTGGATTGGAAAGTTGTTCCAAAATGACATTTTTTGGTAAATTCTATGACACTAACATTATGTTTGGTTTAATAGAAAGGAAAGGAAACGAAACGAAATGATAGCGAGGAAAGGAAAAGAAACGAAGGAAAGGACAGTGGTTTTAACGATTGTTGTTTGGATAGTTATGGGTGGAAAGGAAAGGAAATGATGGTGGTTTTATTTTATTTATGAAAATATCCTTATTTTAACAATATGAATACAAATAATATGTAGGGTTATTTTTGGGATTTTGAAAAAATTATTAATGGTGGAATTGCTTTCCTTTCCTTTCCCTTCATTTCCTCCCAAATTTGGATGGAAACCAAAGTGTTTAAAATATAAAGATTCATTTCCTTTCCTTTCCTTTCCTTCCATTTCCTTTCCTTTCCCTCTCATTTAACCATCCAAACAACAAATTAGAAATCCCTCCAAATCCTTTCCTTTCCTTTCTCTCCAATTCCTTCAAACCAAACATAGTATAATGGTCATTCCATCCAATTCCATATAATTTCATTCACTTCCATCCAATGAGTGACATTTTGGTAAATAAGGGGATGACATTAATTTATTTTAGATTTTTTTTTTTTTTTTTTGGAAATCAATTTTTTCTTTTGTTTTTTTGAAACGAATAATTATATTTAGTGTGTATATATGTATAACATATCTCAAATATACAGATTTTCTATTATCATTTCGTCTTGACAATAAATATATCAGGACGAAGAATATCGACCACTAGATTTACATACTTTGACTTAAAGTGTATGCACTTGTCAAAACTTCTTCATAATATGTGGTCCACATTTTTCGTCATGATATATTTATTGTCAGGACGAAGTGACAATAGAAAGACTGTATATATATATACAGATTTTCTATTATCAGTTCATCCTGACAATAAATATATCAGGACGAAGAATATTGACCACTAAATTTACATATTTTGATTCAAAGTGTATGCACATGTCAAAACTTCTCCATAATATATGGTCAACATTCTTCGTCGTGATATATTTATTGTTAGGACGAACTGACAATATAAAGACTACATATATATATATATATTTGAGCAGTCTTTCTATTGTCTATTCGTCCTGACAATAAATATATCGGGACGAAGAATATGGACCATAGATTATGGAGAAGTTTTGACAAGTGCATACATTTTGAGTCAAAGTATGTAAATCTAGTGGTCAACATTCTTCGTCTTGATATACTTATTATTATAGTTCTCTAGTCAGGACGTCCAACGATAGCCATATGTTTTAATAAGTTTAAATGTTATATATATCTAAGACACACACACACACACACACATACACACATATATTATAATTCTCTAGTTAGGACGTTCAACCATAGCCACATGTTTTAATAAGTTCAAATATTTTATATATACATCTCACACTCACACACACACACACACACTCACACACACACACACACATATATACATATATATATATATATATGTATATTTCTTTTTTAAGAAGATTGATGCTACAAAATCTAAAAAATCTAAAAAACAAAGAAAAGACACGTGTATTGATCTAAACCATTTCTTTTGTTTTTTGAAAAAAAATAATTATATTTAGTGTGTATAAATATATATATTTATGTACACTAAATATAATTATTCTTTTCAAAAAAAGAAAAAATTGATATCCAAAAAATATCTAAAATAAATTAATGTCATCCACTTATTTACCAAAATGTCACTCATTGAAAAAACTGATTTCCAAAAAACATCTAAAATAAATTAATATAATCTCCTTATTTACCAAAATACCACTCATTTGATGAAATTAGATGGAATGGCCATTAGTGTCACAAAGTTCACAAAAAATGACCATTTTGGAACAACTTTCCAATCTAGTGGTTATTTTGATAGTATGTCATCAATTCGATGGCCACCGGAGTAATTATCCCATAAATTTATAATATTATTAGAATGTTTGTTTTCCAACCAAGAAATAAAATAAAAAATTACTGCAATATATAGTTTCAAAAACAATATGTTTGTACAATCATACGTTTTTCAATAGTTAGTATCCATTAGACGAATCCAATAGTGAAAAAAAAAAAAGAGAGAATTTTTATAACAAAAATATATTAAAAAAAAATTATAAACTTTCTAAAGGTTATGTTACCATGCCAATTCAACATAATTATAAAATAAACATCTAATTTAAAATATTAAAAGTTAAAATAAATAAAAAACTCGTGACCTTATGATTTAGAACCACTCGCAATTTCCATCAAAAAAAAAAAAAAAAGAACCACTCGCAATCAAATAGAAACTATAAATTAGTAAAATATAATTTTTTTTTTTTTTTTTTTATTGAAACTATATAAACATTGTATAGGATATTGTACATAACTTTTTCCCTTGTAAAACTTTACGGTAACTTTAATACATTAAATATATTTAGTAAGTTTATAACTTGCCCTCATAGGTGTAGCTCAGCTGGTAGATAGACGAGTTTAAGGTTTGGGTAAATGACTCCAAAATCTAGACAGGTGGATAGATAGATACAGTAAAAAAAAAAAATCAAATCAAATTTATAACTTTAATAAATGATCGTGGCATCTACTCTTAATCCATGATAATTAATCCCACTTTTAATGATCATGACATCTACTCTTAATCCATTTGCCCCTATGGGCGTAGCTCAGCTGGTAAATGAATGAGTTTGAAGTTTGGACAAATGACTCCAAAGTCTAGACAGGTGGATAGATAGATATGGTCAAAAAAATCAAATCAAATTTATAACTTTAATACATGACCGTGGCATCTACTCTTAATCCATGATAATTAATCCCACTTTTGATGGACATAACTCAGCTGATAGATGAACGAGTTTGAGGTTTGGGCAAATGACTTCAATAAATATATACGGTCAAAAAAAATCAAATCAAATTTATAACTTTAATACATGACCGTGGCATCTACTCTTAATCCATGATAATTAATCCCACTTTTAATGATCATGACATCTACTCTTAATCCATTTGCCCCTAAGGGCATAGCTCAACTGATAGATGGATGAGTTTGAGGTTTAGGCAAATGACTCTAATAAATATATACGGTCAAAAAAAATCAAATCAAATTTATAACTTTAATAAATGATCATGACATCCACTCTTAATCCATGATAATTAATCCCACTTTTAATGATCATGACATCTACTCTTAATCCATTTGCCCCTAAGGGCATAGCTCAGCTGATAGATGGACGAGTTTGAGGTTTGGGCAAATGACTCCAATAAATATATACGGTCAAAAAAAATCAAATCAAATTTATAACTTTAATAAATGATCATGGCATCCACTCTTAATCCATGATAATTAATCCCACTTTTAATGATCATGGCATCTACTCTTAATCCATTGTATATGATGTTGTACATAACTTTTTTCCTTGTATAACTAAACGGTAGCTTTAATACGTTGAATATATTTAGTAAGTTTATAACTTACTCTAAGGGAGTAGCTCAGCTGGTAGATGAATGAGTTTGAAATTTAGATAAATGACTCCAAAGTCTAGACAGGTGGATAGAAAGGTGTGGTCAGAAAAAAATCAAATCAAATTCTATAACTTTAATAAATGATCATGGCATGTACTCTTTAATCCATGATAATTAATCCCACTTTTAATGATCATGTACATCATATAGATGGACTTGAGATGTAAAGCGATATGTGCAATTTGACACATTATTTTAAGAATTAATTATGAGAATAGATGACATGTTTGAAAGAGAGATAACAAAAGAAGAATAACGACTGATCAAGAGTTGCGGCTTTTCCTTGAAAGAAAAAAAAAAAAAAAAAAAAGGAGTTATGGCTTTGCTTGTCTTGTCTTTAATGTAGTGTTCAAGGGAGTAAATTTTAAACAAGAGAAAATAATAGATGGAAGCAAAATCCTCATTGGTATATGGAAAAGTAATTAAAGAGAAATTAAGAAGAAGAAGAATGGAGTGAGTGGTGGTTGGGTGGGGGAGAGTGATTGGACGGTTTGGTGTGGTGTGGTGTGGGGGTGCACAAAGAATGATGTAGAGAAGATAGAGGACAGGAGAACAAGACACTAATAATATCTTATTTTCATTTATTTATTTAATTAATAATTCCATTAGATTAATTAAGATATTAATCATGGAGCCTCCCACAAGTCCTACCCACCTTTTCTTTGGATCATAGGATAAACTATAATCAGGATCTGGGATCTACCTTTCCTTCAACATTATATCTCAATATATAGTATATAATAATCTTTTTTTTTTTTTTTTTGAAGTACAGTTTCTGAATTTGAGAGAGAGGAGATACAACTTAATAATGTGTAGGCGTGAAGAGATTATTACATTAATATTTAGTAAGTATATACTAATTTTTTATTATGTTAATTTAAATGAAATTGTATAATTTTTACAATTCTTATTACTAAGAGTCCAACTATCTTTTTTCTACATTTTTATTTTATTTTATTAATTTTTGATTTATTTGAAATATAAAATTTTAATCTATAGGGGTAAATAATCGATCGTGATGAATCACATATGTCAAATGAAATATGTTATTATGTAGTTTTTGTTATATGGGATGATCCAAACCTATTTTTTCTTACTTTTAGTAGATATCACCATAACATAATATGATCTACACAGTAGTTAGATCAAGATTGGATTTATAAAAATTTCTTTCCATCATAAACTTTAATTGTAATTGAATAAAAATGATTGGAAATTAGAAAAAGAGCCCAGTCAACTTTTTTTGTTGAGTGGCTGAGATTGGTGGGAAGACACTAACCAGGTCACAAAAGGCTTGGAAAATTCTACGGGTGTGTTTGATATGGTTTTTGACGTAGAGCTTTTAGAGTGGATATTTTAGTAATATAGCTTTTATTGAGTAGAGCTTTTGGTTGTATAAATTACAATAAAAGTGTTGACAATTTATTTTTAAAAATAGCTTTTGGTTGTTTAAATTACCAAAAAAAAGTGTTGACAATATATTTATAATGAAAGAGTTGTATTATGGAATATCTAAAATTATAAAAAGTAGTTGAGACAATTCATATGCTTTAAAAAAAAGTTCAAAAAAGGTATTTTAGAAAAGCCCAAATGTTGGGCTTATTCTATTAGGTATAAAATAGCTTTTATAAAGGGCGGATGAGACAATTTATATATTAAAAAAGCTATTTTGAGTTTTGTCAAACAACCTAAAAAAACTTCAAAACAGCTTCTAGAATTAAAAAAACGCTTTTGTCTTTGCAAAAGCCATACCAAATACACACGTAAGCTTGGAGCCCACTGAGCTACCTTCTTCTTCTTCTTTATTTTTTCTCCATAATGATAATCAAATCCATCAATTAATTAATCTAATCAACTTTCATATAATGGATAAGTGATCGAAGAAAAGTGGTAGTACGAACCACGAAGGAGGAAATAGGGATTTTTGTCACTTTTTTAAGTTGGTGTTTTAAAACTATCACCATTTTAATAACTTATGTTTTAAATGCACTAAAGTAAGTGACTTCCAAAAATACCTTTACTTTGCTCTATTTTTTTATTTACTTTTCATTTTTTTTTTATTCTTTCATTTTCTTCATAGAGTTCTGTTTAACAAACCTTCAATGGTTGAAATCGAACAAAACCAACTTCATAACATTATCAATGCATCTTCATTTGATTAGTTTAGTGGCGCTACGCTGACGCACCAGGGGCTTATGTTGTTTTGGTTTTGAATCTTCTATTGTTAAACACAATAAATAATAACATAACAGAAACAGAGGAACACAGAACAACAACCTAGTGTTTTCGAGACTTTGTGTGTGTGCGTTCGAGACTTTGTGTGTGTGTTCCGAGACTTTGTGATTGTGTTCTGAGACTTTGTGATTGCTTTTCGAGACTTCTGGGCTATTGTCCCATGCTTCTATGTTTCTATTATGTTCTGTTTATCTTCTCCAACCCTGAATCCTCAAGTTGAAACCCTTTGTTTTAAGAGAAAGTTACATACTTCGTTTTTTTTTTTTTTTTTAGAAATCAAAAGTTGCTATTGTGTTTGGTCGTGAAAGTTACATATTTCGTTTTTTTAGAGAAATCAAAAGTTGTTATTGTGTTTGGTTGTAGTCGTTGACAGCGAAATAGGCATGTTCATGGTCCACCATCGTCGTCGGTGTACGTGTGTTCGTCGTTGATTGATCGTTTATTGGTCGGTGTACGTGTGTTCGGCAATTCGTTAGTTCCATGGAGGATTTTGAAAGGAAAAAAAATGGTGAAAAATGTTACTGGGGGGGTGGGGGTTGGGGGGGCATTTTTGTCTATACACTATAATATGTGCCTTTAAGTTATTAAAACAGATACAATGTGGAAAAGCCATCTCTAAAAAGTGCTAGAAATTGTTTGGACTGTGGTTTTCCTTGTAAGTTTGATTGCTATGACGCGTTTTGCATACTTTTATTTTTTGTGTTGGTTTTTATTGGTCTATTGACTCTATTCTGTAAAAATTTGACCCATTTTTTTTTTCTTGCTTAAACGTATTTGTCGATGAAAAGTAAAAATGATTTGGGAAGAATTAATGGATGAGAAGAAGAGCATGAGATGAAGTCAACCCTTTGACCATGTAAGCGTGTGGATATATAAATATATTATGGAATCATAGAGAAGACCTTTGCATTGTCGTCTATATATATATATATATATTTCATGATAGAATTCATATATGCAAGACACTACGGTTTTTACGGAACTTTTTTAGAAGATGATTTTTTATAAGAAGTATTTGGAAGTGTGTTTACAGAAAAATGTTTTATTAAGGGAATTTTAGGAAATTTTTGCAACATTATTATAATGGTATTTTATGTAAACATTCTATTTACGATCCACTTTTATATTCTAGCAATGCTATATATTTGCCTGAGATTTATCTCAAATAACGTGGTAAGTGGGAGTTGTTATATAGTCATATAAAATTATTATTCTATCTATTAAAACGTTCTTTTTGAATAGGCTACATTAAAATTTTAAAATTGCACGTAATATCTTGTTATACTTCTTTTAATACTAAAAATATCCTTAACCATCTCAGTCATCGTGGATTCTTGACATTTCGCTATTTCAATAATATCTTAAATCATTTAATTGAGCCGTCATCCTTGACAGGAAAATATATGA
This sequence comes from Acer campestre, assembly GCA_954870605.1. Taxonomy (NCBI): domain Eukaryota; kingdom Viridiplantae; phylum Streptophyta; class Magnoliopsida; order Sapindales; family Sapindaceae; genus Acer; species Acer campestre. The sequence continues at coordinate 14,747,350 of OX940803.1, read as the reverse complement.
AATTATTTTGAGATCAATGATAGTAACCTTAGCCATCATCCTTTTCATAAATGAATTTAATTAAATTTGTACTAAAATCATTGCACATCTTTAAAAAAAAAAAAAAAAAAATCAAAATTAAAAATTAAAGAACCCACACAGGTAACCCTGTAAATGACAATTTTTATGGCACAAAATTAATCCAATATTTGTAAAAATTGAAGGTTTAGGTTCTATGATGTTCTATAGTTGTAAAATTCATATAAGAATAATTGTCTTTAATTTTAATTTTAATTTTTATTTTAAATAACTTTTATTCGATGATAGAAATATTATTAAAATAAACAAAATTTTCTACTTTAAGCCAGCATTATAAAATAGATATAGAAGTTCATTCTTTTGAATTTTGATTGTTTGAAAGTGCTTACATTACAATAATATCACATACAATTTCTATCTAATATACCCTAAACAAACTTTTAACCACAAAAAGCATTTTAATGACTAATTAAATTTAAACACATATAAGAATAGAAAAGGCATCCTTAATTAACAAATATTAATAAAAGCACCGTCTTTATTTTTATACTCAACCATCACACACGGACCCTGTAAATCCGCAATGGGTAATCTAGCTAATTCAACATATAATATATATCACTACACACCATAATCTTAATGTGGTTTTTGTGGTAACAAACACTCATTTAACCTACAATATTTTATGAATTATTTCACGGAATTTTAATAGTATTTTTTATATAAATAATTTTGGAATCTATTTGAACCCTACAATAAAAATAGCCAAAAAGAAAAGAATAATCATTATTTAGATAACATATATTATAATATCCTCTTGACATTTATGACATTGTTCAATTTAACAACCATATGATAATCAACAAGTACAAATAAGACAGATGTAATATATGAAACACTTTTAAGTAATTATAAAGTAAAGAAAAATTCAAAGAAAATCAAACTCTGATATTATATAAAATTGTAGTACAAACATTAACAATGTAAATAAATAAATAAATTTTAAAAAAGAAATTGAAAAATTGAAAAGGGCATGCAAATGAAAGCAAGCAAAGTGGGCCTCCATGACAGGCTTTATCTAGTGAAAATGGGGACCGATTTCTGCTGTCAACTTTTATTATATATATACAGTTGTATTTGTATTACTACTGTACATTGTAACATGCTCTCTGACGCAGGAACTTTCATTAAATTGCACACCTTCTCTTTTAAGTTTTTAACTTTTTATCTATCAAAATACGGTCTGCATTTTTGTTTTCATTTACTACTCATAAATCATAAATGGGAATATATTGCCAGCTGGCTCTGGGACTAATTAATATTTCAGTGTTTGTATCAATTTGATTACGACCTATATGTAATATGGATTAACCTAAATACGTACGACTCTTTCAATCAATCTTGAATCTTATTTAGAAATTTAGAACTATAAACCTAATAAACTAGCCGTTTCGTATTAATAGTAGTGTACTAATTGTTCACGGTTGGTAATAGATCGACATTGTCACCAATGAATTCCACCACTAGTCTACAAACCATAAACCAAGAAAACACGTCTCATTAGATATATTGGACTAGTCAAATTCTAGGGTTATAATCAAATCAAGTTTTTTTTTTTAAAAAAAAAAGAAAAAAGAAAAAAAAAAGATGGTCAAATGAAATCCAAAAGGCTCATGAAATGATTACACCTGTCTTAGAAAATTAAACATCCCAGTTTGTTGGATTTATTATTAAGTAATATGAAAGTTGAGGAAACTTTCGTTTTCTTATATAATAATATCTAGCTAGTACTCGAGCATGCAGTAGTTGGTGTTCTTGGCCACAAATTTTTGGGTCAAACTTCAAAGTCGTTGGTGTTAGTGGTAGAAAGAATAGGCGGTCTCTTTCACTAGTAAAAATCAAGCCCCCCTCCGCAGCACCCCCAACTAATTAAAAGCCCCTTTAACAATTAATTATACCTAAGAGAAAAAAAACATAATTAGTCATAGGAAATATTAAACTTTTGAAACTTTAATTGTTAATAATCATTTTTTTTTTAAATTTCAGTATATGTCTGTAAATTACCAGAGTATCCCTAAAAATACTGAAAATAGTTTTATTTTAAATCTCGAAGCAAACTTAAAATCATGCCTAAATTGAAATATCAAAACTTGAAATCATGCCTAAAATTGAAATGTCCAAACTTGAAATCTGGACTAAATTGCAAATTTCCCTTTCTTCTTCTTCCTCAAACATTAGTTTTTTTTTTTTTTTTTTTTTTTTTTTTTTTTTTTTTTTGTTTCCATTTTCCTGCAGGTGACCTCACCGGCGAAGGGGGATCGATTTCGTTGCCGGCGAAGTAGCAGCGGATGGCAAGGCACCAGTGCAAAAACGGCAAAGCAACAACCCATGCGAGGAAGCACCAGCGCACGCGAGGACCAGCTTTGTCGCTGGCGAAGCAGCAGCGTCGGACCTGGCATGAAGCCTAGGAGGTCGCCAACGCTCGGTGACCCTCCAAACACCCCGGCGAGAGAGATCGGGTGGAGAGAGATAGATAAATCGGGGAGAGAGAGAGACCAGAAGAGAGAGAAAGAAAAAAGGGAAAAGAGAGAGAGAGTGGGTTTGGGGACCCTTTTTATATGAGGGCTTTCTAGTAATTTTACAAAAAAATGGTTATTAACAATTAAAATTTCGTTTGTGGTTAAAAACGAATTTCTCATAATATTTGTGGTCATTCTGAGTTATTTCCACTTAAGAAGGAGAATATATATATATATTATATTGTTTGTGTATCTACGCATATGTAATTAACATGTTTTTTTTTTGTTTTTTTTTGTTTTGTATTTCAAACCAAGTTAGTGTCCCTTTTAATTCTCCATTTCTCCTAGGTTAGAGAAAGTCTTGGGATGTATTTGGTGCATTCGTGTATCTTATGTTCATATCATAACATATGACGTGATGATTAAATACCAGGGGCGAAGGTATATGCAATTTAGCCTGGGCTAGTTTTTTCAAAAAAAATTTTAATGACTTTGGATTTTTTTATAAAAATAATAGGTATAATATAAATTAAAGACAATTACAATATTAAATTGCTTGATAATTCATAAAAAATAATCTAATTTATAATTTAATTTAATTAAAATAATCTCAAATATGACAACCATGCAAACGTACACAGATATGCAAGATGGCAAAGATGCAAACATTGTATAGGTAAGGACATGTACAAGGTGAAAGGCTGCTTCTATTACATGACACGTGTCAGACTTCCCATATGTTAAATATTCAAATAAATGTTGGGTGAGGGCGTGAGGGTGACATAAATAAAACTTGTTGTCACTAATTTTAAAGCTGAAAAGAAAGGTAGAAAAGCAATAAAATATATATATAAGATGACATGTGCTTCCTTGTAGTCTACACAAAACAGAACACCACAACTCAAACAAAGCATTCAAGCAAGGCTTCAAGTGCATCATGGTCCATGGACACAAAATCACATGACATTATTTTTTTTGGGGAGAAGATAAGTTTAAAAAACAGTGTTGGAGCCAGGTGGGTGGTGTTATTTTTATTTTTTTAATACATTATCCAAATCTATAAGAACAAGTCCAACTCCAACTGTCCAACATCCTCTCAATATTGTCTTCCAGTGGTTGCCCTAACCCTCCTCTTATCACCTTATATAATCATATGATTAGCCGACACCAACTCATTATTCGGTGTCAAAACACTTGTTTTGTGAAATCCTAATTTTTCAGATATCAAACGGTCAGTGGATAAACATTAATTATGATTTATCTTATTAATTACTATATATATCCATTCACCAATTGATACCTTACTGATTGGAATGAGAGCTTCTTTTGACAATCCAATTGTTTCTTTTTACACTTCTTTTCTAAAAACACTCTATCTTCAAAATTTAAATTTTAAAAAATTTTAAAGACACTTCATTTTGTTACAAAATTATCCATTTTATCTTTTTTGAATTAAATTATTAAAAAAGGAAATTATTTCTCTTAAATCATTGTATTAATTATTACATATTAAATACCCTCTCCTAAATTTTTAATTACCATATTAAACTCTCTCCCCTCCAATACATATCTCTAATTTCCTATCTTCATTCTTTCTCAAACAAAACTAACAGTTAAGAAAAAAAAAAAAAACTTACTAATAAACTTGATTTTTAGGAACCATATGTATGTATATATTTAAAAAAAAAAAAGAAGAATAAATTTATATATATATTACTGTTAGTAAAAAACTAAAATATTCATAAGTTTTTTTTTTCTTTAACTATTAATCAAAAAGTATGAAAATATGATTTTTTTTTTTTTTTTTTTTGTTTGAAAAAATGGAGAGAGATAAAGTAGGAGAGAATGTTTAATATGGTAATAACAGATATAAGAGAAAGAGCTTAATACGTAATATTAAATATAATGATTTAGGAGAGAGAATATATATTTTTAATAATTTAATTAGTTTGGAATGTCTTTAATTTTTTTTTTTGGTCCTTTTTAGTAATTTTAATTTAGGTTAAAATTGTCATTAATAAAAAAAATTAAATTGGAGTGTGAATAGATAATTTGTGGATTGCAAGGAGAAGCTCTCGATTGGAATATACGTTGTGATGTCTAGTATTATTTAAATTAAAAAAAGTTTGGAGAAGCTAAGGTATAAAGTTTACAAGAATTTTAAGTAAATTTATAAAATTTTTGAGGCAAGGGGGCCGTGGTCCCTATCCATCCCCTCCCTCCACTGCTGAGTTCATCAACACATTCTTGTGTCCATATCTGTTATGTTTAGTGGTGCTAGGCATCCCAATTCATATTCTAATTCGTATATCAATTTATTTTTTTTTAATTTTTTTTTATGAACATTTAATTTGTATAATATACGGTAAGAAAGATAAATCATCGTTGATATATATATATATGCTTAATGATAACTAATAAAGATATTTAATATTATTGTATTATGTTATAAGTATTGAGGCGATTAAAATTAGATTAACCGGCCAGATTTAAAATAATTCAATATGCAACAACTTATAAAAAAATCTTGATGATTGGTTCGACTTTGTTAAAAAATGTAACACCTCATACGATATTGTTACGTCTGACATCTCTAATTTATAATAAACTATTAATGATCATTGATCAATCTCAAAAGAAATATTAAATATAATAAACACCTTATAGTTTATATAATAAAATCATATTAATGATCAATCTAAAAATAAATAAAATAATATTTATTGGTTCCATTTTTTCCGAAAGGAAAGCCAACTAGTTTAATCAAGAGTGTTTTGTTACCGCCATGACTACGTACAGGTTATCTTAAAATATTATCATTTAGTGATCTCATTGGTTTTATTAATTAATCAAGCTAGATTATGAAATTGAATTGAATTCGAATTAAGTTAGATTAATAAATTTGAGTTACATAATATAGTTTGGGAGAATATATTAGCTAGAGATGTGTCCTTGTCACTTGTCAGAAAAAAAAAAGGGCAATGACATACTATGCCTATGATTATTGAGACATTACATTTTAAATATCAAAATCAAAATCCACCGCCCTCTCTTAACTCTCTTATTATAAATATAATGTAGGCGCCGGCTGTTGTCTGGACCTCTCTCTCTTTTGTTCATCCTCCAATAATATATCCATCATTTTAATTTACAACATCAATTACAATTTACATGTCAACAAGGGCGTAGCTCAACTGGTAGATAGACGAGTTTGAGCTTGAGTAAATGACTTTCAGGTCAATGACTCGAATCCTACCAATTACGAAAGCTTTCAAAAAAATACTTGATCCCGGATTAATAGATATTGTTAAAAAAAAAAAAAAAAAAAAATCAATTACAATTTATATCACCCTAACTATAATCTATATTTATATGAGAATGAGATTGAGACCTCAAACTTATTAAATTAATTAATTGTTTTCTTCAATTCATGTCCAATTAATAGACATTGCTTCCTTTTCTGTAGCACTTAAACTAAAACATTTATTATTGACTACCTCAAAAATTCATTAATGATAAAAAAAAAAAAAAAAAGAATAATAACAGGACTGCTGTGATCTGCCAAGATAAGACAACATATATACAGTTTAAATAACTATTTCTATAAATCGGGAGAAAACTTTCTACATATGTTTGTAAGATTTGTATGGTGGGACTCGAATACTTCACCATTACTATAGAAGGGAGATGCATTACCGTCCCTGTCAATAGGTGACATGCAGAAATAAACAATTATTTGAAATCATTTAAAGAATATTCCTGAATTATACTATGTACGTAATTGTTATATATATATATATATTATGCATGTTTGGTGGCTTTTGGGATTATTAAGTACATGCACTTGATATTGCTTCTAATTTACACCAAATTAATTATTATAGCTTCAATAAAATTTGAAATCTTAAACCAGTTACACATTACTATCAAATTTGTTCTTGAATAATCTTGATGTTGCATGATAGTGGATATATACTATAAAAGCAAGAGGAAGGTGGAGTTGAATATTGAATGTGGTTGGAACTTGGAACACGGCACTAAAGAGTTGAGAGGAAACGTGAAGTTGGGCAACTCGATCACAGTTGACATAAATGATATGATATGATAGGATACATACACGGTGTTGAAAAGTTGAAAGTTGATGAAAAGCACCAGTCTCCACTCTCCAGCCAGAAGAGACATGTTTTGTGTCAACAGCATACCATCATTTTCTGTCCCCAATACAACACTTGTCTCCACTTATTCACTGTGCAATCTCATCTCTTTCTTCTATGTTTAGAAACTAAACGTGTCCTTTCTTCTCTTACATGATATAGATTATTTCGATCGACTGTGTCTGTGTGTTTGTGGTTGACGGAGGCTGATTGTCTCAAGAAGATATTTCATCCAATAACAAGAGGCGATAATGCAAGATTAACAATATCTTTTGAATACTGTATTTGTTGATGGGGTAAGATTTTTATGATCAACTCATATGACAATAGCTAGCTAGGTTCACTGAATATTTATCAACGAAAATGATCGGTTACTATCAAAAGGCCAAACCAAAGTGGTATAAAATCAAAACAAATGTCCCATAAAATGTACTGAAGTGATCATATTCACCGATAGCCATAGAATTATTTATTAAATAAGTCAGAAATATTTATTTTATTGGATCATCTACTGATCTAATCTTTTTTTTTGTCTTTTTAAAGTATGTGATTGGTTGTTAATAAAGTGATTATGAAAATTAATAACATCTTAATCACACATTCATTACAATGCTTATGTGAGGTTAGAAAAAAGATCAGATTAGCAGATGATCCAAATTCTATCGAAAGAACAATAGGGTAGAGACGGTTTCTAAGAATATATATGATTGTCCCGATAACATTGAAACAACATAGGTCAAGTCTGAAAGCAAGATCATATAAATAAAAATGTGGCATGACTCACGAGCGTAGCCCAACTTCTTTTTCTATAAATACAAGAATTTAATTATTATTTTTTTTTTTGACTGGCCAAGAATTTAATTTTTGTGGTTCATAAAAAATCATGATTTAATGTTGAGATGGCACAAGAAGCATCATCAGTTTATAAGTAACATGTTACATGTGGTGCAAATATTGGATAGTAGTGGGCCAGTGAGTTGGGTTTGATAGGGTACATTTTTAAAGTTTGCAGGTTTTTGAAAGGCCCACCATAATGGACACTGAAGACAATGGTTGGCCTGAAAATCAACCAGCCTTTAGATTTCTAGGGCCATCAATAAGGCTTTTGCCACCATGCCAATGTCCACATTTCTTTTTTGAAGTTTAGATTTGAGATTCAGAGGTTGTGGATACAACTTGAATCTAAATATATTAGTACCAAACTTTATTATTATTATTATTATTATTATTATTATTTTAAATATTACAAGAACTATTACAATAGGACTGTTGGGATCTACCGAGATCAAACAATACATGTGCGGTCTGAATATCTACTCCCATAATCGGAGATAACTACTCCCCACAATCCGAGAAGAAAACTCCCGACACATACTTGTAAAATGCGCATGGTAAGATTTGAATCCCTCACCATTTATATAGAAGGGAGGTGCACTACCGGCTTTGTTATGAGGTGATGTGCACTAAACTTGGTTAATACTCTTAGATTTGTTTGATTAATTTAATGGTAAGCCTAACACATAATTTGAGTTGGTGTGAATTCTAGTGGTAAGTTTTTCACACTGAATATGAGATTATGGGTCCTTTTGCAACTTTCAATTCATAGTAAAAAAGAAAAAAGAAAAAGAAAAATAGATGAGGTTAAGTTGCTATCGATGTGACTAATGTAAGGAGCCCATGAGCAATGAAGCCAGACACAAAAAGACCAAGAGATTTTAAATGATTGCCGACCTCTTTTCAGGTTTAGTTATAAAATACTAGAGACCCCATTAAAGTTTTGAAAGCGTCATAAATATTTTCTAAAAAAATGTGAAATAAAATTACTAGAAATGTCTCAAATATGAAAAGCCATTTGATTTTTGAAGAATTTACCAATCCATTGAAGTGTTAGCTGTATTTTAATAAAATTCGAAAAAGAATGGCACTATTTGTACCCCTAAAAAACGGTATGTATATCCTGACTTTTTAATCTTTTGAAAATCCAATATTATCCCTGATTAAAATTACTAAAAGGGCTTGTTTCAATTTTTTTTTTTTTTTTTGGTTTTAAATGACTGAATAGTTTATAACTTTGTAAGTACACCCATAAACGATTAATCGTTTGATTTTTACATATATCATATAACCCTTTCTATTTTTAAAACCCTAATTTCTCTTCTTTTTTAATTTTATTTATTTATTTTTTTGTTATGAAGATTAGCCTGAAAATTTTGAACATAAACCCAACCAAAGTCTACAGTCTACTGCATTTCGAGTTTATAACAATTTTTGTTTGAATGCTCTAGTCATCTGGTGTTTGGAATTGACAATTGTTGGATCAATTTTGTTAAATATTTAATTTTGTTTGTTTTCCCCCCCAACCGGCCAACCCCCCCAAAAAATAAAAAATAAATAAAGAAATTCTAATAAAAAATATTCTTTTATTCTTGTTTCCCAACAATAATAATTATAAAGAAACTCAAATATCTTTGAACGTATGAAGCTTTCGGAAAGAATAATTCTTTTATTCTTGTTTCCCCATCATTAAATATATAACTTTTCTCGTATATATATATATAACGAATTTCTTCATGTAAGGTTTTCTATTTTATGATTGACTTATTTCATGATAAACCATATTGGGGATGATTTTGTAATGGGTAGCTTAGGTGTTCATTGGCAAGTTTCCAAGCATCTCTAAAATCTCAAGATCAAGAACTTTAAAAGGTATATCACTTGACTTTGATTCTTGAAGAGATTTGGTGCGCATACACACTTGCATGCATATTTACTTATCTTGCATTTGTTCATCTTGCATTTATGGTCATATTGTTTATAGGTGTGCATTCATTACACATTTCACACGTGAACTTTGTTGTTAGTTCTAAATGTGGTTTTGTGTGGTGTAATTCGTTTCTGTCTGTGTGATCGGAAACGTCTGCGCTTGCACGATGGTGGGCATGTCTTGGTGCGATAGTTGACCATTTGAGAATATCCCATTTTCCCCTTGGATAAGTGTTAGATATGGTGTGGTTGAATGGAGTAAGATGTCTAGTTTCAAAAGATTGGTTTTTCAATGTTTTAAATATTTTTCAAAACTGATATCTGTATGGTTTTGTGACCATAACGTTTTATATAAAGATTCAAATTATAATTTGAAAATTTTTGGATAAACTAGACACCCATACCTTTCCAACGGTATATTATTCGTAATATTTCATGACCGTTTGAATTGGTTTTAAAATCTCCAAAGTGACCACCAAAACAGGGCACCTTTATTTTTATCCGATTCTGACCTTTGGTCACTCAAATGATTGTAACTCTTTCTATAGACATCCAAATCTTGTTTTGTAAAAAGGAGTAAAAGGTAGACATTGATACCTTTCCAACGGTATATTATACGATAAATTTCGATGTCGTTTGGTCATGTTTTGGGCGCTTGAATATCAAGCTGTTGCGCTGTAACGTGCGATTCGAGTAGAATCCGCTGTCTAGACCGCTACGAAAGCTACAACAGTTTTGGCTGTTTTGGCTTTCTAGAGCTTTTCGCTGTGGAAACCGATGTCGTTTCACTAGGGCTTCTATATAAGCATCATTTTCTTCCTTCAGCCGATCAAGAACTTCAAAATTCATATTTTAGAGAGAGGAAGAGTTCCCCTAGAGAGAAAGCTTCAAGATTTATTTATTAATTCTCCAAACCCCAAAACCCACATTCATCTTGCATCTATAGCATCATTCAAGCATGAGTCTTCATTAATGTCTTTACTTGGTAAGTAGAACAAACAACTTATCTCATTTATTGTTCTATTTAATCAAGACATGTCATTTATTGCTTATGTTAGCAAATCTTTACATTAATTGCACATCTAGTGAAGTTATGACATGTTTGGGGTTTGTTTGAGATAGCTTGCATGATTATGTTGTTTTGCCTAAGTAACTAAGCCTTGGATATTCTTGTGAAATTGATTGTTGATTAGGTTGATAGATTAATGTTTATTTATCTAGTCAAACTCTATTGACTATTCATGTGCGTTTAATTGACAATTAAGCTGTTAGAAATCTCTACAACTAACTGAGACCTCATGTATGAGCATGTAGGCTTGTTTGATAATTTGCATTTGTGCATCACTTACATATTCACGTAGACTTTTAATTCTCTTCAATGAGTCAAAGTCTTGTGGCTTCTAGGTGAAGTTGTATAAGCAAGTGAAGTTTTACAATTAAAGGGTTGGTTGGCAAGCAAGTACCAAGTCCCGCTATAAAAGGCTCGAGGGTTAGATTAGGTGGTGCTCATGAGTAATTGATCAGGGGATATCATTAGGCATTGAACCAAGAGTGGTGAGTGATAGTGTTCATAGTTTGAGCTTATTGAGAATGAAAGTCTGTGTATCACTTGAGGGTGTAATCGTCTTTTCATATAGTGGATTGTTGTGGTTTAAGTGGCTAGTCTCATGGTTTTTCCTTGTTGAAGGTTTCCATGTAAAAATCAAGTGTTCTTTATATTTCTGCACTTTACTTGATTTTTGTTATATGTTTGAATTGGGTTTTATTGTTAATATTGACTAATCGAAAAAGTTGGTAGTAATCGATTAACAACTCATTCACCCCCCATTTAGGTTATATTAGACACACGCTTGTGTATTTTCACTTCAATTAAACAATTGATTTATAATAGGGTTAATAGAACAAACGCCCCCTAAATTATACATGAAATCACATGTTGCCCCTTGAACCATTTTTTTTATGACAGTAAACCCCATGAACTTTCATTTATTGGCAATAGTTGACGGAATAGTAACGGAATTTCTTTTCTGTCCATTTCTTTGTCACGTGCTCCTCACGTGGGTTTGTACGAAGGTCAGTTATGTCATTTCGTCATGATTTAAAGAAAAAAAAATTTAAGGAATTTTTTTTTGATTAATTGGATGGACTGGATCTCCATCGTCTCACATGAGATGGACGGTGGAGATCCAATCTGGATTTCCACCTAATCAAAAAATAAAATAAAATTAAAACTTGAAAGAACAAACTTCATCTTCATAAACCAATGAAACCTAGAAACCCCCACCACTGCCCAGACCCAAATCCAACCACCCACATCCTCATCTCCATTAGTTTTCCAGAAGCACAATCACCACTCAAACACCAAACCCACCACCGATCCCCTTCTTTTTCTCAAGCTCTCTTCTTCACATCATCATCTTCTCCAAAAACCCAAATCCACACACCCATCAACCAAAATCAAAATCAAAATCAAATGGTACTCAATTGTTTCATTTATTCCAAATTCTTGAAAATAAAAAGGCAATCAATCTAAATTATCATCTTCAATCAACCGAGCAATCAAATTGCAGAAATCTTCATATTATAAAATAGGCAATCAAACTCAACCCCTTAATCAATCTTCATTTCAATCAAATTGCATAAAAAGAAACCCATAAATCTTTCCTAAATCAGACCAATTTTCCCTGAATTGAAACCAAGGTTTTCTTTCCTAAATCTATCTGTAATTGAAATGCGTTTTTTGAAGATACCACGAAGACAAAAAGCTGCAATCAAATTTTTATTTTAGTTTTCTTCTTGCGATAAATCTTTTGATTCTCTCATCAACAATCTTATGATTCTCCTTAGTGAAACTGCATCGATGCTACCTGCGATGGTGCTGAACTACAACTCCTAGATTTTGGCTGGAACCATTTTCAACTCTTAGATTTAGATTTTGTACAAGTAGTAGAATAAATGGTGGCAGAGGTACAAATATGTAGTTGAACATGGTTTGGGTGTTGGAGAAGATGATGATGTAAAGAAGAGGGCTTGAGAAAGATAAGGGGATCAGCGGTGGGTTTGGTGTTAGAGTGGTGATTGTGCTTATGGAAAACTGATGGAGATGGGGATTTGGGTGGTTGGGTTTGTGTCTGGACGGTGGTGGGGGTTTCTGGGTTTCATTGGTTTATGAAGATGAAATTTGTTCTGTCAAGTTTTAATTTTTATCTCCACCTAATCATTTTTTTTTCTTTAAATCAAGACGAAATGACATAACCGACCTTTGTACGAACCCACGTGAGGAGCACGTGACAAGAAATGGACGGAAATGAAGTTCCGTTACTATTCCGTCAACCATTGCCAATAAATGAAAGTTCAGGGGGTTTACTGCTAGAAAAAAAGTTCAGGGGGCAACATGCGATTTCACGTATAATTTAGGGGGCATTGATGCTATTGACCCTTTATAATATAAATTTTATACTCTTTTTTTTTATTTGATAATTTAATCATATAAACTTTTATTTTTTATTATTTTTATCATCCACCTGTAAACAAAATTAACTCAAATCCAACTCATTTTGATATACTTTATTTATGTAATTAGGAGTTAGAAATTAAATTTTTGAACAAAAACAAAATTTAAAATAATAATAAAATATGTGTAAATGGGATGTAGTTACCAAAATACAATATAATGGAATTAAAGAAAGAGTAATTTTTCCATTAAGTGAGGTTTATTTACAAACTAGAGTTTTTTTAAAATTTTGAAAGAGGCTTAGGGGTGTGTTTACAGTTTTTAAGGGGTAAAAAATTGATCTTGATATAATTTGGGCTAGTAAAAGCCCACAATGTCATTTCAAAACCAAGAGGCCCACTGAGAAAAAACAGACCTCCAACGACGTCGTTTAAATTCTTCATTATTCACTTATTCAGTCTTCACTGATATTCACCATTGGAATTTGGAATTGGAATTCGATTGAGAAAGCGAAGATGAAGTTGGTCTCGCATAGAAACCTCCATTTCTTCTCAAAACGAACTCAAAAAAACATCATGACGATAACGAGAATTTCTCGTTTCAAATATAAGCGATTTTGCACCTCATCATCACCCATCTCCAAACAAACCAACAACGAAATAGTAGTCAAAGAAATCACAACACTTCTCAACCGGAGCGACTGGCAGTACCTCGTCGAATCGTCTCAGATAACCCAGAAGCTGAACCCAGATGTGGTTCATTCCATTCTTCAACACAACCAGGTGAATGACCCCAAACGCCTCTTTGGTTTCTTTGACTTGGTCTATTTTCAAATGGGTATCCCTCTAAATTTGCATTCTTTTTCCTATCTCGCAATAATTCTGTGTGATTCCAAGCTTTTCAATTTTGCTTCTGCTGTTATAGAGAGAATGATTGGGACTAGGAAGTCGCATTCTGAGATTTTGGAGTCAATTCTTTGGTGTTATAGAGAACGCAATGGTAGTGGTGTGTTTGTTACTGAAATTCTGATTGACGGGTATAAAAAGATTGGTCGTTTAGATGAAGCGGCTAGTGTGTTTTCGGGTGTCGTTAAGGATGGTGGGTTAGTGCCTGGTTTGGTATGTCGTAATACTCTTTTGAAGGATTTGTTGAGGGGGAATAGAGTGGACTTGTTTTGGAAGGTTTACAATGCGATGGTAGAAGCGAAGGTTGCTTCTGATGTTTACACTTATAGTAGTTTGATTAAGGCTCATTTTATGGTTGGGAATGTTAAGGAGGGTAAAATGGTCCTTTTCGAAATGGAGGAGAAGGGTTGTAGTCCTAATCCGGTTACTTATAATGTTGTGATTGGTGGATTATGTAAAATTGGAGCTGTTGATGAAGCTTTTGAGCTAAAGAAGTCTATGATTGCTAAAGGGGTGTTCCCAGATTGCTTCACTTATAGTATACTTGTTGATGGGTTTTGTAAGAAGAAGCGAGCAAAAGAGGCAAAATTGATGTTGAAGGAGATGTATGATATGAATTTAAAACCTGACAAATTTGTGTATTCTGCTCTGATTGATGGGTTCATGAAACAATTTGATATTGGAGAGGCTTTTAGACTCAAGGATGAGATGGCTGCTAATGGAATTGAATTAAATGTTTACACTTATAATGCACTTATTAGTGGAGTTTGTAAGGTTGGTGAGTTGGAGACGGCAAAAGTCCTATTGAATGAGATGATTGCAATGCGTATAAATCCTGATACACAAACTTATAACTATTTGATTGAGGGGGTCTGTCGAGAACATAATACGGTTATGGCTTATGAGCTACTTGTTGATATGAAGAAGAGGAACTTAACACCCACAGTGTACACCTATGGTGTGATGATCAATGCACTCTGCCGTGATCGAGATTTACAACGAGCTAATAGAGTTTTTGAGGGAATGATTTCCAGTGGTTTGAAGCCAAATAATGTTATCTACACAACCCTTATCAAAGGTCATGTTCAAGAAAGCAAATTTGAAGAGGCGATAAATTTTCTGAAGGAAATGAAAGAAAAAGGTGTTGTGCCTGATGTTTTTTGTTACAATTCTCTTATAATTGGCCTCTGCAAGGCCAAAAAAATGGAAGATGCAATGACTTATTTGGTTCAAATGAGTGCTTCTGGATTAAAGCCTAATGAGTATACTTATGGGGCTTTCATTCAAGGACATAGCAAAGCAGGAGAAATGCAGGCGGCTGACAAGTATTTCCAAGAGATGCTAGGTTGTGGTCTAGCTCCAAATGATGTAATTTATACAGTTCTGATTGATGGACACTGCAGAGAGGGTAACATAAAAGAGGCCTTTTCAACATTTAGATCGATGCTTGGACGAGGAGTGCTCCCAGATTTGAAAACTTACAGTGTCTTCATTCATGGTCTTGCAAGGAATGGAAAAATTAATGAAGCAATGGAGGTTTTTTCTGAACTCCATGACAAGGGTCTAGTACCTGATGTTTTTACCTATAGTTCGCTTATTTCGTGCTTCTGTAAAAAAGGTGACATGAAGGAGGCATCCCAACTTCATGAGGAAATGTGTAAGAAAGGTATTACTCCAAATATTGTTACATATAATACCTTGATCAATGGATTGTCCAAGTCAGGTGACATTGAGAGAGCTAGGGAGCTATTTGATGGAATCTCTGGAAAGGGTTTGGCTCCTAATGTTGTGACTTATTCTACAATTATAGATGCATATTGCAAATCTGGAAACTTAACAGAGGCATTTCGGTTATTGGATGAGATGTCATCAAAGGGGGTACTACCTGATAGTTTTGTTTATTGCGCCCTTGTTGATGGGTGCTGCAAAGAAGGAAATGTGGAGAGGGCGCTGTCCTTATTTTTGGAAATGGTGCAGAAAGGTTTTGCTTTCACTTCTTCTTTCAATGCTTTGATTGGTGGCTTATGCAAGTCACAAAAGGTTAGAGAAGCTAACCAGCTGTTAGAAGACATGGTTGATAAGCACATCACACCAAATCATGTTACCTACACGATTTTGATTGATTATCACTGCAAGGCGGGAACAATTAAGGAGGCAGAAGACCTCTTCTTGGAGATGAAAAAAAGGAATTTGATGCCGAATACTATAACGTACACTTCACTTTTACATGGTTATGGCATAGTAGGAAGAAGATCTGAGATGTTCACTCTTTTTGATGAGATGGTGACCAGAGGGGTTAAGCCCGATGGAATAATCTATGGCATGATGGTAGATGCTCACTTGAAAGAAGGTAATTTGATGAAATCTTTAAAGCTGTTGGATGAAATATTTGTCAGGGGTATGGTCTTGGACCAAAATGTTTATGATGCTCTAATAAGTTCCCTAATAAAAAAGGAAGATTTTGAAGTGTTGAAGTTACTCAATGAATTGGGAGAGCAAGAACTTAAGCTCAGTCTTGCTACATGTTGCGCTCTAATCCGTGGTCTTTATGAAGCAGGAAGTACGGACAAAGCAGCCAGGCTTCTAGAGATTATGGTCAGGTTTGGATGGGTCCCAGACTCCACTGTTGTAACTGACTTGGTCAAGGAAGTCCAAAATGATGCGAAGTCTGAGAAAGTCACAGAAGACCAAAATGATGCAAACTCAGAGAATGCTGGCCATTTCTTAAAGCAAGCGGCAATAGGAGTTGCTCATCAGGTGTAAGCTGTTTGCTGGAGTAGAGATAAAGAATTACACACTTTCAAACAACTTTTTTTAGCTTCATGGAATTGAGTACTGAAGCTGGTCCTATGGAGCACAGGGACTAATTTGGCATGGACCATTAATTTTGCAATAAATTATAGCAGCCAAAATACGATCAAGTTCACTTGGATTCCTAGTAAATCAATCATGGTGGATATTTTCACACTTATGTAGCAGATTCCAATGGTAACTGTTATTTACCCTTTTTCTCCGTTTTCTTTATGTTGGAAAAACGATATGCGTGTATGTTTAATGTCGCTATCTTTCTTCTTCCTTACTGTTTTTTTTTGGTGGGCAGTGGTGGGAACTGCTTTCATATATATATATATTTTTTTGACTTAATTTTTTTTGTCCCATATGTTCATTGGCCGGTGATATTTTGAGGCAACTTAATGTTTGAGATGGATTTGGGTTGTAATGTTACGTGAAGCAAAGTGAATACCTTCTTTTTCTGTGCCATATCCCTTAATGTCTGTTTCGGGAGCAACTTAGTATTGATTCTAACTCATGTTACAGATTGGGTTTTTTACTTGCACCAAAATTGGCAGTACTCTGTACTCTTCCTCCCTCACGGTGGCAGTTATAGTTAAAACTAGCTTTGTTGCACGTTTCGCTTGGTTGAGCTTTCTTATAGGCTTATAGTTACTTAGATAATGTGACTGAGCAGCTAAATGAAGTTTTAATTTGTATTGTGTGGTGCAGGAACTCACTAATCCATAAATCTATCTTGGAAAGCTAGAATATATTTTGGTTTTGCACAGCTTAGTTTAATCTCTGAGTGAAGGTTATTTGACTTGGCTGTGTTCCTTTTCTGAAGTTTCATCCGCAGTCAGATGATATATCAACCCTTTTCCAAATTTAATTCTTGCCATAGTTTTAAAATCGGTTTGGGGCAGCCGCACCCCGCCTTGAGCCGAAAATGCACCAGGGCGGCCGCACCGGATGTTTTGGCTGGAAAAGCCGCCTCCTCTGCATGAGTCTGCTGCCTTGCTTCGCCTTTCACATTTTAAAACTATGATTCTTGCTTGTCAATATTAATCCGCTCTAGACATTAGTCAATTCCTAGAGTTATAGTCAAATTAGCTAGTTAAAGCATTGAACTTGAACTTCCTGTTGATTTGATATAGAACATGTACTTCACTTTATTGTACTAATAGGAATATGGTTGTGTTGTAAATATTGTTGTAGTTTCTCTGCCTTTATAGTTGTGCATCAAAGGAATTCTTGAAGTATGAAGTGCTTGGTTCATTTGGAATTGACATCCCATGAGTGTTGTATCATAATATCTTGTTTAGCTTATGATGGGAAATTATGGAAATAAATTAGATTGGGTAGCCCTGATTTCGGTAATTAATTTGAGGACATCCGAGGGAATGTCGATTCAAATTTGACCCGAGTGAAAAATTGAAACAGAATCAACACAGCAGAAACTCATTTTATGTTTGTCTTATAACTGAATTATTGTTTCAAAGCATCTTCCCTTCTCTTGACATGTATATATAATATGTTATTTGTTTTTGCAGATGGAGATGAGGAAGAGTAGCTGGTGAGAAAAAGAATGAGAGCTGGAGAAGTAGTGTATATATATGGTGTGTACTGTGGTGATGTAGAAGGCTATTGCCAATGTTGATAGCATATAGCAAGGTTTGGGGAGGCACATAAAAAAGTGTCTGAAGCATTGGCAGCACTGGTGCAAGCCAAATGAGGTGAACTTTGATTTTATCTAATGTGACTTCGGCCCATGTTGTCATGGCTCAACTAAAGAGCATGTGTGGATCTAATGATCTATATATAGTAGGGGTGAGGCTCTGTAATTTTACAAAAGAAAGATCCTGAAATTTAACTCTGTAACGTTACAAAGCCAACTCTGTAACGTTACAAAACAAAGATCCTGATTTTTTTTTTTCAGAACTGTCCTGATCTATATATATATACACACACCGAGTAATGTCAGCCAACATTAATTAATTACTACGGTCTTCTTACAGGAACTAAGTATATCATCTTGCATTTTTTGATTATTCGGGTGATTTGATGAAACAATTCTAATCTCATTTAGGCAGTAAACGTCTGTTTCCATGCACATTCGAGTTGGGAACTGTTTTTTGAGGACCAATACACAGCAGAGTCATCTGTCCTCAATGTCACACCATATTCATTTTATGGTCGTTTTGAAGTATAAAAGTGTGGTATGAATACATACTCTGCCAACTTTCGTTATATGCAATAAAAATAAATAAATTATTATTTCATTGTTTTATGTTTTATATTGGCTGGAATATCCAACAATTGCAACTTCGATTTCTCAAGAAGGTTTCGGGTACTCGAAAAGAACATATATTACATATATACACAGTTTAGACACAATACCATACCAGACGAGTGATTCCTTCAACCAAGAAGCACCGGCTTGTACATCTTTTTCAGTATGCCACAATTAATATCTGTTTTGGACACTGAACATCTTATGTACAGGGGCCTAATCAGTAATCCCTAACAAAGAAAAACCGTAAAAAGCACCTATAGGCTACATCAGAGTTCAAGTTAACATAAGCCATCAACCTCGATGACTAGATTATAGGTCTAAGTACTATCTCATGTTCCTCGGGTGAAGTTCTATATAGTCTGCCTGTCGATTTCTTAACAGTATCATCTCTTTATGCTTGTTAAGGAAGCAACTGTAGGCCGGATCTTGATATAAGCTCAAGTGCAGTATTACCATTGCTATCGACAGCTTGTGGATCCGCTCCCCTACAATCACATTGTTAAAGTTTGATTGATATACTCAAATTAAGCACACAGAACATGAATAAATATTAGACAGTGTTGGCTAAAAGAGACTAGGGACAATTTTCAACACGAACCACTTGGAAAAGATCTCCCTCAGTGGATTCTGAATGTCGATGAAATTACAATCCCATAAGAAAACACAATAAAAAGGCATGAAGAAAATATTAAATTACCTTGCAACTAGCAGCTTAGCTATTGCAGATCTCCCACTCATAATACAATGATGCAGTGGCGTCCTACCTAGTGAATCAGTAGCATTTATGTTTCCACCATACTGTAGGAGAAGCTCCACCATGCCAATGTCAGCAGTTAAACAAGCAAGGTGAAGCAGGGAACATCCATCAGAAGACTCCTCTATGAGTTCATCTTCTCTTTTATCTAAGGAGTTCGAACAGCTTGAGGGCTTGTCCAAAGAGTCACCTGCAAAGCAATTTAATTCGCGATCATGGCTTTCCTGCTCTTCCAATTGCATCAATTTGGCCAAAGGTAAGGCTGTATTATATGAAGCTTGCCCATTGATAGCGTTGACATTTGCTTCAGAGCAGACAATATGGCGGTAAACTGCTTTCTTGTCATTACCACGAACACTTTCCCATACTTCTTCTGCTACTGAAAGGAGATGCTGATGGTCCTTTGTCTTGTGAACAAGAATTTTTTCAGCATACTGCAAGGAGAGGAAATCATCAATTTTAGTTCTCAACTAAAAATATACGGGGCATTACCGAGTTTTTCTCCGGTAGACATATAACTATGAGTATACTTATAGCACATTTATCTACCTCATCACTTTTTGCCATGTAACTGCTTTTTCTGACCCAATTGTACTGCTTTTTCCGACAAAATGTGATGAGTTGGATAAAATGTGCTATAAGTATGCTCATAGTTATATGCCTATTGGAGGAAAATTTGGACATTATCAGGGTGGTTGATTTGTATATTTTCAAGAACTGCTTCATAAGTGAACTCACAAAAATTAACATGTAAAATGTGGAGCACATGTTAGGTTAGACGAATGCACAAATTGCTGTGTGGAAAGAGTTGAAACAACCAATATACCAATAAATGGCCAAAAAAAGTTGCGAAGTAAAATTAGTAAATGAAGTTGGGAGTTTGAAGTTAAAAGAGGAGTGATTAATAACAACAAAATGAGAGAAGTGAATAGGGCCTCTACACTAGTAATTTTCCAGAGCCATGAAAATAATTATAGCAGACATGTATGCTACGATAGCTTAATAGTCATGTGATGAGGTGACAGAATCAATAGTTTTAATAGGTAGCGAATAGGCCATAACGCTTTATATATAAGATCATTCTATGTAGTATCTTGAGTTGGCGAGTTGCCAATTCAGCAAACTGGCTAGTAAGACTAAGAAGACAACTGTCAGTGCAAGAAGAATGCAGTTAGCTCACAAGGTTCCACGATCAAAATTTAATCAAGCATTTCATGTCATTTTCAAGATATCAACGGATTATGTTCTTGATAATTAATAATTTCAAAGAAAAAACATGATGTCAAAAAGCCAAATCACCCAGCAGTTGGTTGGATGAGACAAGTACAATCACAATAACTCAGTCATCAAGAACAACGATTGAGTACAAACACAGTTCTTTAACTAAAAAAGCCGGCGATCAAGTACAAACACAGTTTTTTAACTAAAAAAGCCAGTTTCGGCAAAGATTATTAACTAACCATGAGGCATTAGCTTTATTCAAGGGAAAAAGCTAAAAGGAAACACAAAAGTAGAATTTGATTATTTGTAGCAATACCTTGGCATGGATGTACAGTTCCTTCACCGAAATAGAATCATGGTGATTGGGTTTTCTTACAAGGAAACGCTTGTTTTTGTCTGTCTTGGAAAAACTACAACACAAGAACTAACAGCCGATTAGGATAGGACAAATTCCATTTCAATCAGATCAAGGTACGTATCACTTACCCCATAGGCCTGTTCTCAGTTGAACAGTTACTTCCAGAATGTAACAACTCCTCCCAGACTGAGTTTGCATAGATATTTCCCAGTGACTGAAACAAATTTAAGACAGAAGGTTCCCATACTTTAACATCAAGTGTCAGTGATCTCACCTGCGGTAAAGGTTATTGGCAAGATCTACATTAATGAACAAACAGAAGAAATTCTCAACAAGGTATAAGCCTCAAACATTTAAAGGTCTCAACACCTTGCCTCAAGTTTTCTTGTGAAAATAATTATGTGAAAATTACCAATAGTTCAACATGAAAAGAGGTGAAATTCCATAAAGAAAACTAGACGACTTACTTTTGATATATGCACACCAAGATTACGATGAACACCAGAACATTCTATGCATATAAGAACCCCAAGGTTTAAGGATGCCCAGTCTGGATCTGGTGCACCACAATCAGCACATTTGTCATTTCCGTATACTCTTCTCAACAAATCAATTGGCTTTTCACATTTAACTTTTTTGTTTAGATCTCCTGAACTTTTAGATATATATAAAAGGTTTCCATGGGCAAGATTTTTTGATGAATGTTCCTCGAACTTTGTCTGATCAACATCAGGACCATCCACCAATGAACTACTCTTGCTGGCAAAGCAATGATCACCAATTTCCATGGGAATGCTGGAGAGACACTGATATATAACTGGGTTATTGTAATTACGCTAGATACGGAAGTTAAAAGCTACAAAGAAAGAAAACATGCCTAACATTTACCCTCTCAGGTGTCTGGGAACTCAATAGAGAAGCAATTGCTCCGTTTATTTTTTCAATCCAGTCCATTTGGTCCGCTGGATTCTCTGCCTATTGGAAAGCAAACACAATTAAAAATCCACAGATAATTATTGATGCAATTTCCTAATTCAATACTGCAGGAGTAATTGCAAGAAAAGTAAAATGATTTTCCTAGAATCACCAGATTCAACATTGAATTGATCAGTTGTACATTCTTACTGGAGTTTAAATACCTGCAAAGTGTAGATTTTAGTCGGAGATATAATCCTGAAGCAGAATCTTAAATCTGACTGATCGGCATCAACTTTAATTGTTGAAGTCAGAAGGTTCACAGTGTGACGTGCAACCGATTTTTCATCATGTACACCACCGTGGTAATGAGAAGAAAGCCACCTGCTCAGCAAACCATGACTAGCTTCAGAGGTATTAGTCCTCTGTATAGCAGATTGACTGCCAGGTCCCTGAAATAGTGTTCTAACATCATTTAGTACCCAACGAAACCAGAAAAGATAGCATTTGCAGTTCATAGTATTACACAAGCTATCTTCCAGCCAGTGACTTACAGAGCACCATGGTTTCCGATAGTAGTACAGCATCCCTCGACTATCAAGAACAAAAAATCTTCTTTTCCAGTCACCTCTCAAATTTGAAGATCGTTTTGAGAGATATCCTTGTCGAATGGTTTGAACCTGAAAATTTTGTTTCCGGGCTAAGAGATTTTAAGCAGAAGGCTCAAGGAATAAAAACTAAGAGGGTGTTGAGAGGAATTGTGAGAAAGATAAGGTTGAAAATCATATCAGAAGTACCTTTCCCTGTGCAGCAGACTGCATAGCTGCCTCTATCACTTTATGGGAATTCCTAGTAAAAGGTCTCATACTATCTACATTAGGAGAACTGTGAGAGCTATTTGAGGAGTGCCTACTTTCTTGATCGACCCGCCTTTTATACTCCTGCATCCTTTCAACGAGAGAGGCCTGCTCAAAGTTGGAACATTCTCTTGACTGTTGTGCATAAGCCAGGGCCTGCAACCCAACAGCCAGAAACTTTGACATTGTCTCAAACAAAAAGAAGCAAGAGAGGTTCATCAAAGGTGAAATTTAGAGAATTCAAGAGAAATTTGTTGCCCGTAGGCAACTGTGGCATGATATTGGCCTCTCAATATAGACAAGGAATAAATCAGCCAAAATATGCTGCCCCTAATGTAATCTCTTTGGTAACCAAAGAATTGGACCTCATAAATTAAAGTAACAAGATCCATTAAGTGTGCACATGCTACATAACTTACAATTGAAGGCTTACCTCTTCTATACATTATGCTAAATAAAAAGCTTTCCAACTTAACATTTCTCTTGAAGTGAAGATCACTAGAGTTAACTTGTAATTAATTTAGAGGTCTCAAACCCAAAATGATATCAACTTTTCTGAAAGGGAAATTTAAGACTTCATAGTCTAAAGGGGATAAAATGATAAATTCCTTTTTCTTTAGTCAGTAGTGACTATAAAAACCTTGGTGACACAGTAATTTCATACGTACATGCATATAATCCCATCAAGGCATGTGGTCCTGAAATGGGAGTACAAACTGATTGTTGAAGGTGTTTTATTTTATTTTTCTTGAGGGAAAAAATTGCTCACTTTCACTTTGTTTGGCTCCTGGGAAAGCAAGCTAAGTGACTGACTAGTGAGGCTGAGTAGGCTGTACATATGATTTATGGCAAGTCAGAGGTAATTTCATCGGTTTTGTGTAGAGCTGAGAAGCTGGTTCAAACTACTTGATCCATATCTGATTATTCTTTAATGATATATCTATCACCTTTTCATTTTAGATTAATAATTAAGTAAACTAAACAAAATTGTAAAACATGTTATAAGTAAAAATCAGAATAGGATACCTGGTTAATAAAGGGCTCCATTTGATTTAACAGTTCATATCCCTGCAAGGAAAGAAGTTTCAGAATCAAGTCACATATATTCATTATTTAACATGAAGAAGCAAATAAGTTCAGAACACAAGGTAATGTTTTACTTGTTTGAAGAATCGAAGGTGTGCATCCATTGTCCCACTTACAGCCTCCAAAAGCTCAAATCTCTTTTTGGCCTCAACATCAGAAAGAGTACTAACCTAAACATGGAAAAGCATAAATGCAGATAAATAAAATATAGTTGCATCAAAGTTTACTCTTAAAAATAACTTACCAGAGTGAAGCGGGCTAGCTCAAATGAAGATCTTGCACTGTGAAGTTCCTGGAATGTCTCTCCATCAAATTACAGTATAAAAGATTATGTTTACCCACGAAAAACTATCCAATCAATCTGTGCACCAGAATGAACAGAACTTAGACAAACATTTATACAAGTTTTGGATATACCTCTTGTAAGACAGCTGCTACATCCATCCTAGTGCTCTTCCTCAAGGAAAGAAACTTCTCACGTGCCTGTGACACAAAACATCAATGGCGGCATTGAATGTCTCTATGAAGAAGATACCAGCTAAAACTTTATAGCACCAACTTCATACATTTGTCTATGCAAGTCAGCTCTCAACTTCAATGAAAGGCAGGTGCTGCAGTTCTGAAGTGAACTTTTAGATGCTCATATTTCTCAAAATCATTTTGTATTATTATTTTATTGTAAAAGTAGTAGGAAAAGAGAACTTAAAAAATCAAGTTTCCATTTCCTAAGAACCCTGAATAGAGAAGTTAAATATAAATTAGACAGTTTAATCCTCTTTTCTTCCAATTCCTTTTCTTTTCCAATGTTGAAAACAGGGGTCTAAAGTTGGGTTTACTCTTCCACATTTTCATTTATTGACATACAAAAGATAGAGGCAACCCATAGCAATTTTAACTAGTTTTTACAGTGTCTTCTCTATGTTTTGGATGTATTAACAAATTTTTGATGCACACAGACATGGAGCAGATACACACATATGTTATATATGGATGGAAATTTCAAGATATCAATTCAAATTTGTCAAAAAAATTCTCTAAAAAAGAATAATAAACATTATTTTCTTTTACCATCCACAAGTACAAATTAAATTGATCCTCCTTTGAGCCTGATGTGAGAGGGATTTAATTCCTAGATCTTTTGCTCCATTACAATAAATTTACCAACTAGGATATTCCCCTAGGGACAAAGAATGATTAACACCATAGCTTCAAATTAAAGTACAATCATTAGTAGCAATCTACATGAGATCCTAACAAATAAACTTATTTAAGAATCAATACTCGGAGATGGAAAAAATTAACCAACAAAAATAGAATAACATTCAACCATGTAACATGTTTAAACATAAATAATGAAATTCTGCGATTTGGAACCCACCTGATCATATATGAGGGAAGCTTTGTCAAAACGTTTTCGAGCCTCCTGCACCAGTACAAAAACAGAAAGGTGAAAAAGAGGACATATTTTTTGGACCAGTGACTGAGAGAACAGCTCATCAATGGATTACATTAAAATAGGAAATGGCTAATAGATAACTTAAATAATAGTCAATTTTAAGTGTTAGTAACTACTAGTCCCAAAAGCTTAAGTTGATAGGAAATGACCTAACAATAGTATTTAAGCAATCTAACACACCTCTTCACGTGCAAGACCAACAAGCTTGCCACGTGGCTTAAGCCCAAACACAAACATGGAAAATTCAGATTACAATTAACAAATTCATATAATCATGTGGGGGACTCCTTGGTATAACAAGACTCTCGTTAGTAACCACTAGACCCAAAAGCTTAAACCGATAGGAAAGTGCCCAACAATAGTTTTTAAGCACTCTAACATTAAGAATAAATTCTACAAGTGTAACTATCGGTAAAGAGTAAACCAGCTGTATCCTTCTCTATTATCTTAAAAAACCTTATCAACAACAACTTGTTTACATTGAATTGCAAGTCAAGTTTGAAATTTCTAAGATAACTTGTTATAAAATAAAAATATTGAAACATAAAAAAGAGAAAAGAATAAATGAAAACTGAAAGCATTTCAACTGTCTCCATTTGTTGGCATTATATTGGCTATTTATAATGTACATAAGTGGTGCAAACAGATCATTACAACCATGCCTCATATTGCCACTTATCACACATGAACACTAATCATAAAATTGTTCTTGCACTTGTCATGCAAGGGAAGAAGGGTGGCAAAGACTCCATGTATAATCGACATGCGCTTTCTTACAAGGGTGGAAAGACATTGTTTCATAACACTCTCCCTTGTAATTCCACAATTTTTATTGTATTTGAGTTTCTGGATAGTTTTTATTAAGGGGGAGCAAATTCTTTGAGAAGACAACAATAGCTTTGGACATATGTGCACTATGCTCTTTGTTCCTTTGACCAAGTTTTATCCTACTGGGTTTCATCGGCAAAGTTTTCAACAAGGCAATTTTAAGCATGTTCAAAACTACTTAAGATCTAGCAGACCATTGTTGTAAATATTTGGCTAAGGTTTTGTCCCGCTATGTTTTTCCCAACAAAACACAATAAAGTTGGTGGAAATTCAAGAGGGTATGAAAGACACATCACTTATTCATGGAGTATTTGCCACCTTTCTTCCCTTGCGTAAATGCAAGAACAAATTTATGATTAGTGTACACATTTGATAGGTGGCTATAGATGGCAACATGAGGCAAGGTTGTAAAGATTCATTTGAACCGCTGATGTACATTATAATAGCTCATGTAATGCAAGAGAATGGAGGAGTGAAAACCCATTCAGTTTTCATTCATTCTTTTATTAATTTTTCTCTCCTTTATGTTTTATTTTATAATACATTATCAACACGACAACATCCCTACTGAGCTCATATAACAGTGCATATGATGTTCAATAGAAATATGACTACTAATTATACAGATGTGACACGACCTCATGAAAACTTTCAAACGAGAAACTGAGAAGAAAAAGATTGGTGAAATACATTTCATCAGAGATGTCCACAAACATGCAATAATACATGATACTTGTTAAACATATCACATATCCCCAATCTCCTGGAAACTATTGAATAAATGAAGTAATGGAAACTTATTAGAGTTTATATATATCTTGCAAGTCTAGAAGAAAATCGGATACATATTGATGCTTAAGGACACAACTTTGTGTTACCACCCATCTCTGACATTTGTGATGACTGTTATAGGAGAACTCATCTTCATTTATCCACGATTTTCATTAAAATTATTAGGGTGTGATCCATATTTTGTTATGAAAGCTTTGTTAATAACCACTAGACTCTAAAACTTAAACCGTTAGGAAAATGCTCAACAATAGTATTTAACACTCTAATATGTACTTGAAAAAATACGTGTTTCCATGTCCACTGAGCATAGCAATCACTAAATAGACTTCTACAAGTTTCTCTGCAACAAGATAGATGTAGGAAAAAAAAAAGGTATTCACCTTAAGGTATTCTCTCGAAAAAAAATATCCCTTGTTCTATAAACAAAGAATTTTCACAGTTGCATTTCCATTGTTAATTCTTAGGGATTATTAAAAAAAAAATCTTCTAAAATCTGCTAAAATTAAACTATACTATAATTTCAGAAAAACTGTCTTTAATAACTGCATTCATATTGTATGTTCTCTCACCAAAAACCAGAGCCGAATCCAAGGCTAGGCGAATGAGGCAACCACCTAAGGCCTCATCTTGTCAAACCTATAATTTAGGCCTCAAGTTGAAAGCCTATTAGTGTTGTCAAATGTTCTACATTCTCATGCACTAGTTCACTGTGGTAATAGAAAACATTTATAACTACATTATCAGAAACAATCCTCCCAGGAACAAAAAGGAGTCAGCTTGTTAAAAGTCTCCTCAGCCTCAATCAAACTTGCTTAGAGTTCTGAAATCCTTAATTTTTTCGTTTTTAAGCTGCTTTCTGACCTCTCTCTCTCTCTCAAAAAGATCTCATTGTCCCACATATGTGGTATTCAATCCCCATCCACAAATCTTCTTCTTCTTCTTCTTCTTTTTATTTTAATTTTTTATTTTAAAATTTTATTAAAAACATTGACAAAGAAATGAAGTACACATTATGCATACATCACAACATAACTTCATAAATTTAAAGATCATGCCACATGGAAGCAGATGCACATATATATGATTTAATTAAAAAAAAATCAAGAAATCAACCTTGTAAATACAGCTTTCCAACTTCCAAAACAACCAACATATAGCTAAGCCTAAATATAAACTATTGTTCCTAAAAGACACCAAGCTGTATACTGACAGCAGGTAATATCATTATAGAAAGTATCTACCATGGAAGGAGTATTACAGTACCTTGACATCAAGCAGATCAACATTGACAAAATGAAGTAGCCTTTCATTTAGAATGTGCTCTGTCTAAAAACACCAATTAAAGAATGTCATCAGAGGAAATTAATTATTGCAGTTCTGATATCTTGTAAAAATACAAAAAATGAAGCTAGAATCTTCTACAGTACAGATTCACTATTTAAAAATGAAGCTAATAAGTAAATAACAAAAGGAAGGAAAATGCATACACAGATATAAAGTTAACCACTAGACCTAAACTATTAAGCTTACAGGTAGTGGCGAAACAATAGTATTAAGCTCTAACACATCCTATAACGTGCAACACTAATAGGCTTATCATGTGAACTAAGGCCAAATACAAACACAAATTAGATGCATACCAAATGTAGATGACAAGTACAAATTCACCCATATGGGAAGAGTCCAACCTAAGATTTCATTGTAAAATTAGCTTAAATACCATGTTAAATAAACCATTTGACCTAAAAGCTTAAACTTGCAAGTGAGGACCCATATATTAGTATTAGGTGTAAAAACCAATTATATCGATAAAATAACTCGGTATAAATATGAAAAATGAAGCTTTCTATTTTAGTTAATTCATAATCAAAAGAGACACCGAGTTGACATAAATCATAATGCACGATGAATAAGAAACCTAAGCAATGCCAAGAGGTAAGGCTAAAGGTACAATCAATGAGACATTGCATCAAAATCGCTTCAATAATATTTTTAGTTATAAAGTCAATCATATAAAATTTGTGTGCTTCTAAAATAAAGGAGGTGAACTATAAAAACAGTATGAAAGATATTATAAAGAAGTAAGCACAAGATTGCTACCTGTGATCGAAGAACTTCCTTGTACGTACAAATTTCTCTCAAAGCAATTGTAAATTTGGTCATAACAGGGCCTGAGAATATATAAAGGTTCTCAATATAAGTTTGGTATATGGAAAAAAACATACATATCATAGGTTGATCAAATCCAAGCAGCTGTATCTTAGCTTGTTAAGGGCTCTCGTAGGCTCATTTAACAGTCTAAATATACTAAGCACAAGCCTCATCAATGTTGAGTCACTACAACAACAAAAGTCAGGCAACTCAAAGCTCCAATAAGTTGAGCTAATATATATCCTCACAATTTATACCGATTTAAGTTACAAATTAAGCAACATTATGACAATGATTGAGTTTGTACAACTCAAGAACAAAAGCAAATTTACACTTTTCTTCTCAGAAGTCATAAACACCATATATTTGTTAGAACAAAGCAAAAAAAAAGCACTTAAAATCAGATCCTAAGAAAATATCAGAAGAGCTGAGCTTAAATTTGGACCAGAGTGACTCAAGCAAGGTTGTCTAAATTGTAAGGTAAGAATCAACACCAGCACTAATTTTAGTATCAACCCTCCAGCTGCAAGAATCACGAAAGCAATCTGGTTTCATAATTCCGGATCACGTGTATTATAGCTGTATAATCATGGTCTCCGTGATCTATGCTTAATTAGAAGTCTTTCTGCTTTAAACAGCTTTCCTCGTAATATATATTTGTACATGCACTCATTTTGTAATTGCTAAACAAAATACAATACAGGGTTTTCTTTATTACAAATCAGCCAAAGCCAGAGCCAAGCATAGCCGTGCTTCCATGTCACTATGCCTCTATTTTTCAACTTTAATAGAAAACGCACTAAAAATAGCCTTCACCTTTCTACAGTACACAAGAAACCTTATATGAGGGGAAAAGGGACGAAAGGCAACAAGAACTTCGATTATGAAAAAAAAAAAAAAAAACCACTTTAACACCTTTTTGTTATTGATAACCCCCACCAAGTCAACTACATTTCTAAAATCAATCCTAAGTATGCATTCCGAAAGAAATTTTTTTTTTTATAATTCCCGATGGTGGAAATAATTATACATACCTCCAAGTGCAACACAAATAGGATCACTATGCCCGCCACCAAAAGTTTCAAGAGCACTCACAAAGGCAATGTCAGCATCATAACCTTCCCCAAGCGCTTCTCTGATATACAGAAGTAAGCATGTAAGGTCTTCTGAAACATGAAAATTTTCAGAAAACTAATACTGTAAAGGCAGTACGATAATTGGTAATGTAACATGATTTTTTATCATAGAATAATTGAAATGTTCGAGCAGTTGGCACTTTTGGTAGAAGCACAACCAAAAACATAGAAAAACTTAATCTTTTGCCGACTAATCATTCAGTATCTGTACAAAACTAATAGCTTTTAATCTTTCTTACACCAATTTTTGGAACTCTCAGAGTTCCCTGTCTTAAAGAGGCTCAGGTTGGAGGAGGGAAGTAGTTCACTGGCTAAAGCAGATTATGGTTAGCAGATTCCTCATAACGAGGGCTGCCCCCTTATTGCATCATTTGGAGCCCATGAAGAAACAGAATCTAACAACACAAGGCCAAAGATTTATCTTATGACTCTAAACATTTTCAGCTTGGAACTTGGAAAACTTTAGTGCTAGATTTCCAAATTTATTTAAGTGTTTATTTTATCCGTATGTTAAGGCCATTCATCTCTTAGTACCAAAACAGAATTAAATACATAAATAATTTATTTATTTATTTTTTGAAACAACATATCAAACAATTTTATACAGCAAATTTCAATACTAGATGAAATAGATCACATAGATGACAACAGTTATATTCTAGGGGAAGCACATAGAGTCACATCAGACGACTATGACGCAAAAACAAGGAATGAGAAAAAGAAAAAAAAAAAAACCTACGAATACTTGCGACATCCTTTGTAAAACTTTAAACACCTCATTCTCAATGCTTCAGCACTTTCTTCCATACATTGTATCTGTTAACCAAACAGTAAGTACATCAGTAACCATACTTTGCTATTTGCATTCATATTAAACAAACACATATAACATACAATGCATGGATTCCAACATCACATCCAACAAATATATTAATTTCAAAAGAACTAGTATTTAACCTTCCTAATTCAATTGCAGTATGCAAACTAGAAGCACATGTATTCCTACCAAATAATTGATCACCAACCTGTTCTAAAACTTCATTAAATCAAAATGAATTCAATTTTAAACGGTACAATTTTCAATTTTTTTACTCCAGTTAATCCACACCAATTTGACATTCAAGAGACAAGCCAAACAAAGTACTTCCATAGTTCCATAATCCTAATCAATCAAACACACAATGCAATTCAAAAGCTCTTTATATTTTATTCTTTAGAAAGAAAAAAAAAACAGAGATTAAAATGAAAATATCACTAATATATTCAAATACGATCTAAAACGAATCGTATTCGTTCATCATCATAGTTAGCACAGTCAATATTACGAAATGCCACCAGAAAAAAACATGAGAAAAAAGAAATGGAACCTGCTGACGAAACATGGGAGAATCGTCAAGTTTCGCGAACTGCATTTTTTTCTTTGTGGAGCTAAACAGACAGATTTGTAATTTTGTTCTCTTCTTCTTCGTGTTCGTGTTTCTATTCGAAGCTGAAAAATAAAATCGAAACTTGTTTTTGCGTTATTGTTTTTATTGTTTTTGTGTGCTTTGTATTTGTTTAAATGGCCGCAATTGAAGGAGGTTCTGTTCGAGTTGCGAATTTTCATGGCTGTCGCTTAAAAAAATAATAAAAAACAAACAATCACCCGCCTTTTGGCTCCCTCTCTGGAGTGTGTCATGCTAAATGCTTTGTAGTTTATTAAAGGATGATAACGACTTTGACTTTCCATAAACGGCGCCGTTGCAAGGATCATTTACTTAATAGATAATCAATTGAGTTATTGAGTTTAGTTGATTAATTAATTATTAATGAAGTTCGTGTCTAGATTGTGCGCTCAAAAACTGTTTATTATTGAAAACGTGCCCATGTATGTTTTGACGTGGGGCCACCATGCTTGTCCCAAATGAATGTGATTAGTCAGACTCATTAGTGACACGCGTGCAAAACACGCTCCTCCGTAAAACAAACAATACTCCGGTAGATGTAACAGTTGGATTTGGATCGGATCTGATCTGATCTATCCAAATTCATTTTCAAAACAGTCATTGAAATTATAAATAGATGTTTGAACCGATTCTGAAAGGGGAGAGCTGAGCTTCACTTCACTTCACTTCACTGCTTTAAAAAAGGCAAATAATTCGTTTGTGATGTGAGAGTTGCTCAACTTTATTGTTCATGTCTCTTTTTATAATTCCTCTCATGCCTACATTCAAAATTTGCACAAACTTTGAATCTTTCCACATTTGCTTTATCTTCCTTTCGGTGTTTAAAATTTAGCGCATCTTCAGTTTGTTTAGCCATTGTTAGGATATGTCACGGGGCCTAAAGCAGCAAACACTTGATGCGATCAGTAAAGACTAAAGAGAGTGATAAAATTGCAACCATTCTGGAACAGGTACACGAACAAATCTAAGAAGAATTTTTTTTTTTTTTGTTTTTGTTTTTTTTAAACCCAAATATGTTCTTCGTCGGTAGAAACAAAGGCAAGTACGGAGTTCGGCAGCCAATGATCTCATCCTATAAAATGCTACAATAGATTTCACTAGTAGTAAACTGTAAATAGCATGACCTAAAAATAAAAAGGTTGCCAAATAACCCGATTTCAAAAAAGATTGATACAACAGCCAATCTTACAAAGGTAAAGTTATAATTACTTTTGTGTATTCCTGCTTCAACTTGTTTGCTAACTTCCAAATCTTAATAACCCCAAAATTTGGATATCCACCTTATCAAAGAATTCTAAGAAATCGTTAAAAAAACAAAAAAAAACTAGGCATGAGCTAAATAGAGTCAAAAAATATCTCAACTTTTGATATGAGTGTATGCTGTATCCGAAAGATCAAGGAAACCTGGTTTCTGATCTTTCCTATGCAGTTTTCTTCAGTCGGGGGCAATAAAAAAAACCTTATCAAGTAAACTCATCGCCATAGCCTACTTATGAATCCCTTTCTGTCTTTCTTCATCCTGTTTTCAAGAGATGGGAAGTCAATATAATTGTAGGCAAGGTCTATAACGATAGGATTGCGGGGTATCGATTGGAATGCGGGTGGGAAGGCTTCAATGCGTGGAGCAACTTTCACATTTGCATCACCTACAGCGGACTCATACTCGTCTAGTTTCTCAAGAAGATATTTTTCCACCTGAAAAGAATTCAAATCAGCATGACAAACATTTCAAAGTTCACAGAATTCAATGCAATGACATACAAGTCAACACTCAACACATCATCAAACACTATTACAAGCATAATACATGTATGCTTCAAAAAAATAAAACATAAGAACTATGGTTTAATTTATAAGTTGGGGACTTGCAACCTCATAAGATAGCTTTTTAGATGGCAACATTGTCCAATAGATTTTAACCCACTCCAAAAACTTAATTACTAACACCTTTAATTTCCAAATCATTTCCGTCCTGTTATTTACATTTGAGTATTGGGAAACTGAAACACACATGATGTAGAATAGTTGGGTATTTTTCATATTTGATTAATATATGGATTCGACACTTGTTTTACTATCCTAGTTGGACTTATATATCAGCTTTAGTATGTGGAGGGTCCACACATCACTTAGTTGACGCAATAAGGAGTCACCATAAGCTATTATACACCAGATAAGGTTTTTAAGGTTTCTAAATACAGTGTCTATTTAGAGGGATAAGTTGGCTACTTGGCTTGAATAGATTTATGAATATCACTAATAGCATTTTCTCTCCTATGAAAATTCTTTTCTGGCATCTCTTACCTAGGAAACTCTTCTTTTGTCTACTCCTCTTTACAGGAACCCCCCTCGTCCTTTCTCTTCTTTTCCTATTAATCTTTACCTCTTATTTGAGCTTTTTTAAGTTTGCCACTTTGTCTCACGGCTTATTCTTGGCTAGTGGATTCAGCAATGCAGTTCCTCCATGATTCATCTGTGTTTCTTTAATAACCAATTAGTTATAATCCAAATCTGTTGGCAACCAATCCTTGGAACCCCAACATGATTGTTCGATAAGTGTTACTACTTACTAGTCAGATTTTAACCTAACTGTTATATGTTCAAAAGTACAAAGCCGATAGTCCAAACCATTTACGACCACAGGAGCAAATGTTCATCTATTTCATTGTGAAACTGTTCTACTAGATAGAAAGTTAGCCAGCTTACTTCCCTTTATTTTGTTTATTGGATTTTTGGGAAATCATGAATAAAAAGAAAGAAAAAAGTTCACAGAATAGCACAAGCATTACAACCATCATAAGCTTATTATAAAAAGTAAACCTGTCCATTGTTGGACAAAAAGGCTAGAATAGAAGAATCACCATTTGCACAAGCCAAAGCGGGGGAAAAAATGCATATCTACATTTTAGTGCCCGTTTGGAAGAGCTTCTCTACCGGCTAAAAGAGCTTTTTTTTAAAAAAAATTGTGTCGTTTGGTTGTCACTTAGTAGAGCTTTTGGATGATTAAAAAAGTTGTTTTATGTCTACTTGGAGAAGCTCAAATTTTAGGCCTTTCCAAGTAGATCTTTTTGAGCTTTTTTAATAACACTAAAATGTCTAATATAACCCATCATTTAAAATAGTTTTTGAATATTTTGGTAAGCCTACCATTTAAAAAGCTTTTTCTAATTGACAATCAAACGACCAACAACTTCCTATTAAAAGCTCTATTTGTAAAAGGTCTACTTTAAAATATCTACTCCTAAAAGATCTACTTGAAGAAGCTCTTCCAAACGGACTCTTAATTTCTTAAACCAACTTAAAGTGTCACTGTAGACAAGCTTCTACCAAGATTTTCACTTCCTCACAAAATCTAAGCAGAACACACAACTACTCAATAAGATAAATGGCACCAACCAAATATGTAAATCATAAAAGCATATGCTTCTGAGAAATAGTAGTTCGGTGGAAAAAAACTCACGTTATGACCAGCATTTTTTATTTTTTATTTTTTAATTTTGTTGAACCTTTTACAAAAATTATGGGGGTGATGTTATGTTTAGTTTCCACAAAACAAAAGAACAGGTCATATAGTACCTTCTTGCCAGTTCCGCTTAATGATATAGTAGAGATTTTATTTGATAAGTTCTCCGGAGCCTTCTCCTCCTCTATGATCCCCATTGCATGCTCAATGCAACTGTTAGATCTACACTCGTTGTATAGTGTCTTCAACTCTTTGATTATCTGTAAAAATGAAAGAGAGATTAGTTCATTATATTGTGTGTTTGAACCCAAAATCAACAAGCATTGATATGATGGTGTATCCTACTGATGTCTTTTAAAAATAAATTAAGGATCCACAATTCAGTATTACTAAAACATTGTTTTTTGGTTTTGGATAAAACAAAACATGAAACTATCATTTATTGAGCAAACCTTTACAAAGAGAGGGAGTATAGACCAATCCCAGCTCACAAAAACTGCCAGGATCAGCCTCAAAAAGAATACACAAGAACAAAAGACAGGGCTACACAAAAAGCCTACCAGAAATTGTTATTCAGTAAAATAAGAGGTAAAAATAAGGTTTGTACCTTGAGAAATTTTTGTAATATGACCTAAAGATAAAACGTGATAATGGCAGATGCAAGTGTATTTAAGATAAGAACCGTCAAGGGGTGTTCAGTTAATATAGAGCAAAACAATCAATCAAAATATTTTAAAAACATATACACACCTGATCATTCTTATTCAGACGTTGATATTTCTGGAGTGCATCCTCAGCAAGAGAGCGAGCACGGCAGTATAATACATAAGCTTCTGTTCTCTTGCCAGCCAAACTGTAAGATCTAGCCAAGTAAAAGCACCTGCCAAGAAGTAAGTAGCCTATGAATTAATAAGGATTGAGGAACATTCACACAATTTGAAAATGATCTTCCAGCAATAAGCAGAACTAAAGACCTGTATATATTTACATTGATCAAGTACAAGTCATTTAACAAGAGGATCGAACCAGTATACAATTCATAAATATATTATAAAATACTGCAAATATTGTAGAAGAAAAAAGGGGTTATGAGTCTAATATAAGTTACTGCTAAACACCTTTCCACAAAAGAAAAAAGAAAAACAAAACATAACATTTTCTCACAGTAAAATTGGTAATAACTTATATAATTCACCAAATTTGTTCAAAACAGTGCCTAACAAATATATGCCACTCAAAATATGGAATCAAAACTAACTGATGCAATTTTCAAAAAAAAAAAAAAAAAAAAAAACTAATTGATGCACTTATATTATATATATTTTTAAATGTACACCAGATAAACAATCCTGTATAATCTTCATGACATGTAATACACAAAGGTTACATTTTTTTTTTATAGGAAACGAAAAAAATTATTTAAAGATGAAAATAAGTACAAAAGTGGACAGGTAGTCCACCAAAACAACAAAATAAACAAAAATAAAAAATACATCCAAAACAACAACCTTCCAATCCAACATGATGAAAAAAAGGGAACTGTCTCTAAATTCTATGAAGGTAGATGCCCATAGAGAAGCTAAATAATAAGCTTTATCCCATAGACCATTCTGCTCTAACCAAATAACCCACAAAACAGCAATACCAAAGACCGTAGCTTTCTTTCCTCCCAAAAACTTTAAGACCTTCCCATTAACAAAATCCTCCCATTCATTTGTAAATAAAATCTGTCAAGCGGAGCCTGCAGCAAATTGCATTATGTTTGAGATTTGACAAAGTAAAATCCATATGATTCAGCACCGGATCAATCAAAGTAACTTCTCTTATAAAACAATTAAACTGCTTCATGCTTCTTCTAGTTTCCTACCCTCATTCGACTTTTCTGATGGAAATCAACCACGTTAAAATCTCCACCTACACACCATCTTGGTGCACATAAACCAAGCAAGCCAGCCAATACATCCCAAAAAGCTCCCCTCTCTCTTTTCCTAGTAGGACTATAAAGCCCTGAAAGCCACCAATCTCTTCCATCAGATCCATGTATATTTATTGAAATAGAAAACACTCTAGGAACCAAACCACTGCCACAACTGACTTAAAATTCCATATAATCATAAGTCCACCGAACACAAAGATAACATATAATTCCAACAATGTAATAAAAGATTGTAATGCACATCTTTTACTTAGTAAGAATGTTGAGGAAACAAGCACAGAAGTATTGAGGGGTAAGGCTGAGCAGAAACAGATGGAGGATGCTGAAAATGAGAACATGAGTGCAAGAGCAGCAGTGAGGAAGTGAAATGAAGCTGACAGAGATAATTCAGTTTTACAAGACAAAGGCTTAAAATTACACCAGTCTAGGGAAGCAACAAGATTTAAAAAAATACAAAAAATAAATCAATGTTAAAATTTAACAAGACATTATAGTTATCTACATAAATACTTGCAGGTGAAAAGCAAATCTACATAGAAGATTCCAATCCAAGAGCAATCAAGATAGAGGTAATAGGAACCATACCTTTCTGATCGAAAAGCCAAACTTTTAAGTTCTAACTCTTCAGCAAGTGTTACTTCTTCAGGTTTTTTATCTCTTCCGGAACTCACTAAATCAGATAAATCAGCTGTATTCTGTCATATAACATCAATTACACAAACATTAGCTAACTACTCTAATGCAGCCACACATAACAAATTGAGTACAGATTAAAGCATTATTTCATGAATAAAGGCATGACAGAAACAAATAGATGCAAGATTGTTAACCTGTAATAAGAGATCATATAAGCGAACAAGTTCTTCAGGCTTGGTAACTTTCTCATTTTTGTCATCTCGGCGCTTAGTGAGTTTGCTCTTTGCAATGCTAACCAACAACTGATTGCGCTCAATGGTTCGTTGTCCTAATACAGCACCGACAGCTTTATCAAGACCATATAAATCATCTTTCACATTTTCGGCATTACCTGCACCGACCTAAAATGCACAGTAGGTGACAAATATCAGTTAAAAAGAAATAAGAATGAATTACACAACCAAAATAACAAGCAGACAACAAAACCCAATTGAGATGACCAAACAAAATCAAGCACAAAAGTAAGAGGAGCTAAACTTATCATTAAAATTTAAGAGAAATAAATGGCTAACATTCCATACCAAGTCACTACGAATGCAGCTCCTGGCCTCGTGGTAAGCCGTAAAAATTTTATCAAAGATGACTAGTTTTTTCTCTGCAGGTACTGAATCTGATGCTGGACCACTTAGATCCTTCTCCAAATCTTGAGCTGAAAAAATGTAGAGACAAGAGAACTAAGACTCTGATCAGACTTTAAATGGCAACCAACATATGGTTTACAACCAAACTTCAGACAAATTTCACAGAAAACTGTAACACTGACCAGTAGAGGCATATTGTTCATAAATAAAACGAATAATGTAACATGATTTTCAAAAGGTGAGGAATCGCAACAAACTTGTGGTTTAATTCAAGGGAGAAAAGAGCCACAATGAGAAGAAAAGGAGCACCAAGAAGCAAACACATAAAGGTAGGATCAGGGTCATTAACATCCACATGGTTCATAAAAAATAAAAAATAAAAAAAATAAAAAAATGAAAAAATAAAAAAATAAAAAAATAAAAAAAAAAAGAAAAAGAAAAAAAGAGAAAGAACATCCACGTGGTTTACAAATTCGGCATCATCTTTTTGTTCACCAGTCAAATAAATGAACAGCCTAAATTATCAAAGGCCTAGTATACACAAAGGAGGTGGCAATATATTTGATAATTTATTTCCAATCCATAACATTATTTCTCCTCATCCCACATTATCAACATACTGTGGAAGCATGAAAGACCCGATACTAGAAGATCCTCAGTTAAAATATAGAGGAACGGATGCATTTCAAAAATGTATCAGAGGAAAGACTGAGGAATTTTTACAGAGCATCTCCTAGAAACAACTGTTCATTTAATTCTATATCACTACCAAAAATTCCCTAAATGAAAATTTTACATGAAAAATGGATACTTCATACTTGTATCAGGTAGAATGTTCAACCAGTTTCAAAACTGACATATGAGCACATTTTGCAATAAAGTAATGCATTAATCAATGTGTTTGATATCAACAATTATTGTATGATACTTGATAGGTCAAGTGACCATAATTTTCTAACCATCAACGTACCTAAGATGACATGGATTATTAACAATAGCATTGATCAGAGCCAAAGCATTCGTGAATATATTGTAGTTTAGTTTTTTGTCAACTATGCAGCATAGGGTGATATATTTCAACAGATTTACTTCTTTTTTGTTGTGGACCCTTGGTTCACAAAATTTTTGTTAAGATCTAAATTACAAATTTAGCAATATAGTTTTTGTTTCTCATAACAAAAATATATACACCGGAAACATGTATAATCTTATAAAAACAAAACTTACATGTTAAATAGATATCAAATAAACCTTACTAATCACAGGTTGACAAAGTCAACAGCCCTTATGTAGTCCTAACATTTGTTGTATAACAAATGAGAAAAGCAAATTCACACATTACATACATAAGGTAGAAGATAAGGTTGCAAGATGAACAACAAATTGTCATACTAAGGTATTTTTGAATAATGATTAAAAGAAATCAATAATCAACCTTTTAATATAGCAACCCGGGTTTTTGCATTGGATATTGGAAACCTATTGCCGAGCCAATGAAACTCTGTCATGGATGCAGCCTGTTGAGATCTTTCCTCTGCCATAACAGCCTGCAACAGGAGTGCAAGGCATTAGTGCTGATGCCAGCAGATGGCCTACCGCTTACCATATAAAACTTACCTCCAATTTTGCTTTGAAAAGGTCTAAGGCAGGACCTTCCATCTCGCCAATTTGTAAGAGTTCAGAGGTTTGTAAATTTGACGTGCCAATTTTGTGTAGGCAATAGCGGATACTAGGTTCTAGCTCCTCAACTCGCTCACGGCACAAAACTTGATTCTCTAGGTCTCCATATTTGCCAAGTTCCTCATAAACAGCCCTAAATGATTATTAACAAAGTCAGAGACAGGCAGATATCCTATCAATAAAAAGAAGGAATAGGGAGTCCAGCTTCACAGATTATTTAGCGCACCACTGCAATCAGTATGGGGGAAATTGAAAAAAACATACAGACTGCAGAGAGAGATAACAAGAATTTGTGTAATAAATAAACATGCAACTCACTATGTTGATTTTCATATAAAAAACAGGACATGTAAACAATTCGTCCATTTAACATATAAATTCACTGATATTACAAAGACACTGAGCATGTCTCTCTACTGAAAAAGCAGCAATAAATGATATACATTATAATATAGCAACAGAGATGAACCTGGCACTTTTGAAATTCTTTAATGCTGTGTCCCAATTCTGATCTTGTTCGAATAACAAATTACCTTTCATGTAGGAGGCATAGGCCTACAAATTTTAAAAAATAATAATAAATTAGTAACTGGTGAATAGAAGAAATAAAGGCACCTTTTAATCAAATAACAGAATAATCTTCAAAAGGTGATAGTACTTTTAAGTAGAGGTATTGAAGCATCTAAAAAACATAAACTCAAAAATAATGAATAGTCAATCATATATTTAAAATAATTTCATTTTTTTAAATAACTTATTGTAAAATTTTGATACTAGATTTTTCATATCTCAATGTCTCACATGGATATCTTGGGATTCAAGATGGAGGTTCCTCCAACTGATAGGCTAGTCATTTTGGTTAGATACTCAGTTTCTACAAATGGTACTGCCATATAGACTCAGGTGAGCCCAACCCAATCCACTAGGCTAAGGTGTTCAAGAGGTTGGTGCTGCAATTTTCGCCAGAGGTCTGTCTGGGGAGGAGAGGAATTGTTATATCTTAGAGTCCCACATGGATTAAATAAAGGGGGATCTTGGGTTTTATAATAAGGATGGGGTTTCTCCACCTAAGCGGCTAATCTTTTTGGTTAAATACTTGCTTCCTATAGATTTTACATATTTTAAGTCCAACAAAACATATTTCCCTAGCTCCATTTCAAATAATACTATAATAGGTCACCCAGCAAATATAAATAGGTCCATAAGTACAATAAGATTCTACCAAACAGTAATTCTTCTGCCCTCTTTTTCTCACATTCATCATGTGGCAACCTTTCAAGGCTAATATTGAATTCACCTGTAATGACCCCGCACATCTCAAGTGGGCTCCACGACCCACTGTCTTGATGAGACCCGGATACGTCATTAATAGTACCAATTATTTAACTTTTGGCCTCCCCCACTTTGGCTCGAACCTGGTACTTATACCAACCTTTGCCAAAGTGAGTACCATTGAGCTGAAGACAGTGGGTCGTGGAGCCCACTTGAGATGTGCAGGGTCATTACATAAAAGACCGGCCTTTTATGTAATGACCCCGCACATGATCGGCTCAATGGTACTCACTTTGGCAAAGAATGGTAGTTGTACCAGGTTCAAGCCAGAGTGGGGGAGGCCAAACGTTAAATAATAGGTACTATTGGTGAAGTTGTCGCGCGCACATTGTCAAGCGCCTGTACTGGGCTGCGTAGACTGCGGTACAGGAGATGCTAGTCCGTGAAATGCGGGCCGTTACCCACCCAGCTGACTGAACATAAATTCTTGCTATGATCTACTCACAATTCAGTAATTGCATCCACGCACATATTATATGTTCTAAAGGAATTTAGAGTATATTATTGTTCAGATATAAACAAAGATATCTCTTTCATTCTTTTCTTTTTTCATCCTTTTCCTTTTCTTGATAGTATACTCAAACCTTCTTTGTTCACCATGCTCTATATTTGAAACTACTACACCTTAGTAGTCTAGAAACTTGTGAGATATTATATATCTAAGATAAGTGGTCACAAAGAGATTTGAACCTCTGACCTTTTGATTGAAAGTTGAAACCAAAGATGCTTACCAACTCAACACTTGAGATTTTTTCCCTTTGGTTTTTGTTTTCTTTTATTTTTCTCCTTGACAAATAAAATGATACCAAAGGATATAACATCACATATACATCTAAAAACAAGTGTACTGTGTACCATAGACACACCTCAGCTTCTAAAGAAGTTCTCGAGTCTCCCTTGATAGCACACAAATTCGAAAACAGGGTGGCCCATTTTACTGCCTTCCTCAACCTACCAATCAAATAGATGCGCTGGCGTGCATTAGGACCATCTGGAAGCTGTCTCTTTTCCATGGCATGGCTCCAAGCTCTTTCTGCCGTATAAAGAACCAGATGAAGAAACCTATTGCAAATCATATAACACTGGTGTTAAACATGGGTAGACTGTGAATGATGTGAACCTTTTTCACTCTCTTCCAGATTTGAAGAGATGTGTTCTATGAGTTATAAAGAAATGACATCTCATAAACATATTCAGAACAAAAGACTCATGGACCTTGCTTCAGAATTGAGAGCAAGCAAGCAACCACCTTCCACTATCTAGATATGCATGTTTCAAGAAATTAAGAAAGAGAACAGTAAGCAGATAAGTTTAACAAAAGCCTCATTAATTATGATTAAATGTTAACTCTTAAACCAATTCTTATGCCTGGTATTCAATAGCAAAACAAAAATCCTTAACCAGTTATGCAATCAAAACCTTCAATTATTCATTTTAAACATTACCACTGGAGCAAGAATGTCCTTTGCTACCTTTCACTCTATAAATATACAGACAAAGCCAATTTTAAGTGAGGATAAATGAAACCCAGTAGAATAAAGTAGAAACCCCAACAGTGAATTGAAGAACAGACAAGTTTATAGTCCCACTCAAAAACTACTTCATTAACAATATTCTGTCAAACCTCCCAGAAGTAAAGTATACTGTAGTTTTGCAATTAAAAATTAAATCATTTAATATGAACCCATAACATAACTATCAAAGTGATCATATTAAGCTCTGTTAATATGAAAAGATCAAATTATTTTATTTCAATTCAATTATACGCAAAAAAAAAAAAAAAAAAAAAAAAAATGTAGAAAACGAGACACACCTCACTTCGGTGACAGTGGATTCAGTTATTGTTTTTCGCGTATATTTCCCACGACCATGAGTAAATTTCAACGATTTGTATAATCTCCTCAATCGTGCAGTACAATACCTCCTGATTTACAAATAATCCAATCCATTACCAAACTCTTGACAAATTTCAAACCACATTATGAGAAACAATGAATTTAAACAATTAAAAATAAAAACGAGAAAACAGAAAGATACATACCGATAGCGAGTATAGTCGCCATGCCGCAATCCGTGCTGCATCTGAGCAGACTTGAGGAGCTGCAGCACTGTAATCACCCAAAAAAAGGAAATTAACCCATAAAAAATTTTAAATAATAATTCTCATGTAGCTTTTTACGGAGAAATGCTAACCGTTGATGGAGAATTTGGGGCTGATCTGATCGGAATTGTTTGATTTTGAATCGTCGATCTCCATTGCAGACGCTTCGTTGTTCTTCGCCATTACTGATTGTAATTGAATAATAAACTTTTAACTGGAGAAATTGATGTCGTCTGATTAAATGAAGAGTACTAATCTAAACGTTGCATCGAATCAAAAAAATAAAAATAAAATTGGGAGATAAGAAGAGATCTTAGTAGCGTTGTGTTTGAGAGAGAAATGAACTCGCTGCCAAAGATAACCGATGTTTCTGCATGTTAGGGCGTATTTTGAACCGAAATAAACCCACCGGTTTGAAATAAATACCGGGTAGGAGGGTCAACCGGTTTCCCTATTTCTGACTTCTATGTGCCTGTGGCACAATAACCTTTTATCCATATAAAGCAAATTACAATCACATCCCTTAGGCTATGTTTGAGATTGCTTTTGTTTGAGAAATAAGTGATTATTTCTCAAGTTTTGAAGAAACAGGTGTTTGGTAAACTTCCAAAAAGTAACTTATTTTACAATTTGCTCCTCAAATAATCAACTTTTGAGAAGTTGGTTGGGGGGTGCTTTTGGAAGCAGAAGCTAGCCTTTACCTTTAAATTGTCTATAATACCCATACTATTTTAATAGAATGACAATAATGCCCTTATATTTATTAATGATTTTTAAAAACCAAAAATTAATTTAAAAAACAGAAAATAAAAATATATAAAATAAAAATCAAACAGT
This sequence comes from Acer campestre, assembly GCA_954870605.1. Classification (NCBI taxonomy): domain Eukaryota; kingdom Viridiplantae; phylum Streptophyta; class Magnoliopsida; order Sapindales; family Sapindaceae; genus Acer; species Acer campestre. The sequence goes on along the minus strand of OX940803.1, from coordinate 14,702,844 downwards.
GTTATAGTGGTGGTGACCACCATCGGAGTTCGAGTTCAGAGGAGATCCGGTGACGAACCAAGGATTGATCGGACGGCTTCGAAGTCGCCTGCGCCGACGGCCAGTTTGAAGTCAGGTTGGGTTCAGATTCATCGACGAAATAATATCGCCGATTTGAGTGAACACTCTCAATCTCCCATTCGAGAGCAAAACCACCATCACCGGAGCATAACCGGTCTTTGCGGCGACGTGAAGGAGGCTAGCGACACTCTCGATGGAAAACTTGATGGAGCAAGAGATGAATCGACGCTGAAGCAGCAGTTCCAAATGTTGAGTTTTGAAGCTTGAGCGAGTCGACTCAGTCCACCAAAGAGACAGAGTTGACTCGGTCCAACTCGTTTTGTCATTTTGTTAAAGTTGACCGAGTTGACCTGGCTTGAGCATGTGTCTATTTTTGTCATTTTGCCAAACATATTTTCCACCCATTCAAAAGCAAAGCAATTTAAAATTTTAATTTATCAAACACTTGGTAACTTTTTTACTAAGCCAATTATGTTTTAAGTTAAGCTATAAGCGGATTACTTTTTAAGCAAAGCAATCCCAAACATAGCCTTAGATTTGTCTTTTTACAAACGGAAACCACTCTATTTGACGATGATCTCCTTCGTTAGTCAAACTTAGTCAAAGTTAACAATCAGAAGGTATTTTCATCATTCCATACCATTTTTAATATTTATTAAAAATAATTAAATAAAAAGGTGAAGATGACTGTCCAGATCCAGGTGATAGGATCTCCACTGCAAATCTCTATACATATTAAAGCTAACGAGTCTCGCACAACACAATCAATACCATCAAATTTCTCTTTAAGTTCATGAAGACCACAATTTTTATTACTATATGATATGACGGTCGAAAAGGGTATTTCACAAATGAAAAATGTTTGAAATTGTCTAAATGGGTTATAGTTTTACCGACATGAAAATGAAGATTTGTTGGATTTTGAATACACTCATGTTATCAAATTTGAACAAGGCATGATTTTGATGATATTTTTGGTGTTCTTTAGGTTTGTAGAGGTCAAAGTTACATTTTTTTATTATAAAAATATTACAATTATTAAGGGTTTTTGGAGGAGGGGGATAGACTCGAACCAACAATGTCATAGTGTAGGTGTGAAGGACATACCACCAAATTGTTAGGTCTATCAAATCACCCCTCTCTCGGTCTACCTTATACTATCTACCCGCGGACCTTTTACTTGTAAACCTTGATGTACCTTTGCTTGTCAATGAATGTCACCACGATTTCCAAGATAAATTCTCATCACAAGAGAGAATGATTTGCTTAATGAATGCATCAACAACCAAAAAGTATGCACGATCAACACACACTATGTAAATTAGATTTCAATAAAGCACTCAATGAAAATAATATAGTCTTATAAACTCTTGAACAATCTCTTCCAACGAAAAATATACATATGTGTATATAGCTAAAACACAATAAAATAATGTGTTATCAGAATTCATATAAGATAAGAACGAATCAACTATATAATGTCTTTAAAATCATAAGTTTCCATAAGGAATCATAATCTAAAACCAATTACTAAACCCTATTAGAAAAAGAGAGTTTGAAAAGTTTTTAAAAAACATTTTCACTCTATAACTTGAACACATGATTCCCATTGTTAAAAATCAATTTAAAACATTTTGGAGTAATGGAAATCAATGAAAACATGTAAAGAACAAACTTGGAAGACATGGAACATCTCCCCCTCCCCCCCCCCCCCCCCCCCCCCCCCCCCCCCACAAAAAAAAAAAAAAAAAAAAAAAGGTGTTCCTATCAAGTGTCACCGCCCGAGCGTTGACAGCCATCGCTAGAAGCGATAAATGATCGATCCTCACTACTCAAATAGTGAATGCTTGTTAGATTGGTACGTAATCTAGTTTCACCAAATTTTTACAAAACTTAGTCTGGAGTTGTATAAAAATTTAAGTTGTAAATGTCTGTTTTATAAAAAATTAAAGTTTCACACGTGGATCAAAACTTGTCAAAACATTTTTTATCAACCACAACACTTCATAAATGCATCATAGACAAATGTAACATGAATAATCTTCAATGCATGCCATGTTAAATGAATGTCAATCATGAAAGTGTGCAAAAACCCATGTTCTCACAAATGACAAAAGCTTATGAAATGAAGTTGTACTTACATTTTTCAAACACTTTGAAGAATCTTCGTTGCTAGTCATGATGCTTGAGTCCAACGAGTTATCCAAACATACCATTCTAAGTAATGATATTCCTAAGCAATTAAGCAATTACAAATTAAAAAAAAAAAACGTTTTGCTTGCGGAATCAAGCCAACACAAATCTAGACCTTACAATCTTCCTTTTTGGCTATTCCATAACAAAATATCATCATTACATGAAAAACACTCATCCTTAGGGGCATGCCTAGGATTTTTTGTTAGTGTGTATTAAAACAAAACAATATATATATAACTTTTAATAAGAAAACATTGTTTTTATTCTATTGAGATGAATAAGACAAACTTGAATCTTCGTCCTTGACATTACATGGAAAACTTGATTCATGTAATGTGAGAGAGAGAAAGAATTTAGATTCGGGACGTGAGAGAGAGAGAAAGAATTGGGAGTTGTTGGGACGTGTGTGAGAGTAATTCCAATGTTCCACACCAAATTTTAGTGTTAAAGGAGCATAATATGTTAACATTAGATTTTTTTATTTTTTTTTTTCCATAGCAATGTTTTCTCACCAATTTAGTGTAAATAGCATCTTTAAAAATACTCTTCCAATAATTATTTATACAATACTAATTAATTTAACATTAATTAAATGTATAATTAATAAGTAAATAAAATAAATTAAATATGTATATCAATATTGGTATCATTTTAAAGATTTTAACGAGATATTTCTTACGGTATATTTTTTTTTTTGGAATACATATTGTTATAAATAAGTATGAGAGGGTTAAATAAAGAATTTTAAAAACTTTAAAATCATTGATTTGACATTTAATTTAAAAAAAAAAATTGGGGATCCTCCAAATAGTGCAACATTGTAGCATTCTTTTGCACAACGTACCAGTTTAGCGCATTGGAGTTGATTTGAGAGAGAACGAATGTTTGTACTTGAGATGAGATTATGAGAGATTGAGAGGTGAGGTGACATATCAGACTGCTATTCTAATTAAAATAATAATACATTATTAATAAATATATATTATTATTATCTTCAAAAGGTCGACCCAGCTATAGCTCGGGTCAGCCCCTATTAACGTCCACCCATGCTCATGCTCATATTACAAAGAAAGACCTAGTTAAATTCTAACTTGATGCAATCAATGATAGTCTCATGTGAGAAAACCCTGAAAAATATTAAAACCAAACACAACTTTTCCAAACACATATGGTGACAAATCAATAGTACAAGCATTTTCACCTTAAATTTGAAAACTTTTCTCTCCCCTAATCAATGATAACATTTCATACAAATGATATATAATCAGAAACTATCTGAATGAATTTGAATCTTACTCCCCTTTTATGTCATGACTCATGAGAGAGACAAAGGATATAAACTCAAAACATTGCTAACAAGAAACAATCAATGAGCAAAGAGCAATAACATCGAAATCCCTGGGATTTATCATATTACATATGGAAACAACTTTATCAAAACCTAAAACTGACCATCTTTATCGTTAGTCAAAATTCGTTCAAGTTAACTGTTGACCAACTTTAACTATTCAAAAGATAAAATTACCTCTATCATACTAAGTAAAATTACCTAAATAACCTTAATTCAAAAAACAAAATAACATATTTTAACAAAATAAATATCATAAAAAGCAAAAAAGTGGGGATCTCCATGGTGGAAATCCATTTTAAAAAAATTCGATATAGATCAAGATGAAGATCCATATTCGATCTTAATTTTTATTTTATTTTTTTGGTTTTTCGGTTATCCTTTTTTTTTTGGGGGTGGGGGTTTCAAACTTTTTTGTTGTTGTGTTATTATTTAGTTTCAAGTTTTAGCTACTCTCTATTAGGCAAAGATTCTGATATCCGTGAAGACCTTGGCAGAGTGGCAGGGAAGACCATCACTCTCGAAGTAGAGAGCAGAGATACCATCGGTAATATCAAAGCCAAGATCCAAGACAAGGAAGGAATTCCACCGGATTAGCAACACCTCATCTTCGCCGGCAAGCAGCTTGAAGATGGACGAACCTTGGCTGACTACAACATCCCAAAAGGTTTCTCTCTATCTCTTGCATTTTCAATTTCAAGGGGTATCAACTGTAGGTTGTTTGTATAACGAGTCTGATAAAATTGTGGACCCCTTGACAAAATTGATTGAAAAGCAAAATGAATTTGTGAAAAGTAAAATAGAAACTGCTACGACAGATGCAATTGGGAGCAAAACAGAAAGTCATGATATGGATATGGATGGCGATGAACATGAATCTGAGACACTAGAACTGTAGCTCAAAGAACGGTTAGTAGGCTTAAGAGGATCTTTAAAGAACTAAAAACAGCAAGACTTGGTCATAAATAGCAAATCATTTCATTAGTCTGACAATGAATTAACTCATGTTTATAAGTTTATATTGGGTTCAGTACCTACTTTCACTTTAATGAAACCCAACAATTTTTGCTTTAATCATATTGGAAGATAGACGATTAAAATATATATATATAGCTTCTATTTTTATTTTATTTTTTCTTTCATTTTTCATTTTAAAATAAAATATTTAAAATAAGCTGAAAGAATGAAACTACCCCTCTAGCTAGTGGTGTCAAAATGTGCCGGGCCTGGAGGGCCTGGCACGGCCGGCTCGCCCTACTTGTATCGCGAGCTAGGCCAGGCCAGGCACGGCCCCCAGCCTAGCCCCGGCCGGGTCTGAGATTCTGGCCTACCCGAGGCCGGTGGGCTCAGCTCGCCATGGCGACCGTTGGCTTTATTTTTTTTTATTTTTTTTTTTTTATAATTTTTTTACCATTGTCAACAGTAGTCAGCATTTATTATTATATATATTTTTTTTAATTTTGACCATTGTTGATGTCAGCAAATGGTCATATTTTGAAAAAATGCTCAAAAATTTCATTTTGCCCCCCTCATCTCTTCTATTTTATATTTTTACCCATATTTCAAATTTTTCTATAAATACCCCTACCCATTCCTATTTCCCTATACACTTTCTCTCAATCTCTCATTCTCTCCGTTCTCCAACTCTCTATTACTCTCTCTAACATCTATTCTCTAATAATTCCATTCTTACTCTCTCTCTCTAGTCTCTACTCTCACTCTCTCTCTATTCTCTACACTACTAATTTACTATTCTAAATTTCTTATACTATATTACAAATATTATTCTCTAATCATTCCACCAAAGCTCAAAGGTATGTTTTTCCTTTAAATGTTATTAATTAATTTTATGTTTTAGCTTTTAAATTTTATAGTTATACTTAATAAATTTATGCTTAGTTATTAATTTTGATATTTATTCTTATGTTTTATGTATATTTAATATTTATGGCTTTTTTATGCTTAGTATATTTATGAGTTAATATTTTTATGCTTTGTTATAAATTTTAATATTAAATCTTAGAATCTTTGATTTTAGTAAATTTATCATTTTATGAATTTATGTCTAGTAATTAATTTTAATATTTGTATATTTTAATTATTTGTTTAGTTAGTATATTGATGATTTTATGTTTAGTAATTGATTTTAATGTTTAGGCCTTTATGGTTAGTAAATTGATGATTTTATGTTTAGTAATTAATTTTAATATTTTTATGCTCAGTATATTTATCATTAAATGCTTAGTAATTAATTTTAATATTTGTATGCTTATTATATTTATGATTTTATGTTTAGTAATTAATTTTAATATTTTTATACTCAGTATATTTATCATTAAATGCTTAGTAATTAATTTTAATATTTTTATGCTTAGTATATATAAATTAAATGCTTAGTAATTAATTTTAATATTTATATGAGTAGTGTTATTGGCACACCCCCTACTAATCTATTTATGTCCCACTTTTTTAATTATATGGTATTGTTTTTTTTCCTTTATCAAAATTACTAAAAGAGACGTACAATTTAAGTAAAAATATATTCTATAAAGTAAATATAATAAAACCCCATATTCCATTAAAAATAATAATAAATAAAAAATAAAAAAACATTCTTTTAATTCTTTTCTTGAATTTTTTTTTTTCTTCATAACTCTTAAACCCTAAAATACTTGTACTGAATCTTATTTAAACAATGAATCAAACACTTGGGGTGCTTAGATAGATGAGATATTGATTATTATTTAATCTCCTTACTCTTTTAGAATCTAAAGTGAAGTGATGTTAACCAAAACAAATACTTGCTTTTTGATTCTTGTTTTGATGTTAAAATCTCATTATTATTTAAGTTCTGCTTCTCAAATTATAATTGTATCCAAGGCTATAATATAAGTATTAATAACACTCCAGATGCCATTGGAGCTCGTGGAAAATGTGAATTGAGAGAAAGTTTCGAATGGCTAGCTTTGATATTTCACGCATGGATGTTGGATGTTTACATGCTAGCTAGGAATCAATTTGTTACAGGTAGAAACTAAACCTGACCCATGATCCTACAAGCAACAACACAAAAGATGCATGAGAGCTATTGAATTTTAGTATTTGGTATTAAATTGTGACCATGAAAATGTATTTTATGTTGAGAGATGATGAGGAGAGTTTGATATTCCTTAGACAGCATAAGCCTCAATTAAACCTCATCACTTAAAAAAAAAAAAAAAACACTAAAAAGAAAAAAAAAAATAAGAAGAAAAAAAAAATCGTTCATGAGAGGTGAGAGAAAGACGAGACCAGAGATAAAGAGATCTGAGATAGATAGAAATATTAGAGATGTGTTTATTAAGTTTGAAAAATACGTAAAAGGGTAATAATGAAAATAAATAAAATAAATTAGTAAAAACATTTAACTTTATTTAATTAAATCAAAATTTAAACAAATGAGACATAAATAGATCAGCAGGGGGTGTGCCATTAGCACCACTCTATTTATATGCTTATTATATTTATGATTTTATGTTTAGTAATTAAATTTAATGTTTATGGTTAGTAAATTGATGATTTTAATTTTTATATTTAGTAATTAATTTTAATATTTTTATGCTTAGTATATGTATATTTATGATTAAATGCTTAGTAATTAATTCTCAAATTTTTATACTTAGTATATTTATCATTAAATGCTTAGTAATTAATTTTAATATTTTTATGCTTAGTGTATTTATCATTAAATGCTTAGTAATTAATTTTAATATTTGTACGGTTACTGTATTTATGATTTTATGTTTAGTAATTAATTTTAATTTATGATTAAATACTTAGTAATTAATTCTCAAATTTTTATACTTATAGCGTGTTTACTAAATTTTTAAGGAATTAAGTTACGTGGACCCCACTCTCAAATCAGTAATTAAGTTACTAATGGAAAGAGAATTTGATTCCTCCCACCCACCCTAAAAATCAAGTTCCCTTTCCTGAATGAAAAAGGAAATTTATATATTTTTACTAAAATATCCTCACTTATAATAATTATATATATAAATATAAAAAAATAAAAAAATAAAACTGTCTTTCTTATCCTCACTTGTAATGTATTTTTTTTTCTTTTTATGTGAAACATGTATTACATATTCATATATATATATATTCTTTTTACTAAAGTAGTATTACATATTCTTAAATATATATATATATATATACACATGCTGTTTTGTTTAAGTTTTTTTTTTTCTTTTTCCGTAAAGCATGTACTGCATATATATATATATATATTTATATACTATAGTGACTTTAATTTTATATATACTGTTTTTGTTTAAGTTTTTTTTTTTTTCTTTTTCCATAAAGCATGTATTGCATATATATATATACTACAATGACTTTAATTTTTTTTATTTTTTTTCCATTTATACAGTTAATAATTAATCAAGTACTGTGTGAGCTATATATTGAGTTATTTTGTGTTTTAATTTTCGAGAGAAGGAAAAAAGGCACCTAAATGTGAGAAATTAATTCAACATCAAATTAATTATGCTTTCGAATACGAATTACTCCTCAATTTTTAATTATTATTGACTAATTAGTTGAAAGTTTATAATATAAATATATTAATTATTAGTTATAGTGTTATGAGTGGTATAAAAAATAGTTTTTCATAATAAAAAATATATTTCAACATATTATATACACAAGAGCATTTTCGCAATCACCTGTATATCATTCCGATTTTTTAGTTGAAGTAAATACTATAAAGGGAATAAATTTGATTCCATTTCTGATTTCTAAATTGTTAGTAAACACTGGAATAGAATTTAACTTAATTCTGATTCCCCTCCATTCATTTTCCAATGGAACTTGATTCCGATTCCCTCCATTCCCGATTAGTAAATACGCCATTAGTATATTTATCATTAAATGCTTAGTAATTAATTTTAATATTTTTATGCTTAGTGTATTTATCATTAAATGCTTAGTAATTAATTTTAATATTTTTATGCTTATTATATTTATGATTTTATGTTTAGTAATTAATTTTAATGTTTATGGTTAGGAAATTGATGATTTTAATTTTTATGTTTAGTAATTAATTTTAATATTTTTATGCTTAGTATATTTATGATTAAATGCTTAGTAATTAATTTTAATATTTTAGTATATTTATGATTAAATGCTTAGTCTTATGCTTAGTTTTTAATGACTAATGAGTTAATATTTATATTGTAGGAAATGGAATATAATCATCCTCAATTTTTAGACGGTCTTAACATGAAGGATGATTATTTTGATCTTTCTGGGCCGATGGCTACGGCAGAGAGACCTTCTGGTTCTGGCGCAACACCGACATCACGTGCTCCCAAACCTAAAAAGCACACATCAAATGTATGACACTGTTTTGACATAGTACATAAGAGTATAAGACTATGCCAGATAGTCAAGTCATGGACATAGCTCAATGTAAGTTTTGTCATAAGCACTATGTCACTTCTAAGTTTACGAAGGCATATAGAGAAATGCATGTATGCATGCACATGGACAGGTAGACACTACAACCCAGACACAACTACAACGGCACCCAGACAGGTCCGTTACAACATGGCATTATGACCCCGTGCTTGCTAGAGATTCCATGTCACGTTACATTGTATGTACTGATCAACCGATTAATTTCAGTGATAATGTTTTTTATGAAGAATTTATTCAGACTGCATACAACCACCAATTTAAAACTGTTTCTAGAAACACTACTAGGAACGATTTGATAAAATGTTTTCAAATCCAATGAGATCAGTTGAAGGCTGAATTACAGCATCTAACTGTCTCTATTGCATTAACTTCTGATATTAGGAACGCATGTTCCAAACATGACTATTTAATTGTCACGGGACATTATTTAGACTCTGATTGAAATTTACAAAAAAAAAAAAAAAAAAAAACTTGGTTTTCGTCCTATGGATTATGTATATACCGTAGGAAATTTTTTTAATGCCATTACGTCTGGTTTAGAAACTTTTGAAATAATTGATCACATCATTTCTATCACATTAGATAATGCATATGAAAATACTAGCTATATTGCATTGTTTTTTGAAAAAAAAAAAAAAATATCCCACAACATGGGGGTTATTTCTTCTATCAACAGTGTGCATGTCATATCATCAATTTAGTTGTACAGTCTGGTATGAAGGTAGTAATCGATCGTACAGATCGCATCAGAGATGCCCTTGCTTGGATCGGTAGTTCTAATCCAAGATTGAATGAATACGGTAGATACTGTAAAACCTTCAGTCTACGACCTCAGAGATTCCTAACAAATATGCCGGTAAGGTGAAACTCTACTTACTTAATGTTGCAAAATTGTTTAGATTATGATACACCTATTTCAGGTTTTTATAACATGAAAATGTCCGAACTTGGCCGTCCAACACTGACCTCGGATGATTGGCATGTGGCAAAGATCTTTGCTGAATTTTTAAAGGTTTTTTACAATTCCACTGTAACTATTTCCGGGGTCTACCACCCCACATCTTCCCTGGCAGTCCATCATATTGTGGAAATGTCTAAATTGTTAAACAATTATAGGGGAGATGATATCTTAGGCCCTGCGGTTGTTGCCATGGAAACCAAGTTTAAAAAATACTGATCTACAATTCCTTTCCTTTATGCTTTAGGTGTTATAATAGATCATAGGGTTAAATTATCTGGTTTATAAGCATTGCTCGAGTATCTTGGTGAAATTTTGAGCATAGATTATTCTGCTACTGACATTTGAATCCAGTTGTTCGAAGTTTTTAGTTCTTATGAGTGCAGGTATGGCGACGTTGCGTAGCAACCATCAGCAGAACCAGACACACTCCCGAATCAGACAAGTTGGAACATTCTAAAACGCCGAAAAAAAGTAGGATCATCAAGTTCTTCTTCTTCACGAGCTGGTGCAACTTCCGATGCTGAACTGAAAAACTATCTTGAAGCTCAATTCGACGACATATTTGAAAGAGAGAAGGGATTTGATCTGTTGGTATGGTAGAAGACCTACGGTTATAAATATCCGACCCTGTCACACCTAGCACTTGACGTACTGGTTATCCATGTCTCCACTGTTTTCTCATAACAGGTTTTCAGCACGACTGGAAGAATTGTTGAAGAAAGAAGAAGTTCTTTGACTCCAGAGATGGTGGAGGTATTGGCATGCATTCGGGATTGGGAGTGTGCTCGAAAGAGGTTGCAAAATGAAATGGTAGACGAACAACTTATTCAAAATTCCAGTAATTTATATGTCGAAGAGAGTTCCGGCAGTAACCAAATCTAGGACTTCTAGGTCATACATGTACATTAACTTGTAATACAATTGCACTCTTTTTCCCTTACCAAGTTTTTATCCCACTGGGTTTTTCTTGGTAAGGTTTTTAATGAGGCAATCATGTAAATATGTAATACTGAGACTTCGAAATAAATAAATAATTCTTCATTTCATATTTTCATATTTTCATCTATTTTTATTTTCTTTAAGCTTTTAGCTTTATTTATTCTTTGAATTATTATTTTTAAATAAAATAATAAATCTTTCTATTTTCTACACTTTTTTATTAGACTAAAATAATAAATAAGATAGACAAATTACAATTAAAAATGTTTAAACAATATTATAATGTAACAATTGAATTAAAATATTGGGAAAAAAATGGTCAAATTAAAAATAAAATAAAAAATAAAAAAAAACTGGTCGGCCTACCCGGCCAACCCGAAAACCGATTTTTTTAATTTTTTTTTACCGTTGAAGCCAATTTTTTTTTTTTTTTTTTTTAATTTGACTGTTGTTGACGTCATCTAACGTCAGCAAATGATCCCATCACACATTTTAAATTGGTCAAAAATTACAATTTGCCCCCTCATCTTTTCTATTTTATATTTTTACCCACATTTCAAATTTTTCTATAAATACCCCCACCCATTCCAATTCCATACACTTTCTCTCAATCTCTCATTCTCTCCATTCTCCAAGTCTCCAACTCTCAATTAATCTCTCTAATCTCTATTCTCTACACCATTTCATATTTTTATAATTTCATTCTCTCTCTCTCTCTCTCTCTCTCTCTTCTCTACACTACTAATCTACTATTCTAAATTTATAATACTAAATTACTAATATTATTCTCTAATCTCTCCACCAAAGTTCAAAGGTATCTTTTTCCTTTAAATGTTATTAATTAATTTTATGTTTTAGTTTTTAAATTTTATATTTATACATAATATATATATATATGCTTAGTTATTAATTTTGATATTTATTCTTATGTTTTATGTATATTTAATATTTATGGCTTTATACTTAGTATATTTATGAACTAATATTTTTATGCTTTGTTATAAATTTTAATATTTTTATGCTTAGTATATTTATGATTAAATGCTTAGTAATAACTAATAAGTAGTATATTTATGATTAAATGCTTAGTATATTGCTATATTGTAGGAAATTGATCATAATCATCCTCAATTTCCGACGGAAACGATAGAGGGACCTTCTGGTTTCGGCGCAACACCGATATCACGTCCTCCCAAACCTAAAAAAACACATTTCAAATTCAAACGTATAACAGTGTTTTGACAAAGAAGAAATACCAAACCCAAACAGTAGGGTCACAACAAAATATCGCTGTAAATTTTGTAAACTCTTATATACCAGTTATATTTCTAAGTCGGGAACCGGTAATTTGCAAAGAAATAATAAATATATCTATTTTTTAATTACACTAAAATAATAAATAAAATAGAAAAATTACAATTAAAATAATATAATTTAAATTGTTTAAACAATAATATATATTTATATGTACTAAATTGAATTAAAATATCTAAATTAAAAATATATATAGGTGGCACGTGCCGACCCGGCTTGGCCCATCGGCACGACACATGTGGCACGTGTCGGGCCACCTATTTTTGAAAACGGACCGGCCCGGCCCGGCACAGCAACTTGTTGTGCCATGCCAGGCCAAGCTCGTTTTCACCCGGCACAATGTAGGCCGTGTTGCCACCACTACCTCTAGCTATGAAGTTTGACGAACAGTAAATGAGATCAATGTTAGTTTTTTATAAAGTTGTTTTCGCATGTAAAAATTCAAGAGAAAAAAATTTCACTTGAAATCTAAGCTTCCTTATTTTTTTCTTTAGGGGTTTTGATTTCATTCAAAGTGTTAGAAATAAATATTTTTATGTTAAATTGTTTCTAGTAACCGGATCTCAATTTCATTCAAAGTAAGACACTCATTCCACCAATTCAAAGAGATAGAAGAAAGAGAAGAGTGAGTGAGAAAGGCTTTAGAGATGGAAGTTTAAAGGTTATAACAAATGGAAAGAGATAAAGAAAGAGAGAGAGAGGCGGGCTTAAGGAGATGAACAAAATGTTTAAAAAATTAATAAAAACAATTAGGATTGACGTGGTGATATTTAATTGGACATACAAACTACCTTTATTCATTTATTTAAGAAAATCTTCCATGGGTCCGTCCCATATGTGATGTGTGTGAGACAGACCTAATGAGATCATGACATCTGTCAAAACTTTTAAAAACAAACATTTACTTTTTATTCACCAATTAAATAATGACACATGAATAAGTTATTAAAAACCAAAAAATTTCCCTCCCTTATTTCCCTCCGTCAGAAGATCTTTTCCTCTTCCTCACTCAAAAATTTCCATCTCCTCCTCCACCCTTTCACTCAAGAAATGTCATCTCCTTCTCCACCATTTCACTGTTTTGAAGATCGAAGACATTTAATGGTAAATTTTTATATAAATTTGATTCTCATTATTTGAGGTATGATAAATAAAAGAATTAGAAGAAAAAAAAAAGAAATATAAAAAATTCGCAATGGCAAAGGTTGATTCCATAAAATATGCAAAGGCAAAAGGATGAAAAAAATACTCAATTACTTTTAGTTATAAATTTAAGATCTATAATAATTTTATGTTTTTTTGTTTTAATTGGGTTTTGTAGCTATCCATTTTTCAAAAACAATTTCCTCTGCAAAAGTCGATGTTAATTTTGAGTGTTAAAATGTTTATTATCTACTTGTATTGATAGTTATGTGATGTATTCACGTTTTGTTATTACAAACATTCCCGATATTATTTTTTTACCTTTACAAAACATTTTTATATCCAAAGACAGATTCAATTGCAGTAGTAAAAAAAATTGATGTTTTGATTGCAATCTTTCAAAAACCTGTTTCAAAAAGATTTAATGTATGTCTCAAAAACCATTCACTATCAATCAAAGAAACTAAGACAAGACTAGAACAAACAAAAAACACTAAGACAACAAGTCAAAGCATGAGCCCTTAAAACAGCTACAACCTGGGCAAAAAACCATTTGGAGGAACTTTCTTAACAAAACACAAAAATCATTCACTACCAATCTATTCTTAACTAACTCAAATCACCAAATCTACATTTTACAAACACAAATCATTCACTACTAATCTATTCTCAACCAACACAAAGAACTTAAATCAGATAAAGACATTAAAACCAATTGAACAAATAAAAGAAATAAATTTATTTAAACTCACAATTATGCACACACAAAAAAAAGTATTAATCGTTAAAGATTTACAATGTATAAAATTACAATGTACGAAAAGGGAATAAATTACATTTGTAATTAGTGGCCAAACCCTAAAGCCAAGGAAGATAAAAAATAAAAATAATAAAAAAAATTGAAGACCCGATATATAAAATTCCTTCAACAAAAGTGTTTTTCAGCTTTATCTTCTGTTTCTTCCTCCTTGATACAGTATTATCAAGATTCAATCGGAATATGAATACTCTTGAATGTTACCTAAACATATATTGAAGTTGAGAGGTGAGAGGCGGCAGTATATATATTAACGTTCTCTTGAATGAAGAATGAAACCTTTCGAAATTTTGGGTGGAGAGATGGAAGTTGAGAGGTGAGAGGTGTCAGATTTTGCTGTGAAGAGAGGAAGAGATGATCTGATGAGTTAGATGAGTTAGGCTTTTTTATGTTAGTATTATGTAATAAGGTTTTAATTAATTAAATAACTTATCCAAGTGTCGTTATTTAACTGGTGAATAAAAAGTAAATGTTTGTTTTTAAAAACTTTGACAGGTGTCACGATCTCATTGGGTTCGTCTCACACACATCACATATGGGATGGACCCATGGAATATTTTCTCCATTTATTTAATGGCATTGATACAAAGACCAAATCACCCATCAACTGTTGCTAACTAACGGTGGTCAATCGTGACCACAGTTAGTCAATGAGTCAAGGGTATATTTGTGTTATTATTATTTTGTCATTGGTTTTATTGCAATTATAAAAATAATTAGAGTAGGTTATTGCAATTTGCCAAAAAAAAAAATGGTGATTGGCAAACTTGCATTTGCACATACTGTTTGTTGCCATTCATTTTGTTTTCTTTGATATTTATTCACATTTCTGGATGGATTTCATGTTTGTTGAATTTGTGATAGTTTTTGATAATTTGATGGTTGATTGAGAGTGTTATACGATGTCTTTTTAGATGATGTGGAGTTCTTGATAAGTGTCTTACTAAATTTATGGAATGTCAAGTGTAGTTGGAATAATCATGCTTTATATCGAATTTTATAACTTGATGGTTGATTGAGAGTGTTATGTGAGAAGCATGAATCCAATTCAGGTTTATGTAGTTGGTTATTAAGTTCATCATATTAGTCTTTTTTCTTTATAAAAAAAAATGACCCATCGTTGGACTTTGGTACATGCTCCTTATTTTTTTAAAACACTATCACAAAATGTATTAGAAGTTTGTAACTTTGAGTTGAAATTCATAAACGTGCTTAGTGGGTGAGAGGGTTTAGTTTATAATTCACGAGTGCTAAATAATACTTTATTAAGAAGGAATGGACTTAAAGTGCCACATGATATCTTTTTATTTATTTTAATTATATTTTTTCTGTAAGTAAATTAATTTAACATTAGGTCACACGTTACATGCTAATTGTATATGCATTGACTCAAACAAATATTTCTTAATGGATTGTGGATTTCTAAATCGGCGTCAAATCTTAGCTCCGTTTAGCTTGTGCGGGACTACACAATTTTTTTTACAAAGAATGTCGGTCTGATGAATTTCCTATTAAACTAGATAACAAATCTTTATCACCACTAGCTAATGAAAAGGAATTTAAACCAAAATTTTAAACGTAAGAGCAACAATATGATATTGTTAAACAATGGAGAGCTAGTATAGCTACGAATATGTGGGGAGATGCTATGCAGAATGAAAACGACAATGAAACATGATGAGTAATGACATGTTAAATAATTTCAGTTGGACTTTTATAATGCATATTATTTCAAAGTTGTTATATTTTGGAGTTTGAAATTGGATTGTTAAAGTGAACATTTTTTTCTTTCCATTATAGAAGACTGGAATGTATTTAACTTTCTTTTGTATCCACGATTGGCCCTAATAATTAGAATTTAAAAGTCAATTATTTTTTTATAATATCAAAATTTCATTTAAGTTTATTAATATAAGCCTATATAATTGTTGGTGATTGATGGTCTCAAACTATTATATGATGAACAATTAAATATTATTTTTTTCAAGACAAATTATTACAAATCCATCCAATTCTGCGTAAAAGTTAAACGAACTTTGTACAAAATTCTGACAAAATCTATATGAAGTCTGTGAGATTTGTGAATTCCACCAAATCCATCACTTAAAATAAATCCATCAAACTCCAACGAATTCTAGAGTGAATACACCCCCTTTGTTTTTTCACACAAAAATATTTCAATGTGTCCGCATATGGTGCGCTTTCCACTAACATCAATCCATGTCAAATACAAGTAACATCCCGATCGGCTAGAGGGGGCAACAAACCCAACATTTTGTTAGGCCCCCTACTGGTCCAATCTCAATTCAATCATATATATATATATAATTTGTCACATTATATATGGTGCTCAATTCCTTCCATAAAAATAAAACCCAAATCCAAATTATATAGAGTGTAATCCTATTATATTATAACTTTTATCTCATATCATTCACAACAATAAAAAATGTTTTTTTTTTATATGATAAATATTTTTTGGTTTTAATTTATGCGTATTACATTTAAGGGTTTTTAGTAAAAATGCTCTATTTTAAGTGGGCCACCTGCAAATCTACCCTAAAATGAAAATCAAATGTAAAAATGTCCCGAAATGACCTCAATACCCTTTAGTAAAAAAAAATTAAAAACAAAAACAAAAACCACTCTCTACTACTCTAACCTCCCAAAGCATCCTGCCCACCCATCCTGAATCCCACCCAATGCTTCGCCACTACAAAGCAAAGCCCAACTTCGTCCACTTCGCCATTGCAAGAGTTTCATTGCAAAGCTTCTTCAGCGAACTGCACGAAAGCCACCTAGCGGGAACATCAACGTCATCGGGGTTGCTCATCATCGCATCCGTCTTCTTCCGATAGCCTCCTCTTTTCGCCGCAACCATACGTTGTCGATTTGGGTGCCATTGTATTTGGTTGAAGGCATTTTGAGTTTTGAACCTCTAACATTTAGGTTTATGGTTTTGAGTTGAAATTTATTAATGGATTTTCAATTTTTAAGTTAGACTGGTTTGATTTAGGGTAGAAATTGTGTTAACTTTTGAAGTAATTTGGGAGATTACTCCCGAATGAAGGATTTCGAGATGGGATGACCTGATATTGGGTCACTCTGTCCCGATTCTTCAAAAGCTTCAGGACCCGAAGATCATTTTTCATGGCTTCGAGTCCCCAAGCATGAAAATAAACTTCAGGATCAGGTCACCCTGTCTTAAAGCTTTTTAAGCCCAGGGACATCTGGTCACCTTGACCCAAAACTCAATTTTCATGGTATCGGGTCCCCTAGCATGGAAATAAGCTTCGTGACAATGTGACCCAAAGCTCGTATTTCATGGCTTCAGGTTCCCAAGCATGAAAATAAGCTTCGGGACAGGGTGACCCGACCTGTCCTGAATATTTTTAAGCCTAGGGACAGGGTGACTTGAAGCTCATTTTTCATGGCTTTGGGTCCCCAATCATGAAAATAAGCTTTGGGACAATCATATCCCAAAGATTTTTATGCCTCGGTACAGGGTGACCGATGACCCGAAGCTCATTTTTCATGGCTTCGGGTTAACATTCATTGCAATTAAAAAAAAATACAATGATATATGTGAGTTCCAAGAAAATAAGGATTATGAGGTTGAAAAATAAATTTAAAATATAGTACTTACCTTAAACCACTTTAAATAATCTTCTCCAAGTTTTTAAAACCTAAAATAGAAAGAACAAAAAATTATGGGAAAGAAAGTGTTGTAAAGGGAGATAACGGATAGATAATGCTTAGTTAATTTGTTTGATAAATTGGTTGGTAAAAATATTTATTAAGGTTAATAACCACGGTGTAGTGATGAGTTAGGGCATTTTGTTAAAAAAAAAAAAAGGCATTTTAGCAATTGATTTTTATTTTAAAGTAAATTTGCAAGTGCCCCCTAAAATAGGGCATTTTTGCTAAAAGCCCTACATTTTATTTAGTAAATGAGGAATTATTTATTTAATTTTTTTATTTTAATGATAATAAATTTTTTATGAGCCTAATTTTTGTTAATATCGTTACATAGATCGGACCCCGAAATGTCTGAACCCCGAACAACATCATATTAGATGACATTACATGCGTAAGGAGGAAAAACATATCTTTTCTCCTTTCACACTCTTGTGACAGCTTAATCTATGGAATTGTTTTCTTCACATATTTATTTATTTTGGTTCTTTAAGGTTAATTATCAAATGCTGTTGCTATCGCAACATTGGAGTGTCAACAACAATTTTTATTTTTTATTTTTTTTATTTTATTGAATATTATTACAATGGGCAATTGAAGATTTATTCATAGGTTATGCATGAGAAGCCTCAACTAGGCATTCATTTGGAGTGCCCACAAGCATTTGGTATCAAGAAGTTGCCTTTCAACACCGAGAACTCCACTTTAAAACTTGCACCAATTCACTTGCAAATAACTTACCTATACCACAAGAAAACCAACCCGTTGACAATGAATCAATGTTCTTAAAGTTTTGAAACAACTAATAGATCATTTCTTCGAGACTGTAGGGTTCGAAAATAATACCGATTTAACTATAGATTTTTTTTAAAAAAAATTTAGCAAAGACTTGAATACTTGATAAATCATTTCTTACCTTACTGTGTTGATGCTTATAAATCAAAGTCAATGAGAAATGTTCGGATTTCCATCGGAGCAAGTTCAACTATTAATGTTGTAAGATCAACAGGTCCTCCCCTCACCACCTTGGACTCTTCTCCAGAAGAGCCTTCTACTTTCCACACCAGCCTCTTCTTCTCCATTTCGGATCTTTCTTGATTAGCAGATAAACTCACCTCTGTTATTTTGTTTATCTGGATACAAACAAAATATAACAACATCACAAGAATTATTAGTGGCTTAATAGTTAATGCTAAGCAAACAAACACATTGACATCAATGACATGCACTGATTTGCTTCTACCTTTTTGTTTGGAAACACCTTTTTCAGTTCTACACTTGACATAGCTGATAGATCCTTGTCCTCTCCAATCTTGCATTGGAAACACCACCGAAAAAAAAATACAGCTTAATACATGGGAAAATTGGAAGATTCAAAACAGGAACAATTCAGAATCGAAATGGTAAATAAAACTATCCTAAGGTATACATTGTTGAATCGGTTCTTCATCAAAAGACCATATAGGGCATTCAAAATTTTCTTTTAAAGCGTTCAGCAACCTATATGAATGCTTTTCATAATATAAACTGCTTCCTTTCATTAAGAAGAAATTATATTAAGTAACAAGAAACATTAATGGTCGAACGGAAGGAAGACAGTCCATTAAATTGCTGAGTGAGCCGTTGTAAAAGCTATCATGCAAAACTCGTGGAAACTAACGCTACCATTTCAAAAACACTGACTATACATATGCAGTGAATGTCAGTGAAAGTTGCTTACAAACATGATAGCACGTATTTGACTAGACAGTCACCAACATATGTCAAAAATGATAATAGTCTGTTTTAGTGATGCTAAGATACTAGATTTTATAAGAAGATAAAAGAAATAAGAACCTCGAATAAGTGAGCCAATCGAAGAAGAACTTTCCCATTGTCCAGCTCCTGCAGAATTTTGAGAAAAGGTAAAATTTTCAACTCAAGGGATTGATACACACACTGACACACATCTATTTTTGGAGCTTCTTCAATTTATTGTAACTAGGCAAGGAACAAAGTTATCTCCTGTATCACATTTGTTTGGGGCTTTACCACATGAAGGCAACTTGTGCATTGACAAAAACCTTTGTTTTTCTTTATAAGTTTTACATTTTCGTAAATAAGTCTATGACAAAAGGATAGTATAGAATGATGGTAAGGATGAGGAATATACACCTGGAGGGTTATCATTGCTACATTATCAGGTAAAACGTAGGAGGGATCCATCCCTGAAAAGGTTCCTACATGAGAATTTTCCCAAGTATCTCCATCCTGTCAAAAAACGGCCAACATCTATGAGTAACTAAGAGACCACACTGGCAATAAGAATACTTCAAGTTCTAAATATGACCTGCTCTGCAAAGGCTAAAAGAAGAGGAGAATATATCTCCTGGCCAAATGTCCTGCGCCAATTAGCTCCCTCTCCTAAAGGATCTACTCTGAGGTAATACTTCCCAAGGATCTGTAAACGTATGTTAATTAGGAAATGATATTTCAAAAGCATGGTGTCAGTGAAATCCAAAGACCGTAAATCAGTCAAGAGTATGCTTACAGTAAGTCCTGTGCATTTATTCAGAACACAAACTGTTTCATTTAGTGCCTCACCAACACCTCTTTTATCATCATGAAGTAATCTCCTGCACAGAGAAGGAAATTCCATGTTGCATGCCTCTGACAATGAAGAATATAAATGTAGCACAGGTACAGATATGAAGGAGTAGGACTAAACCTGTGGAGCATCAGCTCCAGTTGCCCATCCACGATACTGGACCCCCCTACAGATCGATCTACGAGAACTGAAAGCTCTGTGCTATCATCTTTCATGTACATTCCAAGATTAATCTGAAAGGAGAGCAAAAATAAACTCTGTAATGCTATTCCTAAAAAAGACTAATCATGATATATGTAAATTTATTGACTGACAGAAGCCTGTGACCGAAACTTAAGAGAACTGAGGTATAAAGGTATTCAGCATAGAATATATACAAATCCCAGCATTCTGAGACAACAGAATCCAGTGGTTTCAATTATGAACTTACTGGGTAATAATTTCCAGCCACTGGTTGATTCACCTCCAGGTCCCAATCTTTTCTATAGTCTCGAATCTACAAAAGGTTAATATCTCTAATGTTATGTACAATGACAAACTAGATCAACTGATTCTAGCAGCTTGGAAAGATACGACAATGCTATTCATAACTTCCAAACTCTTGTTTATATATAAATGAAAGCATGCAATGTACCCTTTCGATAAAATCACGCCCGCTGGAATCTGTATAGAATATCTTGTTGTTTTCTATGTTTGATGTAATCTGAGTTGCAACCTCTTTGCCAATTCCATCATCGACAGGTATAGGCCCTACCTGAAAGTGAGAATATATTTGATGAAACAATTACCAAATTGAAATTGTTGACTCTTCAGTGATACTATTTAAAGTGAAAATATACAAATACACACAAGAATATGTACAGTACACTTACAGTAAACTCGACTTCAGCATGATTTTTGCCCTTGTACACTCTGGTGACCTGTTTATGCATGGAATATTTAATTATTAATAGCATCAGCTGTGGAAAAAAAGAACAATACTCTAAAATGCTTAGAGATAAAGCAATAGAAATGTAATACATTTAAAAACTTCCAATGCTCCCTCTTACACATGTAACATTCGATCTTCTTTTTCTTGTAGTTTTCAAACAACTACTTCATCTAAAATCTCAAACTAGTTGAAATTGGATAAATAAAGTGTGTATTTATTTCATGTTGAAAAAGAAGACAGAGGGTTCCTGTAGAAAAATAAACAAAGAAATTAATCCTTGTATGACAAGATAAACCACCTGATATATCCACGAATTGATCCTCTGATGCACTTCATCCAATAACGGTCCACGCAAAACAGAGAAAGAAACCTGAAATTCCAAACATCTCCTTATCCAATCATGGTCTTTAAATGTATTGTTCATTACCAAAGTGCATTGGAAGATATTTGTGTACCTGCCCTTCAGGTTTGATGGGATGTGAACCATTTGGACGGAAGATATATGCTCCAGAGGCCTTTAACAAATTAAATTAGCACGTTCATTTCCAACCTTTTGCAGAAATAATCACACCAAAGTGGATTAGAAATATACCTGAGAATCCTTGCTACTACCAACATAACCAGGATAAAAGCTATATGATTGCTTTACCAATTTGTTGACCTTCAGTTATGAACAAATATAGATTAGATTCCAAAAATATTTAATTTAAAAGGGAAAATAAAGTAACATGTTATACATTTTCTTCAGTTAAAGAGACAGTAGTCAATTGCCAACCAAATAACATACCGAACTTCCACCATTGATATACTGAATAAGTTTTCCTTCATTGGCAGAATACAGAAGTTTCAAATTTCCTGATCCCACTTGTACTTTATCATTTTGGCCGACATCTGACTTGTAAACTGTTTTCTTTGATGAAAAAGCTGCAATCACAAAGTGGGCCATAAAACACAACTTTATGTCAGGATAATGCAAAGTGAACTCTACAACTTGCATATGTTGCATCTATATTTTCACTATTGACATTCACAATCGCAACCTGCTTGTTTGTCACTTGAGATGATGTAAGTGTTGAAACCAAGAGGTGGAACAGACACTGTAAATGCAAGCCAATATTTTGGTGTCACACTTGAGGATTTTCCCAGATAAGCCTTAGTATAGTAGTTTCTTAAGCTTATAGAGGCATTTAGTAGGGGTAGAATCTGTGATTCAATTTGTTTTCCTCCAGAATCTTTAACAGTAACATTCTCACTAATAACCTGCAACAAGTTAGATAAGTTAAGAAGATACACTGAAGGTAAACAAAAAGAGAGAGAGGATGGTTCATGTTTTGGCAAAACATATCATCTTCAAAAAGGATATGAACATTTATGACCAAAAGAGAAAAAAATGAACACTAGTCACTTTGAGTTGTATGCATGTATAAACACTAGTTCTGTGTGTGTGTGTGTATGTCTACGATCTACCTATGTATGCCTATTTTTTTGTCTAATTGGCTAGAAGTATGAGAGTAGGGACACATTATCAAATGCACAGAAACTATTAGATATCTAAAAGATCTTTCATAATTCTAAATGGCTAAAAACCACCATAGACAGTGAAATAAAATCACTCACAGGGATTCTTATAACATCCTCTCGTTTCCATCCAAGGGAATTATACACAACAACAACCTGCAGAAAAGAATGTAAAAGAACTTATCCATTTCAAGTGGAATAATATAGTTCTTCTAAAAATCAATGCAAAAATATTCAAGAAACACTGTCATTTAAGCAGTCTCTATACCAGGTTTTTCCCACTAGACAAATCAACTTCTGATGCAGGACAATAGCTTATGTTCAGAAGTGGACACTGTAAGGGAGAAAAGAAAAGGAAAAGTGTATTAAAATTTTAAGGCAAAATAACCGCTTCAGCAAAATTAGACGCTAAGCCAACTATCTACGAAATGATTAACAATTAAAACAAAGGTATAGGAAGTCTGAATCTCATGATAAGGTAATCATTATATCACTGTCAAAAACTAATTGATCTTATAACCATTGTTGAAAATTTTGGCATGTACATTTATATCTTTATGATTATGATCCTACAAAATTACTTACTTGAACTTGAATGAAAAATGATTCTGCAATTTGACAAGAATCTATGTACCATGCAAAGATTGAAAGTTGATTATGCATGAGATGTTATACATTATTATAGTTGGCATGTCCCATAACTTTCCCTAAAGAGAAGATTTGTGGTGCTTTTGATGTAATCAATCATCGATCTGAAAACACAATCTATTTCCTTAGGGTCCGTTTGGTAGGGAGGAAAAAAAATAGGAAGGATGGAAAGATATGAAAAGATTTGAAAGGATAGAAAACATAAGGGAAAGAAAGGAAAATGATTTTCCCTTGTGTTGTTTGGTAAACAGCAAGGAAAGAAAAGATCCTTCTATCAATTTTACTATGTTACCCTTATATTATATTTTATATATTAAATTTTTTTAGATAAAATTGTAATTTACTCAAATGGTGGGCCCCATTTCTTTATTTCCCCTTTCTTTCCCTCCCTTTTCCTCCCACTTTTGGGAGGAAAGAAAATGGTGGGCCCCACATGATTTTTTCTCTCCATTTTTCCTTTCCCTCCACTTTTCTCTCCACACCAAACACCCACTTCTCCCTTTTCCCTCCACCCCTTTCTTTCCTCTCCCTTTTCCTTCCTACCAAACATACCCTTAATCTAAAATTAGTACAAGCATCATTAAAAATAAATAAATAAATAAATAAATAAATTATGATGAGCCATAGCAACTTAGCACGCTAGTCTTGACACAGTAAAAGGAGCAGCTAGTGAAGTATAGTTGCCTGTTGAAACTTGGTCACTTGATTCCCACAACCAGTTTTTGAAGTTGACTCTGCCAAGCAAGCAAGCGATGTTGCAACAACTTCCTCAGCCTGCAAGCATTATCAAATGAGAGGCATTAGAACTTAAACATAGTGAAAGGAACTCATATAAGAAATTTGCAAGTTTCAAATTTGAACCTCCACATAGCCAATTGACAATCGTTTTGCATAATCATTAGCCACGTGCTGCTTAGAGGTACCACTAACTCCATCATGATGTTGAGCAAGTGCTAAAGCATCAGCCAAATAGTCAGTGTTGGGACCAGCTTTACTCCTTCCCTTAAAGAATTCCAATTGCCTTGCTGCCTGTTTATGTATTGGAACCAAAGCAAAACCTTATATTAATAAGTATCTATGAGGGTAAATTAATATTTTAACATAAAGAAGATAGTTGTGTAAGTCTTACCAAATAATAGGCACTCATTGTTCTAACATAGCCTTTGAGGGCTGGCCTACTTGTAAAATACCCAGTCCAGTAAGCATTTACTTTATCTGCATATCTGATAAATGCATGCAAATATTTAAATGCCAATCAAACTTCAAAAGATTAATCACAGTATGTAACTATATCTAACTATAAACTCACGGAAAATAATCTTCAGTTTTCAACGGCCAGGACTCCTTTGCTGCATATTTTGCATCAGTGTATATTGATGGGGTTGAGTATAGGGCATTGACGCGCCCATCCTGTATGCATTTCAAACAAGCACTTATTTTAACACGGTAAACAAAGTATTTAGGGATAAATAAATTTTTAATCTGCAGGAACCATGAAAAATTGCTAAAACTGCAACAAAACGATTACTTTCAGCTACAAATTAGTAATAAACAAAAAACAAGTTTGGATGAGACTAACTTGATTGACGTAATGAATGAATTTATCCATCTGTCGGAACCAAGTGCGGGCATATTGATACTTGAAATCTTCCCCCATTGTCCACATGATATGATTTGTACGAGTAATGTTAGCCTGTAAAAGAAAGAAATAGAAGTTCCATTAAAATTTAACTAAAGCAGTTTCCATCACTTAAAACATCATTATTTCGATATAACACCGACTCATGGCTGCAACTGCAGTTTTGAGAATCATAATTAAGACAAAGAAATGCTAAAAGACAAAAACCTCCACATGAGATTTTCTTAAATGTTTAATTATAGACAAGACAACAGCTTACAATCTTTGATTGGTTTTCCTTTGGGACTAGAAAAACATGTAGGTTACTCTAACAGAAAGCATAAAGCTGATGAAATTAAACCACCCATCTTACTTGTGATATTGCAGCAGACACAAATTCATTGACGCACTCAGGGACATTGTAGTCAAACAAATTCATGGAATCCTTCAGGTCAGGAGAAAAAAACAAAAAGATCAGAAGTGCGCATAAAATTGTTTAGGCACATTATTGTTTGACTAAGCTCATAGAAGAAATCACCTGGACAATAGGGGAATCATCATTAACTTCATAGTAGAACTTATTTGGAGGTCCATAACCCTCAGGGAAAGCACCAGCAAATATCTAAAAAGGACCAATTCCATCAGTAAAGTCACTTCTAACCTTTGAACAATGAAAGCATAATTTTAACACAAACCAACACATAAATTCAAATGTCATGCACATCTAAACTAGTTCAGTTGAGTTACTCGCCTGTGCAGATGAACCAAGAGACTTAGAGGCACGCCAGACAACCTCAAGAGTCTTTTCATTTTTCCTTTTAGCTCTGTCTTGATAGTCAATTCGTGCAAAGAAAAGAGAGTCAAATCCAACCTACACCAACAAGAAGGCTTCTATTCAACAAATTGGTGGAAAAGTAGAAGAATGAGGAACTTCTTTTGATGAACTGATTTCATAGTAAAATCGCTATTTGCTAATATGCTCCACCAATGGATGCTACAAATGAAGAGTACAGAGCTCATACCTCTGCCCCCAATAGGTAAGCCTGCACAGCAGAATGTCCAAAGGGATCGATTTGCCAACCAATTCTTGGGGTCACATTGAATTCTTCTTTGATGAATTTATGCCCAAGAGTCGTCTGATCAATCATGTCGATGTAATGCGGGGCTGCCTCGTCATGCATGCACATACCTCCATTTCTGCACCCAAAAACGGAAATACTCACATACCAGATAACAAAAAGTCACAAATATTACCTATAAAATACTAATCGTTGTTTCAACTTCACAGGCCAATCTGTAATGCAACTTAAAAGTCTAAAACTAACATAATATAGGTTTAAAGCTACAGTCATTAGAAAAAAAAAATCAACAAGGAGAGCTTCTCATCATGGGTTTTTCAACACTTATACTCTAAAATAGATAAATTTGTGCTTTTTTAATACATTAACTCAAGTTGACCGGAGTCGATAAGCTGCTTCACTATATTCTGGACCTCTTCACTCTGGTCTCTCCACCATCTCTGAAAGAATGCCTGCATAATATAGATAAAAATATATATATATATATAAAAAAACCCATGACTACTCAATTCCAAATTAGGAAAAAAAAGAAGCTACGAAACAAACCTAAACTTGGTAACAGAAAAAAAAAATATAAAAATTGTTCCAATTCCTTTAATAGAAAAAAATTAAGTCAAATATTTTTCAAGAGAGAACAACAAAAAATTAAAATGTAAAGCCAACAAAACCCAATGAAAAAAAATAAAAGGACATGAGTGGTTGTGGTTGCCTGTTCAACATATACGAACTTGCGATTCTTATCAGCCAACAATGCCGGAACTATAGAGTCAAGCACATTTTGCACACAAGCTCCCTGCAAAATATACACAAATCATCAATTCGATCAAAAAAAAAAACACTGAAAAATGAATTTGATATTAGAGAATGAGGACCTGAATGCTATTATTGGACCCAACATAATACTGATCGACAGTTTTCAACCAACCGACATCGTCGTGCGTGTGAGCCACCAAATGCACATTGATCTTCCCCGGAACAATCAGCGCCGATGTATTGTACACCATGTACTTGGACTCCACAGATACAATGCACAGCCACAACACCGAAATCAAAATCAGACGACAAGACTGAGTAATCGCCATAATTAGTTAAAATGGATGCTGCCGACGAACTACGTACTCATGAGTAGTTTAAATAAAATACTAGGAAGATGAGATATGTAGTGGACTTAGTGGCATGAGCATTTCTGGTGGAATGGTATCAATATGGATTTGATCAAGCGAGAATTCCAAAGAAAATCTCTGGTGGATGTTTGCGTTGTCTGATAATGAATGGTTTGGATATATTTAGCAGAATATTAACAAAAAGTCTGGGTCACTACTCAGTAGTGTTGAATGTTGAGTGCACGAGATTCAATGAGTATGTTAAAAAGTCTTGGTCTTTGGCTGCTTGCGAGGACGGTGAGACTGACTGGTCAGTGGTCACTAGTGAGCTTTATCTGTTACTACTTTACTAGTTACTACTTACTGGAACTTTTTTTTTATTTTTTTTTTACTACTTACTGGAACTTGAATATTGGTTTCACAATTTCTGTTACCGTTCTATTGAGGTTATGAGTTTGAATCCGTCCAATTTTAAAAAAAATTATGAATTATTGTAATATTTTAAATTAAAAAAATACTGCAGCTAGAGCCCACCAGGTTCGATTTGGTTTCGGTTTCGGTTTGGTGGCCACCTAAAACCAAAACCGAAACCGGAACCACCGGTTTGGTACCGGCTTCAAACCGCTGGTTTGGCGGTTTCAATTTCGATTTCGGTTTTAAAACCGGTGGTTTGGGTACGTTTCGGTTTTGGGCATTTTTTCAAAAAAATAAAAATAAATAAGTGCCACGTGGCAACTTCTAATTGGTTGATTTTTTTATTTTTTTATTTAATAAACCGGCGGTTTAAACGGCAGGTTTTGGGCAGTTAAACAGCCGGTTTTGACGGTTGGAGGAATCCAAACCCAAACCGGAACCGGAACCACCGGTTTTCAAACCGGCGGTTTCCGGTTTCGGTTTTCGATTTCGGTTTCTGGTTCCGGTTAGACCAATCTAGTTCCGGTTAAACCACGAACCGCAGACAAAACCGACGGTTTAACCGAACCGTGGTCAGCTCTAACTGCAGCCCATTACAAGAATTTATTAGGTGTGTGATTCCATCTTATTTTTCATACAAGATTGTCACATATTCTGTAACTTTATGGAGTAATATAAAAATTTGTTCCTACTAACATGATAATTATTAGTGTGTCTCAGATAGGGGTGGGCACCAACCCGCCAACCCAACCCAACCCGACCAACCCGACCCAACCCGACTATATTGGGTTGGGTTGCTTTTAAGATTGGGTTGGGTTGGGTTAATAAAATATAACCCAACCCAACCCGACAACCCGACATTTTTAATAAAAAATAAATTAAATTACTTTATTTATGATTATATTTATTATGAAATCTCATATTTAAAAATATTTAAAAAATTTACTCATGCACCATTTATAATATTATAAATGACAAATATAAATACATAATTTTAAATATTTTATACGATAATATATCATACATTTATTAAAAATATGCAATTATATTGTCTTCATCTTTATATTAACTGGCACATCCTTGATAGTACTTTAAAATGTTTTTTTTTTTTTCCTTAGGATTCAATTAATAATTTGGTAGAAAAAATTCTAATAATTGTATAGAAGCTCAAACTATTATGTTGGTTGAAATAAATAATGGATTATCCAATCACGAGATATTCGACGAATTGATTATAATTGTAAAATGATTGAGAGGCTTAGATGGAGACTTTCCAAGTTGGATAAATTGTTTTATTTTTATTTATTTTTTAATTATGCAACAATATTATATGTTGTGATTTGGTTTTAATACCTTTAAGAAATCTAAACTCTATGTAATATTATATTAGGGTGAAAAAATTATTTTAAATTTAAATTTTCATATAACAAAATTTGAATTCGAATATATTTTTTCTATTGGGCTTAAAAGCCCAACCCGATTAACCCAACCCAACCCAACCCAACCCAACCCGACAAATATTGGGTTGGGTTGGGTTGGGTTGAAATTTACGTTGGGTTGGATTGGGTTGAAAAATTTTCAACCCAACCCAACCCAACCCGAAAACGCCCACCCCTAGTCTCAGATGAGGTTGAGATTTCAATAAATGACTCCTAAGTCAGCGATTCGAATCTTACCAATAATAAACGCTTTAAAAGAATATATGGTCTAAATTGATATTAATTTTTCATATATTTTTGGTAAGGAAATAAAATATAAAATTAAAAAAAAAAAAAAAAGATGGACACGTCATTAAAAAAATTGTGTTTTAGACGGAAGCATTGGAGACAAAATTTTGAATTGATTGTCTATCAAGTCTATTTTTATGCCATATAAGAAGCAAGCCTCTTGACATTGTTGCCATGTCAATAATTATTGGTATGCAAGCCACTTTTGCATTGGAGATGCTCTAAATAGATACTATTAAAAGAAATTATATATTATTTGATTTTACATTTTTTTTTTTCTCTCATTGTGATTCGCCATCTTTTTGTTTGTTTTATTCATCAAATCAAATGATTTGCTAGATCTTTAGATTAATAGGTTTAAAGATTGGTTTGCTTCAGTAAATTATTTTTTTATTTAAGTTTCAAATAATGGAAAGCTATGTCTTTTAGCACATTCATGTTCCACTGTATATTTTGTCACATGTGGATTGAATAAAAAATACACCTTACAAATTGAAATATTTAAATTTTTTTTTTATTATTTTATTGTATAAACTTAGTCATATCTTCACTCAATTTCACTAGTTTACACCGGCAACAAGTGAAAATAACATTTTCAAATAGTTTATAAAATACTAACTTACAAGTTAAGTCCTTCGTAACTTGTAAGTAGGTCAATTTACATCAAATAAAAAAAAAAAAAAAATTAAAAAGTTAATTTTATGTTTGTTTAACATTTTAATTATAAAAAAGAAAATCATACTGATTTTATATATAATTTTCTAACAAATTTATATATATTTCCTCTAAACAAAAATCAGAAGAGGCAAGTAAGAGCATCTCCAATAAGGCTCCCTATTTTTTCCTTAGATTTAGGGAGTCAATTGTACTTTTTAGGAATAGGGAGCCATATAAGGAGTGAAGACTCCAACAAGCCTCCCTAAAAATGGCTCCCTATTATTATTTATTTATTTTTAAATTAAAAAATTATTATTTTTAAATAAATTTAAAATATTATTTATGTTTAAATTAAATGAATTAAATGAATTATTTAAATGGAGGAAAAGAATTAAATGGAGGAAAATAAATGAATTATTTATGTTTAAATTAAAAGAATTTGAGTTAAATAAAAAATAAGGAGAATGAATTTGGACCATTGAAAATGAGTGATTTGGACTCATCCTCACCATCTATTTCATTTGAGGAGAGAGAATAAAAAAATAGGGAAGATGTCTTGGCTCCCTAAATTTAGGGAGGCTTTGGCCGGAATTAAAAATAGGGAGTGAGATAGGGAGCCTATTGGAGCACTTTCCGATCATGGCTCCCTAAATATAGTCAAGGAGGTCTCCAATTCCGGCCTATTGGAGATGCTCTAATTCTCAACATAATAAAGTAACAAACAGGCGCCAAAACATAGCGGGGGCCACGGAAATCAAGCTCCCAAGAATCAAGATCTCTATCTTATCTCCAATTCCAAACTAACAAATAACAATATCAACACCACCGATTCAACCACTCACCACTCGCCACGTAACACCACCACCTCTCCTCTAGTCTCTCCTCGCCGGCCGGACACTTCAAATTTTCACAAAAATTAAATTAAGTTTAAAAATAAAAAATAAAAAATAAAAAAAAATGGCATACTCAGCTTCGCTATCCTCTCACATTCCCTTCCATGCCAACCGTTTTATTTCTACAAAACGCAGCAGCAAACCACCTACCAAAACCACAGTGCTCAAACCGCCGGCCGCCATTCCTCCTCTCTCCACCGCCACCACCTTCGACGCCGACCTCCCCACCCTCGCCGCCATTAGCGGCGGCTCCATCGCTGCTCTCGCCGCCGTCATCTCCCTCACTGACCCCGAGCGCCGCCGGAAGCTCCAGGCCGAGGAAGTCGGTGGCGGAGACAAAGAAGTCGTGAGGGAGTACTTCAACAACTCGGGTTTCCAGCGGTGGAAGAAGATCTACGGAGAGACGGATGACGTTAACAAAGTTCAGCGAGATATTCGGTTGGGCCACTCGAAGACGGTCGAAAATGTAATGGCGATGCTGACTGATGAAGGACCGTTGAAGGGAGTGACGGTTTGTGACGCCGGGTGTGGGACCGGGTCTCTAGCGATTCCGTTAGCGAAAGAAGGCGCGATTGTTTTAGCTAGTGATATTTCCGCTGCCATGGTTGCTGAAGCTAAGAAACAGGTCAATGAATCATGACCAATACCTTGTAGTTTTTCAAATTTTTTAATTTGTGGGAAAATTGTTAATGCATTGTTTGGTTTTGGGGAAGTTATTTCAATCCTCGTTTCATTGTTAGATTGTACGGACAAATTAGGTTCTATATTTTTGTTCTGGTCTACACACGTCTGTGAACCTAAATTATATCTTAATTTATGCAGGCAGAAGAGCAATTGTCAGCAGACAGTGAAGGTGCAGGCCCGGTGATGCCGAAATTTGAGGTTAAGGATTTAGAGAGTTTGAATGGGAAGTATGACACGGTGGTCTGCTTGGACGTTTTGATACATTACCCGCAGAGTAAAGCAGATGGGATGATTGCCCATCTGGCTTCGTTGGCTGAGAAAAGACTTATTCTTAGCTTTGCACCAAAGACGTTTTATTACGATTTGTTAAAGAGGGTGGGAGAGTTGTTTCCGGGGCCTTCAAAGGCAACGAGAGCGTATCTTCACGCAGAGGCAGATGTGGAGAGGGCACTACAGAAGGTTGGATGGAAGATAAGGAAGAGAGGCCTAACCACTACACAGTTTTACTTTGCAAGGCTCATTGAGGCTGTTCCTGCTTAGAAGGAAGTGAGGTTAGATTTGAAATTTAAGATATTCTAATTTCTCTGTTGCTAGAAATGCTTAGTAAGATTTTCTCCATTTTTGTAAAGGCCTAAATTTCCTTTGTTTGTTATATATATTTTTGTATCTGTACGTATATTTAGATGTCCATGGCATGAACCTAACTTTTTATGCAAATTGGAAAGATTTTGTTCCTCTAAAATTCTCATAACTTCAACTTGTTTCCTTGTACAAGAGATTGACCACCATTATAACTGTTAGTTAGATTTTCAAGCAGAAATGCCCGTCAAAAAAGAAGCTCTTAAGACCAGAATATCACATGGTACTATTTTTGTTCAGGGAGAAATAAAGCTACAAAATAGTAAGTTTAGCAAATGACTGGGACTATGTACTTGAATAGATTAAATTGATGTAGCTTAAAGACTCCTATAGTTATAACATGTGCCTCTGCTTGTTACCTTCATTATTGTTTCCTTTTCTTTTCTTTTTTGGATAGGAAATTATAATGATTTCATTAATGAAAGAAAAAAAAAGGTGAACAAGATATCCACAACTCAAAAACCTTTTGTGGACTACGAAAAAACAACTATAGAGACTATTGTTTCCTAAAACACAAGAGAGGGAAAAAGATGGGATGGGGGATTTCTAGATACTGGAGCTCCCTATTTATCACAAATGTCGGAAAGAAATTAAAAGCATGCATGAGATATATCATTAACACTATTTAGATGTATCCGACAAGAAACGATTGGCCTAGTGGTATTTCCCACAAACTTACACCGTTGACGTTTTGTGTTTGAGTCATATCCCCTTCTCCCAAACCCCGTGTTAATTGTAATAGCTCAAACTAATAATAACAATAATACAAGCAAAAATAATAATAAACCGCTCAAATTCTAATATGGCTTGGTGGTAAAAAGCGCTCATTCAACTTGGCAATAGCTCAGATTCGAGTCGCTGCCACCGCATGTGGTTTTTAAAAATAAAAAATAATAATAATAAAGCTTTTTTAGTAACATTGTAGGTCTTAATTTTCACTTACAACTTATTAGCAATTTTCACTAGAGCATCTGTGAGATTATTGATAGCAGCTGCTAAGCTATCAGACTGCTCCTTCCTTTGGTCCCTATCCAGTTGAGAATTGATGTTTTGAGCTTCAAGTTGAGCAGTTAGCATATTGCTGTTCTTCTCTAGAACCTTGATCAATTGGTCCTCCATATGGGTGTCCTCATTAGCATGTAATGCCAACCTCCTCCGCTTAAATCTTTCTTGAGACGTGGATCCTGGCCATTCATTTGTGCCTGGATAGCTTTCCTTTACTGTATCTGCAGTATGGAATCAAATAAAGAACAGTCTCATTAATTGTGAGTTGCTGTATTTATCACAATGTTTTGGCCACTGAGTATAGTTTCCCTAACATTACGAATTCATAAAGTAGATGATGGTAAATATTGTGGATTACTATAATTGAAGTACTCGGTGCTATTAGATTTGACCCAAATCAATATCTGAGCAAGGAAACCAAGTGTCAAGGATCTCAGACTAGTTTTTTTTTTTATTTTTTTTTATAAGATATTTGAAAGGTAAATAATTTATTTGCTTAACAGTGAAAAGGAAATGGTCGTAGTGTGGCAGATTGACATTACCCTGGTTAGAGTTCTTCTGGCCAAATGTTTGATTCTGCTTCTCTGCTTATCAGAGCAAAAGTAGTTTAGATTCACAAGTCCTATACACTATGAAAGCAAATTACCATATAGCCATGACATGAGGGTTAGCAAAGCAAGCAATAAAATTGTAGTCACTACTCAACAGAGCAATTCTATTGCTTTTATGTGGAACAAGAAAAAGGGAAGAGAGATTGAAATCACAATGGGAGTGCAACTATTCATTGTTAACTCGTATGCCTACTCTTGCCACAACATGTTTCGCACATTCAGGATTAAGACTTATGGTTACAGGTGTCTTGTGCAATGTGTGTGTGCGTGCGATTCCTAATAATTGGTAATTAACACGATAAGGAACTACCGAATATATGGAATACTGCAGCAGGATTTCTTTTTATAAATTATTCATTCAATTAATAAAGAATCCTATGATTCAACATATTATTCATTAAACACGTGTATATCTTGATAAAATCTGTTTTTGTGCGTGCTCGTGTCTCTCACGTGTGTCTCTATGTGTTTGATTTAGGATTTAAAGCATATGAACATGCGCGCGTGTGTGTACGTGTGTGTTTGATTTAGGACTTAAAAGCATATGAGTTTGGAAAGTGACAAAGTCACTGTCGTGTGCAGTTTTGATGACATTGATACAGAATAGAAGTATAAATTTGACACTTGATCACCTGAATTGTGAGATGGACCAGCAATTGCCTTGATGGGACTCTCTTTTGCAGTTGTTTCCTTCTCTTGGCTCTGTTGAAGTTCTTGCTGCTCAGAAAATAATCCACCTTCTGCTGCAGCTTGTCGGCTGCCATCAAAAACTGCCTCTGCTTCTTCCTCTTCCTCTTCCTCTTCCTCTACTTTCTCTGCCACTGTCACAATCTCGTGCTCTTCACCATCTCTTTCATTCGTCATGGCTTTAACAAGAGCCAGTGGAATTGCTGGCATGGCATAGAAGTCTCTGTCCAAGGCATCATAAACATCTTTGTCGAAAAAACCTGGCAGTTTCATTTCTTTTCTCAGATCATTCCTCATAATCCAGAATGATTCCACCTCTTCCTTTACCTGTGACTCCCATGCTTTGATTTTCCTGAAATCTACAAGAAGATTACTCCATCTTTTCCTGCATTGAACTGGTTCTCTGTTCACACCATGATGTTTACAGTAGGATGCAACCGAATCCCACTTAGGTTCATACTGTTCTGACGACCCAAAGGCCAAAGTCGAGTTACTACGACACACTCGTATCCTGTTCTCTACAGACTTCTTGCCTTGTATGAGAACTATTGTTTCCTGTCTGCTCCATCGAGGGTGTCTTGTTGCCTTTGTAGTTCTTTCACCGGAGCCATCAACTGTTGGCATGGAATTGGGACTTTGTTGCATCTCACTTGATTCTGTCTCCATCACAAATAGGCGTCTGGTTTGATCAAAACTCAGAAGGATTCAACTTACAACTTGAAAACAAAGGAAATGACACACACATATCTCATATCTGTGAGGGTCTAATCCCTATCTGTTCTATTCTTATTATAAGGAACCTTAATCCCCCACACGCTGTGATTATTCAGTGTCCATATATAGAGTCACATATTTGGACACTAAATAAAAAGGACACCCCCACTCTTCTTTAAAAGTACCTATATAAGGTCAATCTCTAATATTTAAAAAAAAAAAAAAAAATTCAAACGGTCAGTGAGGTAAATATTCAATATTTAGTATATGAATATAATCTACCATAAAGAGAAATATATCCTCCCTGTAATAATTGACCGTTCAAATGTGTGCATCACTTTCTTGTTTTGGTACCGAGACATTCTCTCTCTATCCCTCTCCTGCCTTTATTTTTTGGGTACAGTGAGAGGTGAGAAATAATGCCTTTGTTAAGAGTCTTAAATATGAATTAATTATAGATATGGTAGAAGGAAATATTTTTGTTGCTGGTGACAGGTTGGGTTGCACCAAATGTTCTAATTGATTGCTGTCAAACCTGCGTTATTAGGTTAAACAACATTAAATCCTTCAAAATATCAGTTAATGGCACATTCCTTGTCTCTGAGGTTACAATATTGTGGGTCATTGGGAAGGGTCTCTCCACTCTTTGCGGTTATAGTGGGCAAATTGTGAGACTATATTTACAATACGAAAGCTTTATTTTGAAGTCTCCAGCTCCAACTCTCAAGGCAATGGACCTTTAATATCTTTCCGATTTTGGCCAATTTATACGTTGAATTTCAAGCCAAACGTTGGTGGTATATCTTAATTAGGAGCATTTGTGGAGGTCTGCACAAGGACAGTCATTGATTGGTTTTAACTCCTATCTTTAAGCACAAGAAATGCTAGTCACATGATGTTAAAATGTTAAATACATATGAATAGTAGATAGCCTTCAAGATAGTAAGTTTGTTAATGTATTAATGACAATTTGAAAGACCCTTCCTTAGGAAGTCAACAGTAATTTAAGAGGTTGAAACCAAAACTGGCAAAGTTTTGTGGCTCAGGATTTTTGGTATAGAATTGAAGAAACAAACTGTAAAAATCAAATCATACACATTACACATTTACACACCTCCATTATATCCATTACGAGTCAATCCGTCTACCTGCTTTAACTCATTAAACTGAAATCTTTTGGAATCAGGAATTTTTAAGACATCAAATTTTAACTAGAATAACTGAGGAATCTAATTGTAAAATAAAAAATGATAATGTTTTTTTTTTTTTTTTTTTTGAAATATTACATAAATTCGAGGTTTTTTGGAAGGGAAGAGGAGGACTAGAATTCAAGACATTGTAGCGTAGGTGAGAGGGGTTTACCACCGGATCAACTTCATCTCATCAAAAAATAATAATCTATTTGAAATAATATCGGTATTCGATTCCAATTTTGGTCAAGTAATAAATATCTATTATTTGGTTATTAGTCATTTGATTTCAGTCACTTAAATTTTTTTATTAGCAAGTAAAATTTGTTTAATACCAACACTCAACGTGGCTTCATGATAAATGTCGCTCATTCAGCATGACAATGTTACATATTCGAATCGTCACACATTCTATTTAATATAATATGATATATTTTTTATTCGAATATACTATGAAATTACAAGTCATGCTATGTAATTCAGAAACTGTTTTAGTTGTATTACAGTTCAGGTGTATTTAACCTTTTTTTTTTTTTTACGGTATTTGTTTATCCATCTATCTAGACTAGGTATTTTTTTGAAGTTTTTGTCATTGGTATGATTCGAGCCACTGACTTAGGAGTCATTTGTCCAAACCCTAAACTCGTCCATCTACCAACTGAACTATGCCCCTAAAGGCAGGTGTATTTAACCTATGTACAACAAAATGTTAAAATATTTAAAAGAGAGAGAGAGAGGGGGGGGGGGGGGGGGTGCGCTTAATCAGTCCACAGGACTGTAGATGGTCGATTTACAATTGTTGTGGGTTGGATCGAATTCGAGTTAGGCCTAAGCAACTTGGTCTAACCTGTCAAACCGAAATTATCGTTCGACAACTTATTTTGGATTCTTCGACATGTATTTCTTATAGTGCATTGTTAAATAAAATATTACATGAACGACCATTGTCGATCAATATTCTTTTAGTTAGGCAATTAGTTATATATAAATAAATAACTAAAGCATCATGGTGAGGAGAAAACAAATATGATTTATCGGATGATCTGAACTTGACAGTTTCGTCGATCGATGACTTGTGCTCTCTGTCAGGTTGTATTTCTGTGTTTGACACTTATCGAGTGTGCCTTTTTGTAGCCGAGTAGCTCAAGCCGCTGACTTCTGATCCACTTGTATTATAATTAATAATCCTTTCTTGTTGAGGCGGCTCCAGCGGATTGTCATCTGGATTAGCATGTTGTTTCTCGTCGCGTCGAGCGAGGATCTCCTTTCCCTTATCGATTAGAAATTCCTGCAAATGTCCCTACTTCAAGAGCTCAACCACTTCTAATTTGAGGGCGATGCATTCCTCTATTCAATGTCCATGATCTCCGTGGGATTTGCATCGAAATCTAGCATCTCAATATTCTAGGGGAGTGTTCATATTTCTTGTCCACTTAACTGTTCTTCTCATGTCCTTCATGACTGCCACTAGATCGACATGCTCTATGCTAAGGTTGTATTCTGGTATTGGAATTTGCAATCAACCTGTTCTTAGTGTATTTTGTTCGTTCGACCGCCTGTCATTTTACCCGTTGTGACAGGGTTGGTTGTTGCATCGATCTCCAGTTGGATAGGGTTCAAATGTGATCACTTCATTTGTTGTAGTTGTTAGCCTTTTCAACACAGTTCACATCATCCTCCTCCAATTTAATTTGGGCCCACATTTTTACCAATACATTTTCCATGGTCCTGCAAGGGTACTTGGTGAGCTTCTTATAAAGGTCGGAGTCAAACCGGAGTCCCTTCCTGAAGACAGAGATTGCAGTCGCCTGATTGCATTGAGGAATTTTTACTTTCTACCTGTTGAAGTGTCCGACATATATCTTTAGGTTTTCACCACACCTCTGGGTTATCGTGTAAAGGTTGTCCGACTGTTTCTCGAGCTTTTAACTGCTTGCGAATTTCTCCACGAATGTGTTTATAAGCTGCATAAAAAAGGTAATAGACTTGTTAGGTAAATTTGTATACCATTGTAGAGCGGGGCCACTGAGGCTAGATCCAAATGCCTTGCACATGCATGCTTCTCTAAGATCGCGTGGTATTGCTACAATGAACATGCACTGCTTGTATTGTGCTATGTGATCGTCCGGATATGTTGTGCCTTCAAATTGCTTCATGTTTGGGAAACTGAATTTCTTAGGCATCTCGACTAGGCAATTGTATCGATAAATGGAGAGTCTACGAAGTTGTTCGCTGTGCTTTTCTTGATGGGGGTCGGGACTCCTGTAATCCTTTACATAAGGGCCTCTATTTCTATAAAACTACGAGAAAGTTCTGGGTCAGCAAATATATATAGACCTGAATTAGATTTTACTAGTTCTAAGGTTGACTGGAGCAACATGGGGATCCTAAAAGCATTCTCTGACTACGGATTAACAGTCAGGTTTGGTTCTCATGGTGTCTTTAGCAGGATCGACGCATTGGGCGGATCCGCTTCGGCCTAAATGGTTTGAGTCATGTCTTAATTTGCCTCTAAGCTGGTACTCATCTCTGGCCTTTGAGGATCTGTTGTCGGTGCGACTGGAGTTGTTTTATCTACATTTTGCTCTTGGGGGTTCTGGTGTAACATTGTTGGGTGCGCCCTCGACTATTCCTTGCAGCTCTACGTTGCGGGTTCGAACTGCAACGTTTTCTGCTTCGAGCACCTGTAACTTATCGGCATTCGCAGCCATCTAGGCAGTTAACACAATGATCTATTCCTCGATAGTTAGGGTGTTTCCATCTTTTGACATTTTGAAGGTTGTTTAGTTGATTTGACTGGTTTGTTATGAAGTTACAGTGGGCCCCACTGTGGGCGCCAAACTATAGATGGTCGATCTACGGTTGTTGT
The DNA here is from genome assembly GCA_954870605.1 of Acer campestre. Classification (NCBI taxonomy): domain Eukaryota; kingdom Viridiplantae; phylum Streptophyta; class Magnoliopsida; order Sapindales; family Sapindaceae; genus Acer; species Acer campestre. The sequence goes on along the minus strand of OX940803.1, from coordinate 14,663,336 downwards.
GGGTTGGATCAAATTCGAGTTAGGCCCAAGCAACTTGGTCTAACCTGTCGAACCGAAAGTGCCATCTATACCCGAAACTTGCAAAAAAGATGAAAACAAACACAAAAAGAGAGAAAGAGATGGTGGGGGTGATTTTTTAAGCCTTAAGTCCGCTTGGATTGAGCGTGTAAATGAGAAATGATTGCAGAAAGAATGATCAAAGAGTTTCGGTAGCCGGAATTAGTGTGGATAGAGTTTGGGCATGCAAATAAGCTTTTTTCAGTTAAAAGAAATCTGAGAGACCTTTTTGTCCACGAAAGGTTCTATTTATAAACTTTTCTAGGAGGTTGATCATGGAGATCGTTGGAGTTTTATCCTTGAAATCCCAATCGGATTTCGTGGGATCTCTAGGTCTTAAAACAGTTCAAACTTCATTGAACTCCATCTCTACCTTGTTCAAGTGCTAACACTATCGGTTAGTGACTAAGGCCCTATTTGATTTTTCAACTTAACACTGAATAGTACTTAATGTGTTCCATTTAATTATTTTGTTTGATTTTTTAAGTGTTAAAATCACTAATGAACCCCTAAAACCATTTATTTTGAAAAGTGAAAATTTTCCACTTTTCACTTAACACAAATCCAGTAAAATTTAATGTAAAGTTTAACTTCCAAAACTATCCTCACTAATTTAATCTATTTCCAAAATTAACCACTTGTTCTATAATGGTTTTTTTTTTTTTTTTTTTTTTTTTTTTTTACATGAAATCTATAAATTATATAATTATCCAAGTTTATTCCAAATCAATTAAAGAATAAATTCTCGGCCTTTGCCCCCACTTTAACCAAAAAAAAATTAAAGAATAGATTATACACATGAAGTAGATTGCTAATAAGAACATATTGATGAACTTCATTTGAATTTCATTTTGTCTGTAATATACATATGAAACAAACCATTAGTTTTATAATGTCACTAGCTAAGAGCTTTGTAATTATTAGATTCTTTACAATAATATAAATTTGAAATATTATTAATAACTAAATAAATTTATTTTAGAATTAATTTATATGTTAGAGTTGTCGTAATATATTAAAATATGAATATATAATATAAATAATAGTTAGAAGGGCATGGATGTAAAATTATTTATTTTCAGATATTTATAATTTAAAAAAAAAAACAAACAACTTATTACTTATATTCAGTTTTCAGTTTTCAGTCACTATTCAATTTTCAGTAACATTCAGCACTGTTCAACCTTCAGACAAAAAATCAAACCGAGCCTAAGTCAAACACAACTTAGTTCATATTCAACCCGGATCCAGCCCAACTGGTTATGGGCTTAGGCTTTTGGGCCTAAAGGCCATTTTTGGCTAGCACAAGGACCACAGCCCAGCCCACATTCAATTTTAACACAGCCTGGCAAAACGAAGTGTTTAACAGTCAACTATCAAAACGATGCGTTTAAGTTCAACCCCTTCTCTTTCCCGCGCATTTATTTATTTTTCGTGTATATATACAGAAAACCAAATAGAAAAATCAGAGTAGCTTGCAATGGAAGGAGATGGAAATGAAATCGATGCAGAGAGATACGAAGAGGACGAGTCGGTCACCGATATCCTCAGAGACCGATTTCGACTCTCCACTATCTCTATCGCTGAAACCCAAGGTTAGTTTTATTCTTTTTAATATTCAATCTCTAACCTCTATCCGATCCAACGGTTGCGTTTTGCAGTTTAATTGGTTGCGTTTTGTTTGATCGAACAGCGAAGAAGCACGGCATGCAAATATCGGAACCGATAATGGCTTGTATTTCAGAGTTGGCTTTCAAATACACAGGTAAACGTATTGTACATTATTTTTGGATTTCGTTTCGTGCATTTTTTAAACCCATAATTCTGGATCTGAAACTGTGATATTATTCGTATTGAATTACTCTTGTCGCTGTTCAATTAAGAAATATTTATGGAATCTGCTTTCGAATTCTTGTATTATGTGATTTGCGAGTGCCAATTTTGGGATTATTTTTTTTTTCAAAGCTTATGTGACTACAAATTTTAGAATGTTTAGTTGCCATATGAACTTTAATTGCTTACATAATTACATCTCTACGCAATTCTTCTTTTGGATTTCTTGAAATTGTTAATGTAAAATCGGGAGGTTGGTTAAAGGTAAATTGATGAATTTAGGTAAGTGTCTAGTACCTGATATAGTATTAGTGTATCATATTGTTAGATTATTAGTACTTGGAGAGTTTATGGTATTCTTGTATGATAATTTGTATTTAATAACAGTGCAAACTATGGTTAAGTCCCTTTTTCGCAATATGCAAGACTCTCCTAGGCTTAACCAACTCCACGAAAACACCTCTTGCGGCAGTGCATTTCACTCTGGACCTGGCAGTGTCAACGGTTTTTGAAAATGACTGCTATAATTTGTGAGCATACTGCATACATATGATGATTCCATACCCTGATTGCTGTATATATTTGTTTAAATTTTCAATGTACTAAAAATTTGATATGGTTTGACTGATAACAAATTTGTATTTAGTGGAAATTTCATTAGAATAAAAAATAAAAATACGTTTTTCTCTTTTATTAATATACAATAATGGCTGATTTTGTTTTAAACTTTCCTTTTATTCCCTATAAATATTGCTTGCCTATATATACTAATTGTACTTTCTAATGATCCAAATGATCTTTCCATTTCAATACTATATTATTATAAGTGCACCCTCACTGTATTCTTTGTTTCGAAATGCAGAACATCTTGCAAAGGACCTCGAACTATTTGCACAGCATGCTAACCGTAAATGTGTGAACACAGAAGATGTCATACTTGCTGGTGAGTCATTCATGCCTATGATTTTGCAAGAACTATCAAGATCTCAGAAAATGAATGATATTACTGAATACTGAATTATTCTTTCAATGACTACATCCCCTTATGTGTATATCTCTGCACTGAATTTGAATTGATTTTATTTCCTCTTTGTGTTTGGACTGTTGTGTGAACTTGCACATGTATGTGTGTGTGAGGGGGAGAGAGATAAGGAGAGATATGCTCGGAGAGGACGGGAGAAACGACATGTTTATTTCCTCTTTGTATTTGGTATTTGAATTCATTTATACTTTTAAATTAACAAAGAAAATGGTTTTAGTTTCTTTGGATGTTTATTTATCTTATTAGTTATTGATGCAATTTGGTTTCAGCACATAGAAACGAACATGTAGCTTCTACATTAAGGTCCTTCTATGATGATTTGAAAGCAAAAGAACCCCAGTCTGAGAGGAAGCGGAAGAAGGCATCTAAAAACAAAGACAAAGCTACTACAAGTGCGGTACATTTTCCTGATCTTTAACTCAACACTTTCTGATTCCAAGATTGGACATGACTACTTGTCAGTGTAAGCGAGCTGCATTTCTTCTACAAGTTTTCAAGTAGTGTTCATCACTTTTTACTACTGTTCTAAATTGTTGAAAATGTTAGTGAAGAATTTTAGATTGTATTGATAAGAAGTTTTGTTTGGAATATACAAAAAAAAAAAGGTAGGCCGTTAATGTCGACACTGTGATCTGATTGAGACGATGCAACGCACATGAATTCGATTTGAAATATACATGTCTTGTTCATTAAATATATAATTGGTGTTGTGGTTGGTTCAATTAATTACTTTGCTTGTTGTTGCTAGATCAATAATTTAATTAGATTTTCTTTTTCTTATAGTGAAATTGGATTATTATGGGCAACAATGGAATTTGAATTTGCAATCTGTTTTTTCCTTTGATTGCTTACTTTAATTAAGTGTGTTGTACAATTTAAAGAGTAATCTTAAGATAATTAAAAGTAAAGCAATTCTTTTCTTCGAAAAAAAAATAAAAAGCAAAGCAAAGCAATTCTATATTTGTTTTATAGTGAATGATCTTGATGAACAGTATTAATTTTTTGAATCAAAAAAGCATTTGAGGTAATTTCCCAGAAAGTTCTATATGGGAAAACACTTTATAAATGATACGATTTCAAGAAAATAAAAGAATTGATACATTTTTTTTTTTATTAAATGAAAACCTTTTTCATTAAAATGGTTCAACAAAATAAATATATCAAGATATTATATGGTAAACTAAAATAAATATTAGAAACTAAGAATTAAATTATTTAAAACTGATGAGATGAGATAGGTCCAGAGGTGAAACCCCTTACACATGCTCTATGAGGTTGCGAGTTCAAGTTTTCCCCCCTTAGACATGCCACGTTTATTTAAAGATCGTGTTTTAAATCTTCCTGGTGCCACGTTTTCTGATGTGCCAAGAGATGCGAATGTAGTTGCACATAGGCTTTTGAAATTCGGTTTATCTGTTGCCGATGATTGTTTTTGGATGGAGTCATATCCTCCATGTGTAAAGAGGTTTGTTCAGGATAATCATCCAGTTTAGCTGTCTTGTACTCTTGTTTTCTAATAAAAATTTCCTTTAAAAAAATGTTTTCGTCCAATTAATTATTATTTAGATTGGCTGTTATAAATTTGAAAAGAAAAGAAAATGCAATTGATAGGTAAATTTGAGAAATATATTTTGTGTAAAATTATAGACGTGGGATCCCGCATATTTCTTTGTGTATAATTTCAACTCTTTAACATTACATATACTCATAAAGTTACAAGTTGGAGTTTAGCCACAATATGTGTTGTTAATTGATGGTTACGTGAGAGACAGTTTATTTTTATTTATTTTTTTAATTTTTAATTTTTATACATCTTTAAATTAAAATCTAAAGATTATAAATTGATTCAATAACTATACAGATTTTATATAGTAGTTGAAACCTACAAGTCTGGATTTGAAGAATTATAATAAGACTATCGGAACCTATCAAGTCAAACAACATATATATATATATATGTATGTGGTCCGGTTCAGATATCTACCTTCGTAATATGAGACAACTGCACCTATCAACTAGGAAGGTTACTCTCAGTCACATGATTGTAGCATATATTTTGAATGTGAGATGTAGAGTATTTTTGAGGGTTGAGGCACGAGAAACGTGAAACTTTTTCACCGATTCCAAAGTTATAAAAGGCGGGAAGGTAATTGAATTGGTATTATATGGCTGAGTCAGAAGTCATCAGTGTACTGTTGAAAAGGTCGCGTTCACGTTCTTCATCATTCATCTTACTCGCTTTACTTCTTGGCAGTTTCTGCAATTTGAAACAGAAGTTACAGAAATATGACTACTCCTTTTCACCTCTTGTTTTTTTTTTTTTTTTTGAAACCTTTTTCACTTTTACACTTTCATACGCCTCCAGTATTATTATTTGCTTTTAGAGCATCTCCGATGCAAATATATATTTAAAGAAAATTGAGAGCTACATAGCATAGATAGTTAAAAAGTTAGAAAACTTTCTCCATTGTAATTATCTAACTTTAATATAGAGATGATGTGGCAAAAAAAAAAAATTTATAGAATATGGAGTTGAGTTTCTAATTCTAGAAACTCTCCTAAAAATGCTAATTAGTTTTTCTAACTATTTCCACCAATAATATTATAGCTCATTTAATTGTAAAATAAAAGAGGATAGAGATTGTAGGACATAAAATGAATGCATATTTGATTTTAGAAAATTGCATTGGAGATGTGAATATGCGTTCCTCTAAAAAAAAAATTTCTTCAAAAGTAGAGTCATAATGAATAAAAATACTAATGTAGCACTATTTATAAACTTAAAAATATACATTTACATTGGAGATACTCTTAGTTTCGAGAAAACTATAATTATTGAAAAATCGATTCTATATAATGTTACAAAGTCGAAATTGTACATTAAAAAAGAAAATACAGGATTCCACGTCTGATAATTGTTATTAGAGATATTATTCGAGTTTTTATATTCGTATTTTATGATGTAAAATAATAGTTTTACATATATTGTTATTTATCTCACCATTAACTGTTAATGTAAATATTAATTATAAAATAATAATGGAATTTTGCTAGTATCGAGGCGCGTGAAAAAGTGTGTGTGGGTTTTTGTTTTTGGAGTGGCCATACTTTTGAATTGCGGTTGGCACGAACAAAGTGGGACGAGACGGGACAGGATAGGATATGACAAAGTGTTTTCTATTGTGTTTAGAAGGTCTGGGACAGAACTGTGGACTGTACTATTATACATTTGATAATTGGTATGGCTGGGACAGGACAGGACATGACAGAATAAGATGTTCAAATGATTAGAGTACCTCTCTTATATAATTATAATATATTATTAATATATATATATAATATAAATTTATTAGACATGATTGTAATTGGTTGAAAATTTAAAGGGTAAATTGGTCTTTTTGACACTTGTCCCATGTCATGGG